>VZQC01008140.1:531141-781156 GCA_009823505.1 Rhizomys pruinosus
TAAAGGAAATATTGCTTGTTGCATCATGTAGCACAGAGGACAGCTAGTGGCTGAGGCCACTGAGCAATTTTTTTTTTTTTTTTTTTGAACAGGTCTCCTCCCATAACCCCAGCTGGCCTGAAACTCACTGTATTAGTTCAGGGTTCTCTAAAGAACAGAAGCAACAGGACAAATATATAGCTTATATACAATTATATTATTGATTTGCTTCACGGAGATTAGAAGTCCAACAGATAGCCTGCCAGCTGTTGACGAGGCTGAGATCCAGGGACTAGTGCTCAGTCACACTAGGCTGATGTCTCAGTAGTCCCAATTTGGTGCTGCAAGCGCCTACGGATGCCAGGAGATCTGCTAGGTCTCCAGTACACGCTGGGATCTACGAAGGGCTTGATCACAGAGCAAGAAACAGAACTCACCAACGTTGAGAGAGAGGCAAAAGTCTGCATTGGAAAAAAAGTATCCAGATTCCTCGCAGCCGTATAGCTGGCTGCGGCAGAATAAATCCCTGTAACGCCCACATTGGAAGGCCATCCGGTGATGGTATACTCAACCGAAGGTGGATCCCTTTTCAGTACTCTCAGGTCTAAAGATGTAATGGCCCTCTTTGTCTCTTTTGATTTCTTTTGCTTTGAAGTCTATTTTGTCTGATATTAAAATAGGAACACCTGGTTTCTTTTTGGTACCATTTGCTTGGAATATTTTCTTCCATCCCTTCACTTTAAGGTGGTGCCTATCCTTGAAATTGAGATGGGTTTCTTGTAGAAAGCATATAGATGGATTTTGTTTCCTAATCCATTCTCCCAGTCTGTGTCTTTTGATTGGGGAGTTTAGTCCATTAATATTTAAGGTTATAATTGAAAGATGGATGTTGCTTTCTTTCACCATATTATCCATTTGGATTTTTGGTCTCCGATTCTACTCCTGTGGTTATGTTATTATTAGTTTCTTTTCCTAGGTGCTTGGGGATAGTTGCTCTTCTCTTCTGCCCTTTGAATTGCTTCAAGTATTTTCTAAAGAGTTGGTTTTCCAGGCATGTAGTCTATCATCTTGTTTATGTCTTGGAAGATTTTTCTCTCTCCTTTAAGTATAATTGGCATTTTTGCTAGGTAAAGTATTCTGGGTTGGCATCCATAGTCCTTTAACACAGGAAATGCTTTGCTCCATGTTCTTCTTGCTTTCCTGGTTTGCATTGAGAAGTCAGTTGTAATTCTGATGGGTTTCCCTTTGTATGTTGACCCATCTAGCGGGTCAGTGACTTGTTTTTCTTTTGTATCTTTCAGAATTTTGTCTTTGTTTTGGGCATCTAGCATTTTAATTATGATATGGCGTGGGGATTTTCTTTTCTAATCTTATCTATTTGGGGTCCTATGTGCTTCTTGTATGTATGGGTTTGTCTATTTTTAGTTTGGGGAAATTTTCATCTATTATTCTGTTAAAGATCTGATCAGTACTATTCTCTTGAGATTCTTCTCCTTCCTCTATTCCTAGGATGAGGAGGTTTGATCTTTTCATAGTGTCCCATATTTCCTAGTTGTTCCACTTTTGTGTATTTTTAAATTTTCATAATCTTTATTTTAGCTTTTTAATTGCTATGTGTTATCTTCCAGGTCTGATATTCTTTGTTCTGCTTCCTCCATTCTATTTCTGAGGCTTTTTCCTTTCCTTTCTTCTTGATTGGGTGAGTGTTCTATTTACTTTTTCATTTCCTTTTTGAGCTTCTCAATCTCTTCTTGGTGCTCCTTACTTTGCTGGTTGGCTTCCTTTCTCAGTGTTTCTACTTCCTTCCGGAGTTTTTTTCTCCCTCTAGTTCTTTCTGGAGTTTGTCATTCTGTTCCTTTAGTTCTTTCCGAAGTTTGTCATTGTATCCCTCTAGGTCCTTTTTGAGTTTTTCATTCTCTATCCTTAGTTCTCTGACTTCTTTATTTTCTTTAATTTCTCTGCAGAGGTCTGCAGTTATTCCTCTAAGATCTGTTTCTTGGGTCACCTCCAGGGGATCCCACTGTAGCTATCTCCTGCAGGGTTGGTAGAGCTTGATGCGGAATTATCCTGCACCTTTCCCATGTTATCCCTTCGCTGTGTTCCTGGCATGAGGGTTTCCCTTTTTCTTTTGTCTGTATTCCGATGCCAATCACAAATGTCTTTTCATTATGTTAGACTCTTGTTTTGCTTGCCTCCTTCCGATGCTTTTTTTTTTTTCCTTCTCCTTGTTTATGGAGTATTGACTTGTCTAGGTTTCAGGCTTTCAATTTTGTTTATATATTGGTTATTGGAAGTCTAAGTCACTCTTCCCTTCCTGTTCTGAAGGTTCTCCAAAAAAAATCCACTTGGATACTCTCTCATCAATTCCAGTTTTGGGGGGGGTATGCCTGACTTAGCCTGCACCCCGGTACCTGCCTGGAGCAAGTTTTGGGCTCCTGTGTTCCAGGAGCCCCCCCCCCCCAAAGAGACCATGGCCATCCAAACAGCCACCCCCTATGAGGGTTTAGAGTTTAGACCCTTTTCCAGCAACCCAAGAATCAATCTACCCTAAAATCTACCTGTCTGGAGAAGTTCTGTGCTTCTGTTGGCTGAGCATTTTATTCATGTCAGTGCCACCCTTGTGTAGCCCACAGGTGAAGTGTGTAAGCTGTACATTATGGGCTCCAGATAGAAGAGCTCTTATGACAGAATGATTTACCTGTGCTGGCCATGTAAATGCTGTTCACTGGGGTTTTCATATAGCAGAACCTGAAATGAAGAAGTGGAGGTGTCCACCTCTGAGCAGTTGTTAAGACTATTAGGGATCTCTCATACAGCACCTAGCTTTTGTCAAGTGATGGTAGCAGTGGTGACTAGGGTTGCTGGAAGCTTACAGTGGGCACAGGTTGTCCCAAGGTCTCCCCTGAGATGCAGGGCTTCTAATGTGTAGCTGGTTTGGGTTCTGCAGGCCTCTTACCCCATGATGGCTAGGGGTCTGCCAGCCTCTGTGAAGCTACAGCTTATCCAGGGGTACAGTGAAGTCAGCTGTGAGTTGTAGATTCAGTCCAGGGATGTCTATTTGGGATGCTCAGATGTTCGTGTTCTTCTGTCCAGAGCTGTCTTTTTGGGGTGTTCAGATGTTCATGTTCTATTTCCTGAGCCTTTAATTCAACATCTGCTTAGGGGAGATACCTGGTTTCTGTTTTAGTCATTTTCATCCTTCTTCCATCAAACAAGCAGAGTTACTTCCATCTTGTAGTTAACACCTGTCTCCATCAGTGTGTCCTCGTGTGTACCCATTAATGATGGAGTGTGACAGGAATGCTGGCTGCAGCAGTAGTGTGATACCATTGGATTTGAGGACTCGAGGCATGGATGTGTTCTCCTTGAACTGGAAGAACACCTTTGCCTTTGTGTCTGAAAGCTTTGCTTTGCTTTTCTAGGCTCTGTTTTTTACTAGTCTTTCCTAAGATTTTCTTTCTGAGCTGTGGTCCTTGTGTGGCCCTGCCCTGTGCTTGCTGAGCCTGTTCAAGGGAAGGTGGTGTTTTGAATGGGCTGTTGGGAGCTCTCCTGAGCAAGGACAGTAACTAATCGGGCCTGCACTCACACAGCAGTGAGCCGTGAGCAGAGAGCAGAGAGCAGAGAGCAGAGAGCCTAGGAGGCCCACCTGTCAAGTAGAGGTGCAGGTTTCTTATGTTGACCCAACAAGGTGAGTCCTCTTGTTTGGGGATACCTCAGCCTGGTGAGGTTCCACACTGGCCCAGGACACCATTCTTGTGAGCTGCAGAGCCCAGATTTGAACTCTGTACCCACTTCTGTTTCAGGGACCTTGGGTATGGATGTAGTGACAGCACAAGAGTCTAGGTTGTGTCCTTAGGTGCTTGAGTGGCACTGGGAGCGCCTTTCAAAGTTGAGTCTACTTTGGAGGCCCACATTCTACACAGCCACTGAGGCCTCTGAGCAGGCTGCAGCCTTGCCTAGTCCCCATGCCTGGTGCTCATGGAAGAGATGGGGCTTCAGTCACCCCCACGGACTTTATCTTTAGTCTCTCATTCCACCAGAGCATCATAGAGCAGCCCAGTGGGTCCAGAGGGTGATCGTTGCACCTGTTTTGTGACACTCCATGTGATTCTGGCTGGTTCTCCATAGGCCACTCTTAATATAAAGTGTAATTCTTGTTTGTTCTTTATATAAAAATGAACAGAAATGGGAATTTTATTTTCTCCTATCCCCAAGGAACGTCTTTTGGAAGCCATTTAGATCTCTGCTTATGTCTTTGGCTTTGGCAAGAATAGCAGAATATTGGATGTCAAGGAAATTAGTAGGATTGTGCGTCTCTGACAGGTGAGCAGGTGTGATTGCCAGTATAGTGCTGCACAGATTAACCTGCCACCCAGCATCCCTGGGTTGAGATTAAAGCCACCTCTAGGTCCCAGAGCCTGGGATGGGGTTTTACTAGAACTGGCCATCCCGATCCTTGGGCACCTTTGCATCTCAGTTTACTTCGTAACTTATCCTTAAGAAAAAAAATAAATGATCAGATAAATGCAAAGTCCTTTAAAAACAGAAAACAAGCCTGGCACGGTGACACATGCCTTTAATCCTAGCGCTCAGGAGGCAAAGGTAGGCAGATTTCTATGCAATCAAGGCCAACCTGGGCCACAGAGTACGTTCCAGGCCAGCTGGGGCTACAGAAAGACCCTGTCTCAGAAAACAAAAATGAAAACCAGAAAAATTTTAAATGTTTGCCAGCAGTGGCCTGAAAAGTAGTTGAAGTCTCAGGAAATGTTCTGGGGTGACCTTTTAGGACCAAACGTTGCTATACAACTAGTGGTTTGCATCTGAGAAAATCGAGACTGCAACCCTTGTAGATGGGCAAAGCAGAGAAGCAGCAGGTGGGGGCACCAAGGTCGGGGCTGTGACACCAGGCTTGATACCAAAACGTGTGTGTGCGGGCACACAGGAGACCTTGGGCAGCCCCTGCAGCTCAGTGTTGCTCACAGTCCTCGTGTTCCATGGCGGGTGGGGGCCTCCCCCAGCCTTTCAGATGCTCATCGAAGCCTCCTGCTTCTTGGCTACCATTGCTGACTCTTACCTTGGGAGGGTGACGGCCACAGTAGTCTACCAGCAGCTTTGGCAGATGGAATGCATGATGAATGGGACCAGGAAGTCTTGAGAGGATCAAGGTTCCTAGGGACCAATTACAGATGGAGGTAATTGTGCAGTTTGAGGAGATGGTAGCTGGGAGAGAGAGCCAGCTGGTTTTCTTGGCCTGCTGGTGCAGGGAATCCTGTAGTAACTCTGCAGTCATTGGTCTTGGTGGGGACATTTTATTTCAGAAGTAAACACAGCTCACACTAGACAAAATGGGAAGGAACATGGTGGAGGGGCCAGTGGAACATGTGTAACAAGTGCTGAAGTGATGGTGAGCTGGCTCAGAGCCCATGTCTGTGCACTGTCTTCCCTGCTTACAAAGCAGCATCTGTTTATTTTACAAAGAATGCAGAAAGCTGGGGTGTGGCACATGCCTGTGATCCTAGCAGGTGGAGGTAGGTAGACTGCAGGTTTGACTGCATTGCAAGCTGGAGTGTGGTACATGCCTGTAATCCAGCAGGTGGAGGTACATAGACTGCAGGTTTGACTATGTGGTACATGCCTGTAATCCTAGCAGATGGAGGTAGGTAGACTGCAGGCAGGATCCATCTCCTCCCATACTTTTTCCATCTTTTTCCCCAAAAGGTCAGAGATGCAGCTCAGTGGTAGAGCCCTTGTTCAGCAGCTCCAAGGCCCTGGGTTCCATCCCAGGATCACAGTCAAACAAAACCCAAGCATCCATGAAGATGAGGAAGCACCTTTAATGAGCCCTTCATGCTTACCAGCTCACTGTAGTCACGGATCCTGGTATGTCTTTTGGGGTGGGCTTGTCCTTCAGGGACTGACTTAGACCTGTAGTTTTCTCCAGCCTCTGACAGCTTCCCTCTAGTGAACACCACCTAACTTTCAACAGCTCACTAATGTTAACCAACATGGCCTTGTATGACCCCAAGAGAGGGGAGCATGGATGCCTCACAGGTGAGGAAAGGGAGGCCCAGGCCAAGCTGTGGGGATGAAGTTGTTTCTCCTGTCGGTAGCTCCCTGCTGCTTCAAGCTCTATGCCTGACCGGCCGTCATGTGCACTCTGGGGTGCCGCATTGTTCCACACCATGTTGTCCCTTTTCAGGAAGGGACAGATCACAGTGTTGCCAGCTTTCTTCTGTCCTTAACACCCAGCCAGTTCCTGGATGTGCCTCTGCTGCTTTCTGCCCCCATGGCCATTTTCTCACTGCCCTGTCAGCCCAGTGCCCTTGGATTTCCATCATTCTGTCTCCCTGCTCCAGATGTCCCTTCCCAAGCCACAGCTTGGATTGGTTATTTGGGGCAGACCTTCTGTGGTTCCTCCCACGAGGCTTTGAAGTATCACTGGCTTCTGAAGGGGGCGCCTGCGTGTGGTAAAGATGGTCCTCCATTTCCTCTGGGTGATGTAGTGTGAAGGGCACCTCCATTTGGTTGTCAGTCGCCCTGGCTCACTTTTGCTATAATGCACATGCTACAATGTGTGGTTTGACTTAAGAATTAGCAGCTCCTGCAGGGGGACTGGAGAAGAGGGTGATGATGAGGGTGGCCCAGTTCCCTGTTTAGACATTCCTGTCATCAGTTTTGTTCTTTCCTCATTGTCACTTGAGAATTTGGAGTACTCCTGTAATGTTCAGGGTGCGAGGGCTTTGGCAGGCGCTCATCAAATGCCTGACACATTGGTCTTTTACCAAGAAGGCTTCCAGGAGGAAGGAGCCCAGGTTGTTGCCTCTATAAGGTCTGTGCTGCGTATTCATCAGGCACAGGCTGGTGTCTTGATGTGGTGGGGTGTGGGAAAGTAGAGTGGTTGGGGCAGGGTTCACAAGACACTCAGGAGGTGCCTTGAGCACTCCTCAAGGGTCTCTGGTTCTCTTCTGATTCCTGACCCCTCAACTCCTTCATGCTGTGATTCCTTGCAGTTTTTGTTTTTTTTTAATATTTGTCATTTTAATTTTATGTGTATGAGTGTACTGCCTGGATGCGTTTAAGTGCAACCATGTCGTGCAGTGCCCTCAAAGGTCAGAAGAGAACATCAGATTCCCTAGAACTGGAGTTATGGATGGTGGTTAGCTTTCATCTGGGTGTTGGGAATCAAACCTGGGTTCTTTGCAAGAGCACTCAGCGTTCTTAACTGCTGAGCTGTCTTTCCAACCCCTCTTGTAGGTTGTTTGTTTGTTTGTTTGTTTGTTAGGTGTGTGTGTGTGTGTGTGTGTGTGTGTGTTTTTTTTAAAGCAGTGACAGTCACTTAAAAGTACATGTGAAAGATGGTTTCCTCAGCCGTCCTCCATTTTGTTTCTCTCTTCAGGAAGGAAGGGAGGGAGGGAAGGAAGGAAGGAAGGAAGGATCCTTCTACTTCTGGTATCGTGGCCGAAGGAAGGAAGGAAGGAAGGAAGGAAGGAAGGAAGGAAGGAAGGATCCTTTTACTTCTGGTATCGTGGCCATGACCATGGGCATTGGGGTGGTGCTCTATCTCCCCCATTATCTAACCTCACCTATTTTTTGGCTTGAGTCCCATATGGGCTTTGATTTGTTGTTGTAGAATAAAGAGGTATGTTTTAAATAAGGGTTCAGTGGCTCTGTTGTCCAGGCTCTGTGTCTGCCCCTATGATGCATAGTTCTCACAGGGCAACTGCTCACTGCCCCTTACCCATCAGATTCTCTCAACTCCTGGCTGAGGATGGCTGTGTTTACAGGGTGCTATTCTCCTTGCAGAAGCTCTCAAAAGCCTTTGCGTCACTCATCCAGCAAACAACAAATGCTGGCCAGGGGTTATGTTCTCACCCTAGAGCACTGAGCCAGAGCACTTTGTTTCCTATTGGGCTAGGGCAGGGGGGAGCCTGGACCTCACTGCCTGTGGACCAGGGCAAGGGGCAACAGTCAGGGCTGTTGGGTAGATGCTGCCAAGGTGATCCTGGAAAAGCAGGCTGCCTGACATCCAGGCCCCCTCCCGTCTTTTGGGATAGGCCTGCCCCTTTTGCTCCTGGCCAACCCCCACTTGTACTTCTTTCATGAGAGCATCTGTGCCAGTCCGCTCCCACCCCTAGCTGCGCTTTGCCCTGACTGCAGGTCCTGCCTGGGATCGACTGCCAGGCTGCAGACAAAGGGCTGATCAGCAATGGCACGAACTTCTCAGAACAAAGGCTGTTCTCATGGGAGGGCAGAGCCTGTGGACTCCTTTGAGCCTTGTACTTTCCCTAGAAGATGAAGATGGGAATTTAAAAATCTTTGATATCTTTAAAACATGTGGATGTAGAGTAACAAAATAAAAAGCATCCACATAGATAGCTCCAGTACACCCACTCCAGTGAGGCTGTGAAGTAGAAATTAACCTAAATTAGGAAGGTAATTGTTCCTGTGTTAATTGTAGGTTGTCTTCCAAAGCTGCTTCATTCTTTGGGCTCCAGCAGCAGGCTGGCTGTGGGCCCTCCCATGAAGCACTGCACACTGTTACCCATACAGCCAGAGTTCCAGAGGGGGCCAGATATGCTGGTTTCCCAAGCCATCCCCAGCTCCATAGTCTCTGTCTACATGTTGAAATGACCTCTGCCTCTTTTGTTTCGATAGGTTTCACTCAGTAGCACCAGGTGGCCTTGAACTTTCAGTCTTCCAGCCTCAGCCTCTCTAGTAGCTGGGAGTGCAGGAGTGCAGGGGTGCAGGGGTGCACCACTGCACACGGCCTGACCTTAAAAACCTTACTCCTGACTGCGCTGTCTCCTCAGGCCCCACCCCAACTAGGCCTTCAGCACAAACACCCGTCTATTTTCAGTGTGCCCGCTGGTGTCACAGCTGCTGTGGCTTCTGTATACTGGCCAGCAAGGCGGTCCTTGGCCCTGCAACTGGCCCTGGATGCCTACACTTGGCTTGGCCGGTCCAGGCCAGCCTCGGTCCTTCCTTTGCCTCAATTCTTGGCTTTCTCATGATGCATCCAGATACTTGTGAAGGCAAGCTGTGAACCATGTTGAGTAAGGCCTGAGAAGATTCTTGAGGGGAAGAGGCTGTGCTCTGAGAAGTCTCCAGGGACATGTGCTTGCCTGGTGGGGCACATGCCACAAGGTGGAAGCAAGCACCCACTTCCGAGTGACCCTTTCCTTTCAGTTTTCTGCTGTCTGATTTATTACATCAGTCATGATTGTAGAAAGCCTTTCAAGTAAAACCTCAGTCCTGGATACCCTGGTACAATGAAAGGAACAAAGAAAACCCTTCTGTGCTATGTGATCCAAGCTCCTGATGCATTTGCTGTACGTGTGGGCGTGCGAATAGACCCAACTCTATCTTGCAGTTTTCCCTGTCTGTTTGCTTATTTTAAGGATTGCATTCAGAATCTCTTCTCCCTCTAGAGCACTATTATTGACAGTGAGGGGGTCCCATGAGTTTTTGTTTACCAGTTCCCCTTACATAGAAAATTACCCTTCAGTGATGGAAAGGAATGTGGACTGGTACAGGTGACCTTGGGCCACTGGCTCTGACTGTCCCCCCAGTCAGCTTTTTGGGAAGGCTCCTGTTTCCAAGGCCAGGAATTAACTGAGAACAAGAAATCACATAAGAGTAAAACTTCATAATTAGAGAATGCTAGCTCACATTTGGAAAAGAAATAACGAATTTAGTAAAAATTATTAATATGTATTAGGTTTTAATTAAAAGACTAAAGTGCCAATTACCTAGTTGTAAGTATTTCTTGTGTATGGCCCCCTGAGCTTTTGTCCAAAGCAGTTGGGAGTGATGCATATTGGAAACAACACCACCACCACCAACAACAGAAAGGACTGAATCGAAGAACTGACTGAAACAGTGAACTTCTGCTCAAAACAGTCAACTTCCTTATGGAGAATATTGAGAAAGACTGAGAAAGAAATGAAAAGCATATTTGGCAGAATGCATGAGCTCTGGTGGGGTGGGCGAATGGGGGGGGCATGGGTCTAGATTTGTTAAAAAAATAAAAATAAATTTATGTGGAAAAAATAAATAAAAGAAAAAGAAAAAGACTAAAGTGAATTTTTCTCCTGGTTAATGTCAAATGCCTTTTGATAAAGATGTTATTTTATGTGTATCATTGTATTGCCTGCATGTATATAAGTGCACCTATGTCATGCAGTGCCTGCGGAGGTCAGAAGAGGGCATCAGATCCCTTGGAACTGGAGTTAGGGACAGTAGTTAGCCCATGTGTGGGTGCTGGGAACTGAACCCTGGTCCATTGCAAGACTAGCCAGTGCTCTTAACCACTGAACCCTGATGTATAAAACATTTCTTAAGTTATATCTTGGCTGAAGAAAAGAAAAACAAAACATTTTTCCTTTTGTGCTTAATATTTTGTATTTTATTAAAAAACAAGATAGAAACTGAAGCCTCTCTCAAGGCCATAGAGATAGGGTGTGCTTTGCCCTACAGCTTTAGAAGTTTTGTCTTTGATGCTGGAGTCTTTGGAGCAGTGGTCCATTCTAATTTCCTTTCACGTGTAGCCCTAATGTAAAAGTATTGTTTCCTTGCAGTGGCTGTAGTGTCAGTGCCTCTTATGTTGGTCATGCCATCTGTGCCTGGCTTTGGCTTTATGCAGTGTGCAGGAGCCTGTCCTGGGGTCCACAGGGCACTGCTGCCTTCATAGGGCCTGCCTATTTTGGCATAGGATTCAGCCCCTTAGGGTGTGTATACACATGTGTGCAGATATGTATGCTCTGTGTGTGTGTGTGCGTGTGTGTGTGTGTGTGTGTGTATGCATGCATTTGGAGACCAAAGTTTGATTTCAGGTATCTTCTTCAATTCCTTTCCACCTTATTTTTTTGAGACTGGCTTCCTCACTGAACTTGGAGCTCACCAGTTTGGCTGGACTGTCTGGCCAGTAAGCTCCAGGGAGACTTCTGTGTGCCCCGACCCTGTGCTGGGTTACAGGTATGTACCAGGTGCTGGGGATCTGAACTCCGATCTTTGCGCTTGTGTAGCAGACACTTTACCTACTAAACCATCTTCCTAGTCTGGATACCTTAGTTTTTGTTTTTTTTTTAGCTTTTTTTTTTTTTATTAATTTTTTTATTTATTTCTGTATGTGTATGAATTTACCATCTGCATGCATTCTGTGCACCCGTGTCGTGCAACGCCGCGGAGGTCAGAAGAGGGTCTCGGATTCCCCTGGAACTGGAGTTCTCCTGGAATTGGAGCTTCAGACGGTTCTCAGCCGCCATGTGGGTGCTGGGGATCGAACCCGGGTCCTCTGTAAGAGCGGTCGGCGCTCTTAACCACTAGGCCATCTCTCCAGTCCCTGGATACCTTAGTTTTAAATTAAGTTTTTTAATATTAGCAGTTGGAAATTCACTTTATATTATTTTACATCTAATCATCTTAATATTCCAAAATCTTTCAATTTTTTGAGCAGATTTCTCTGGCTTCTTCAGACAAAGGCCATCAATTGTCACGGGGACAGTTTGTCTCTTCCTTCTCTAGTTTCTATTGTGTTTCTGAGTCTTACAGAGTGGCCAAGAGTTCTTGGTGAGAGATCTGTAGGGCAGATACCAAACCTCTCTGGCCTTTCGGGTGTGGGAGGGAAGGTCTGTTGGTGTGCTTCTCAGTGCTAGAGCTGGGATGGGTGCTTACCTGTAACTAGCACACAGGAGCTGGAGGCTACAGGAACTGGAGGCTACGGGATCAGGTATTCAAGCTCAGCATCAGCTACATAGCACATTTGAGGTCAGTCTTTTAGCTACAAAAAGCCCCAGGCAAAAAAACAAAACCCCAGCAAGCTCTGCACAGGTTGAGTTCATGGTGTTTCATGGAGTAACTCTCTTTACTATGTCTGTTAGTCCTGTGGTTTTTCCCTCCTAATTAGCTAGTATGTGGATCACATGTGCATATGTGGTGCTGTCCCCTCCCTGTGATAACACTGGTCTCTGCTGGGCTCTATTATGTTTGTAGTGTTTTGGGGTCTTGATTCTGTTGTTGACTTATAGTGGCCTTTAATTCCTTTTTTGATGTCAACTTTTTTTGTTGTTTTGAGACAGGGTCTCCCTGTTGTCCCAGCTGGCCTGGAACTTGCTAGGTGACCAGGCTGGCTTTCATCTCAGACAGATCTGCCTGCCTCTGCCTCCTGAGTGCTGGGACTCCAAGGCTGCACCACCACACCTGGCTCTTAATGTCAACTTTTAGTACTTTCTCAAAATTAGAATTAGTTTCTACTTTTGAGAAATAAGCTCTCAGTCTTTGTGGTAGTTGGTGTTTTTAGTACTCCAGTCTCTTTAATGATTACCAAAATCTGTCTGTTTTTTTTTTTTCTTTTAAATTTTGAAGCATAATCCTGAAGGCTGGCCTTGAATGTGTCTGACTGGAGTGTGCGGGGATTACATACAGGCATGTGCCACCACACCATGTGCCACCATGCCATGTGCCACCACGCCTGGCCACACTTCAGTTCTTACATGGTCATTTCAGAACAATCAGGAGTTCCTTGCTTTACTTAAACTTTATATTTTATTGTCATGGACTTGTTCCTGCTATGTCCACATCTTTTGAAATCTCTGCTGTGTCCACTTTCATTTTTCATATTACTGATTTCTCCATTCTGATCAGTCTTTTCTGTTTTGTTAATTTGTTTTTAAAGAGTCAGCTGTAGACTCCATTGACTCTTGTGGCCAGCTGCTTGCCTCCTGGCTTTGTGCTTGCATTTTTCGTTGGCTCCTTGGCTGGGTTGTGCTCTTTTGTAAGCTGTACTTTCCCCTTGAGGACTGTGTGAAGTGTGTGTGGTAGGTGTCTGTGTGTGTGTGTGGTGTTTCATTTCTTTTTAAGTTTTCTGAACAGTCATGTTGATGCTACACAACGTTTGTTGTGATGGAAGGAGAATGACTCTAAAACATAATTAGACTCACCCTCTCTGTTATTTAAACCTGGCTCCTGAATACTTCCTTTCTGGGAAAGAACCTGCAGAAGCTTTAGATCTGTTGATTTTTTTTTTTAATTTAATATTATTATTTGTTTTGTTTTGTTTTTTGAAACAGCATCTCTAGGTAGCCACGGCTGGCTTGGAACTCACTATGTAGATCAGGCTGGCCTTGATCTCACAGAGATCTACCTGCCTCTGCCTCTCCAGTGAGCGTTGGTATTAAAGATATGCATCACTATGCCTGGCGATTTTTTTTTTTTTTTAAGAATCCGAAAATAATCTGTTTTGACTTCGTTCTTTTTTTTTTTTTTTGGTCTTTTCAAGACCAGGGTCTCCCTGTAGGGCCCCAGGGCTTGCCCTGGAAACTCACTCTGTAAACCATGGCTTGGCCTTGAACTCAACAAAGATCCGCCTGCCTCTGCTCCCAACGTGGCTAGACTTAAAGGCTTGTTGGCACCACCACGGCCCCGGCTCAATTGGACTTCGTTCTTTAAAAAAATACTGTTTTGTAAAATTTCAAGGTGGTTTTCTTGTTTCTCCCTCCTCTGCACTTAGTGGATCCTTCCCCAGCCCTGGGCTGTGCTCTTGTTTCTCCCTCCTCTACACTTAGTGGATCCTTCCCCAGCCCTGGGCTGTGTTGTGGTTTTCAGCCTTGTAGCAGCATAGTCCTTCCTTCCCTGGTGTCCTTCCCTAGCTGATGCGCAGCTCATAGTTTGCTGTGGGTTGTTCTTCCTTCTTCTATAGCTTTTCTTCCTTTGTGAATTTTTCTTTTGTTAATTCGCAACATGCTTAACATGTCTCTTCAAATATGGTTCATCACCTCTGAGGTACTGGACAAGACAATGGGGGGTTGGAAGGATGGGAGGGGGGAAACCTCAATTTGCTCTTCATGATTCTTCACCTCTACTATGTCTCTCTTGGTTTACTTTTCCTATTCAACTGTTTTCTTTACAACTGTCTTCTGGGTCACTTTTTTTTTTTTTAATTGGTTTTTGTTGTCTGGGCTTGTGGTATTCTGCCTGAGTTTTTTTTTTTTTTTCCTTCCATTCATAGGATTTGAAGTTCTTTTTGACATAGTTTATTTTGGTTCTTTTTTTTATTTTTTATTTTTTAACTATATTTTGTACAGATTATAAATTAGATCCGTGGTCCCCCTACCCTACCCCCTACACCACCAGAGCTCATGCATTCTGCCAAAACATGCTTTCATCTTTTTTTTCTTTTTCTCCAGTTCTTTCTCAAACTTATCCCATTGTGGAAGTTGACATGTTTGTTGAGCAAAATAAAATTCAATTGTTCAGTCCAGTTCTTTGATGCAGAACTTTCTGTTGTAGTTGTTTGTTGTTGTGTTTTCACTAATTGCACACTCCCAAATGGCTTGGACAAAAGTCATCAAGGGGTCCGTGCACGAGAAATACGGGACTAGGTAATTGGGCACTAGCATCCACCAGGAGGGGGGGGGGGGTGGGGGGGGGGGGGGGGTGGGATACCATTCGTCCATTTTGTTTTTTCGGGCACTGTTTTACTTTCACTCAGGCATGATGTCCTTAGTTCCAGTCCCATTTCTCCTGCAAAAGCTCCATTATGTCATCTTTTCTTTTTTTTTTTTTTTTATTAAATTTTTATTTTATTTCTGTATTGTGATGGAATTGTACTGTCTGCATGAAAGAGGTTTCGTGCACCCGGTCGTGCAACGCCACAAGGGAGGTTCCAGAAGAGAGTTATCGGTATTCCCTGGAAACTGGGAGTTCTCCTGGAATTGGAGTTTCAGAGGTTTGGCCGCCATGCAGTGTGTGCTGTGGGGTCGAACCCGGGGTCCTCTTGTAAGGAGCGGTTCGGCGCTCTTTAACCACTAGGGCCATTCTCCGCCCGATGTCATTCTTCTTTACTGGCTGCATTAGAACTTATTTGTAGGATGTACTGTCCAGTTGAGGGGCATATTGGGTTGCGGTCCCAGCCCCTTGCTATTGTAAGGATGAGCTGAAATAAACATGGGCCGTGCATGTACATCTCTGTTGGTTGGGTGAGAGTCTCTGAGGGATCATTGTCCCAAGCGGTGGTATTATGGGGCTTGGGTCCAAATGGTGAAGTTCATTTCCAATAAGTTTTCCAAGGGTTATCCTCACTGCTTTCCACAGTGGCTGTACAGAGTTTATATACCCCAGCGTGGATGAGTGTTCCCCCTTTCCCACAAAACCTCTCCCGCACTTGGTATCATTGTTTTCTTGATCCTAAGCCCAGTCTTCTATTGGAGTAGGATGATATCTTAGAGTGGTTTTTATTTTTGCATTTCCTTTAATGATTGTGATGTTGAACACTGTTAAGGCTTGTTTCTCAGCCATTCTCTAATTTCCTCAACTTTGTTGAAAGTTCTGTTCAGCTCCTGCCCATCTATTGAGTGGATCATTTGTTGTTTTCTTCTTGTGTTTTTGGAGTAGTTTATATATCGTGGAAATCAATGCTTTGTTTCAGATGTTTCTGCAGTGAAGAGATTTTTCTCCCACTCTGTGGGCAATTTTCTCTTCACTTCCTTGATTATTTTCTTTTGACGTACGAAAGAAGCTTTTGACGTTTGATGAGGTTCCATTTGACAACTATTGACCTTATTTCTTTTGTGCAGGTGCTGTCTGTCTTGAAATTCTGCCGGATTTAGGAAGTCTTTTCCTACCACTTGTCTTGTAGGTTGCTGCCAATTTTTCTTCTATCACCTTCAGAAATTTGGGGTTCAAATTGAGGTCTTTGATTACACCTGGACCTGTTGGGACTTTTGTACAAGGGCAAGAGGGGGTGTGGTAGGGGTTTTAATTTATTCTTCTACAAATTGTAATCCAGTTTTGCCAACAACCCCAACTTGCTGAAGATGTTGTCTTTTTCTCCATTGTGTTTTCTCGGCCCCCTTGTCAAAAAATACTGAGATGGGCTTGTGAAAAATTGTATGTGCTCAGGTTTGGATCTTTCAGTTTTGTTCCCATGGTCAACAGGTCTGTTTTTGTTTTTTTTTTTTTTTTTTTTTTTTTTTATGACTATAGCCATGTAGTCCTGTAGTATAGTTTTAAATATGGTATAGAGATCCCCATGTATTGCTCTTTTCACTCAGGGGTTGTTTGGCTATTTGAGGTCTTTTGTTTTTTCCAAACAATGATAATTTAAGGAATTTTTTTTCCAAGGCTGTGAAAGAAACACTTGGGGATTTTTGATTGGTATTGCATTATATTTACTAATCTATATAAGAGTTTGGGTTTTAGATGGGGAACCAATTTTTTTTACAATGTTTTAATTGTTTCCCAATCCATGAGGCACGGGAGATTTTTCCCCATCTTCTGATGTCTTCTTCAATTTTCTTTTTTTAAGGGCTTGAAATTTTTGTTGTAGAGCTTCTTTGTTGTCTTTGGGTTCGGTGTTTGTTTCTAGGTATTTTTATTGTTTTTTGAATAGGGTTATCTTATTTGTGGAATGGGAAAAGTCTATTGAATTCCCTTCTCCAGGTTGCTTGTTCTTTGGTTGTTTTGAAAAAAAAGGCCACTGATTTTTTTTTTTTTTTAGGTTTAATTTTGTATTCTGCCACTTTTGCTGAAGCTGTTAATCCATTTCTAGGAGTTTCCTGATGGAGTTTTTTTAGCAAATTTTCCCTTAAAGTAAAAAATCATATCATCAACAACTTAGGACATTAAGCTGACTTCTTCTTTTCCAATTAGCTACTCCTTTAATTTTCCTTTTCTTTTTTTTTTTTTTTTTTTTTTTTTTTTGTTTTTTTTTTGGGGTTTGTTTCAAAAGCAAACCTATATTGAAGGGAGAGAGGTGGTGAAACGGGGCGCCAGGCGTTTTGCCGAGTTCCTACCTTTAAAAGGAAAGTATTTCTTGTTGTTTCCCCATTTAGGGATGATATTGGCTGTGGGGTTTTTTGTATATTGCTTTGATTACAATGAGGAAAATTCCCTCCATTCCAATTCCCACTCTAGGATGATTTTAGGGGCATTGCAGGGGAGATGCTGGGATTTTTGTTTAAAGGGCCTTTTTTCCGAAGTCAATTGGTGATGATGGTTCTGTGGTTTTGGTCTTTCCAAGTCCATTATATGCTTTTGGAGATGTTTATGATTTTCATTTTATGTTGCACCATTCCCTGCATCCTCCTTGTGTAGGGAATCCCCAACTTGGTCATGATGGATTGATGATCTTCTTGATGTGGAATCTGTATGCGGATTTGCCAGTATTCCTGTTTAGTAATTGTTGCATCTGTGTTCATTGTGAGATGTGATCTGTTGTTCTTCTTTTCCAGTTTGCATCTTTGCCTTGGGTTTGGTAATAGAGTTGATGCTGGCTTCATAGAAGTTGTTTGGGAGAATTCCCTCTTTTGTATCCTTCTAAACAAATTCAGTAATTAATGGTTGTAAGTCTTCTTTTTGAAATGTTTTATAGAATTCTGCCATGAAACCATTCTGGGCCTGGGCTTTTTTTAGTTCGGAGATTTCTTATTACATCTTCAAAATTTCTTCATATATTATTGGGTCTGTTTTGCTGTTTTTATGCTGTTGATCTCTCATTTGTTGAAGGCTTTGGTTGATTCCCCGGGATTTCCAGATATTCAATTCCATTTTTCTTTTGGTTTTTCAAAACTTGGTAGAGTATAGGGTTTTTGAAATTTTCTTTCCAGTATGATTTTTCTGGGATCTTTTTTCCTTGGTCCTTTGGTTGTTTTTTTTTTTTTTTTTTTTTTTTTTTTTTTTTTTTTTTTTTTAGTTTTTCCTTTTTTTTTGGTTCCACTGGGCTTAGAGTTGTTTGTTTATTTTGTTTATTCTTCAAAGAACCCAACTTTTGGATTCATTGCTTTTTTTTTTTTATTTCTCTCTCTTTTTTTTTTTTTTTTTGGATCATTGTTTTCTTTTTTTCTATGTCATTGATTTTGGGGGGGGGGCTCTGATTTCTTTTTATTATTCTTCCTGTTCTGTGCAGTTAGGTGTTCATCTGTGTTGTTGGTTTGTGCGCTCGAAGTGGGGCTTTTGTAGCTGCAGTGTTAGATTGTTCAAACTGGGGGAGGCGGGCTGGGGGGCAAGATAGGGTGAGGCAAAAAAGGGCGGAATGAGATGAAAAAACGGCCGAGTTGAGGTAAGGCAGGGTGAAGTGTATAAAAGGAGGGTGTGGGGGGGGGGGGAGGGGTGAAGGGGGTAAGAATGGAAAGGGAAGGATGGGGAGAAGGAAGTGCGTCTTTCCCCTCCGCTCTTCAGTGTAGTGCTGTCAGATCTCGTGTTGTCTTAGCCAGTTTGGACGTTGTTCGAGCCGATAACAGGAAAGGGATGTTGGAGGAAGCAGCAGGAAGGCCCCGTTAAGTTAAGGGAAGGGAATTCAATCCTTAAATTAATTCCTTTCCTTCCTTTCTTTCGTTTTTAATTTATTGAGTATTTTCTTTTTCTCTTTCTTTCTGTCTTGCTCTTTTTCTTTTTCTCTTTCTTGCTTTCTTTTCTCTTTTCTTTTTCTTCTTTTTCTTTCTTTCTTTTCTTTCTTCTTTTTTGTTCATTCCTTCCTCTACTTTTTCTTCTTCCCTTCCTTCCCTTTTCCTTCCTGCCTTACTTCTCTCTCTTCCTTGACCAACCCCCCCCCATTTATTATCATAGAGTGTTGTTGTTTAGTTTTAGGTTTTTGTAGGCAGTAGGGCTTATCCCAGTTAGGGTTTATCCTGTTGTTGATGTTGAAGTTTATTGCACTTGTGGTCTGATAGAATGCCTTTGAATTATTTTCAATCTTTTTTGTATTTGTGGGGGGGGTTTTTCTTTCTGTTGTTCCCAGTGTGTGGTCAATTTTTGAGAATGTTTCGTGGGGTGCTGAGTAGGAAAGTGTATTCTCTTGTATAGGGTAGAGGTCTGTCTTCCTCCATTGGCCCTGTGGACCCAAAACAAACCACTCTGAAACCGACAACCAACTGGGGGAGGGAAAGGGTTTTTATTCAAAACTTACACATTCTCCTTGGGGTCACAGTTTCATTCATTTTTTTTAGAGAAGCCCTAAGGGGCAGGACTTCAAGGGGTACAGAACACCTGCGAGGGCAGTGAGCTTCAAAGCCATTTCAGGCCATTGGGAGAAATGCGTTCACTGGGGGGGGCTTGTTTCCCTGGCTCCATTGCCCAGCCCGGCCTTCTTATACCAGGTACACAACAAAACCTGGCCCCTATGTCATGGAAGGTTTTTTTTTTTTCCTCTCTTCCTTCAACTATAAAGCAAACAATTTTTGGCTTGGGTAATAGTAGTTAACCTGGGGTGTTGGCATTTCCATTCTATTGGTCCTTTAACACTGGGGAACTGCTTTGCTCCAGTTCTCTTTGCTTCATCGGTTTGCATTGAGAAGCAGTTGTTAATTTGATAGTTCCCCTTATAGGTTCACTGTTGTTTTTCTCCTTGTGGGGCTTCTTTTTACAGGATTTGTTTTTGTTTTGGGTTTCTAGCATTTAAACTATGATTTGGTGTGGATTGGAGTAATTTCTTTTATGATCTTGTCTGTTGGAGTTTTTATGTGGCTTCTTGTATTTGTATTGGTTTTGTCTTTTTTTGGGGGTGGGGGGGCACTTATTTGAATTTCATCTTCTATTAATTCTGTGGAAGAATCTGATCATATACCATTCTCCTTGGGAGGTCTTTCTCCTTCCTCTTATTTTCTGATGATTGCAGAGGTTTGATCTTTTCATAGTGTCCCATAGTTCCTGGGGTTGTTCCACTTTTGT
This sequence comes from Rhizomys pruinosus, assembly GCA_009823505.1. NCBI lineage: Eukaryota > Metazoa > Chordata > Mammalia > Rodentia > Spalacidae > Rhizomys > Rhizomys pruinosus. Next base: position 550,783 of record VZQC01008140.1, read on the forward strand.
GTATTTTTAAATTTTTTATAATCTTTACTTGAGGTTTTTAGTTGTTGTTATCTTCCAGGTCTGATATTCTTTGTTCTGCTTCCTCCATTCTGCTTCTGAGGCTTTCTCCATTCCTTTCCTCTTGATTCGATGAGTGTTTGATTTCCTTTTTCATTTCCTCTTCTGATTTCTTTAGTATTTCTACTTCCTTTTGGAGCTTCTCATTGTCTTCCTGTAGCTCTTTGCTTCGCTGGTTGGTTTCCTTATGTTTTTCAGCATGGGATTTTTCCAGTGTTTCCAGTTCCTTCCGGAGTTTGTCGTTCTCTCTCTGTCTAGGTCCTTCTTGAGTTCTTCATTCTCTTTTCTTAACTCTTTGATTTGCTCTTTATAATCTTGTAGTTCTTTAAATATGTTCACAATTGTGCTTCTGATATCTGTCCTGGGCCATCCCCAGGGGGACCCCACTGTAGGAATCTTCCACAGGGTTGGTAGAGCTTGGTGTGGGATTATCCTGCCCCTTTCCCATGTTGTCTCTTCCTCGTGTTCCTGGCATATGGGCTTCTCCTTGCCTGTCTGTATTCCAATGTGAGTCCCAAATGCCTCTTCACTGTGTTGAAGGCTTGCTTTGCTTGCCTCCTTCAGATGCCTTCGTAATCCCAGTTGGTGGTGGTGGTGGTGCTCTTGTGCTTCAGGTGGTCTTGGGAGAGCTCCGATCTCAAGACTCACACAAACCCATCTTTTATACCAGCTGGGAGGATAACTCTGCTCCCACAGCCAAAAATGCCAATCAAGCCAAAGACAACTAGAGTAAATCAAACACTCCGCCTTGCTGAAGCCAAGCACCCAGCTACCTACCTGTGCTTCATGTGGTCTTGGGAGATCTCCACTTATTTGGTTCTTTTTTTAATTTGGTTCTTAAAATTATTAATTTGGAAAGTTCCGTAGATTTCCTTTTCATTGCTTAAACTTTTCAAACATTTTAGCAAACTTTTTGCTTAAAACATACATGCAGGCCACGTGTGGTGGCACTCGGAAGGCAGAGGCAGGCAGATCTCTGTGAGTTCAAGGCTAGATTAGTCTACATAGAGCTCCAGGCCATTTGGGACTAAAGGGAGACCCTGTCTCAAAAACTCAAACAAACAAACAAACAGCCATACGTGTGGAGAAATGATAATGAGTAAAGTAATGATGGAGTTGTTTCTTCAAAGTTGTAGAAATAGCTGTGTGTTTCAAATACTCCGGTAATTGGAAGCATGGGCTTGACCATCTTTGATGCTTTCCTTCCCATCTTTTCAGCCCTGGCTTTGCAAGCTTTCTTGTATTTGGAACTTGTGGTCACAGTGTGTGTCCAGCACATGGCTTTGGGTCGAACATCCTTTTCTTCAGAAAGGAATTCCATGTGCTGCTTCTGTGAACCCTGGTCAGGACCCTTCTGGGTTGCAGAGACCACTGAGGCAGTATCTCCAGCCCAGTGTGCCTGTACTGGTGTGATCCAGGGGTTCCATGGGGCTCTCTGCTTTCTTGTCAGCTCATGTCCCTTTTATTCTTTCACTTTTGCTTCTGAATCTCAGTTTCCAGGGCACAAATGCCTGGGAGAGATATTTGCCTGCCACGCTCCCAGGGAAGGAAGTTCCTGTAGTGCATTGTCCAGCTGTTCTAGTCCCCCTGCCCATCTTCATCTCTTCTTGTCCCCTGCTGAAGTTCTAGGTCCTAGCACCAGCACTGCTAGCAGCAACCCTGTATCTCCACCTCCAGCCCCACCTCCATCCTGGTAGGTCCAGCTCCAGCCTCCATTTAGACCTGCTGACAGTGGCTCTTCCCTTCTAGGAGAAGCTATGGATGGTCAACACAGCTCAGCTTCCTGCCCCACTTCAGGACAGTGGACTCATTCCAAGCTAATACTCTCCACTTCTAGTTTGCCTTGTACTTCTCAGCCTGGGTCCGTCCTGTCCAGTGTGGCCCTGTTTGTTCCAACATGGTCTCGAGTCCAGTGTGGATATGTCCTTGTCCAGCTGTTCACAGTAGATTTTTTTCCATTACAGCCTTGTTGCATATTGCACAGCCATGTCCTTGTCCAGGTTTTTGGAATGGAACAGGTTCTGGTGTATGGGGAAGGTGCTTAGTCACTGTGACACTTGATGTCTCAGCTCCCACCCAGTCGCTTCTGTTGTGACCTTTCTGTCTGGCCCAGTTTCACACAGATGCAGGCTTACCTCTTATGGACCATGGTTTTGCTTTTCATGGGCTGCCCAAGGGAACCTACCTGACCAGCTTTCATGCATGTTACCTGGCACAGATAGTGGCTGTCCCATGGAATCAACCTGACCTGCAGGATGAGAGTCAGCAGAGGAGGCAGAGCTGAGATGCTCACCTCAGGATTCTCAGATGGAGCAGAAGTTGGCACTACTGGTCCTGATGGTGGCAGCTTTGTTGCTGTGTTTTGCCCTGCCCCAACCTAGCTGTAGCTCCCCTGTTCCCTGGCACTATACTCTGTCCCTCCTGCCATTCCTCTACCCACATCTTCCAATCAGACTCTGCTGCCTGGAGAACTGAAGCTTGGGGAGCCACGTTCGTGACTGCTGCATCCTGATTTTGTTGCTCATCCACCCACTCATCCACACCAGGCTCACTCTTGACTGCTGGGACTCTCTGTGGGGCACACCTTCCATTTCCTCACAGTCCCGTTGGCCCTTGAGAGTTAGTGACCTCACAGGGTGATGATAAAGTAGACATGTTAGAAGCCTTCAGACACTGATGGTGCAGATTTCCTACGTTGAGTGCCCTCACTTGCAGCAGGTGGCACTCACTGGTAAAGATCCTCATCCTGGGACACTGTGAGCCTCTCCTGTGCCCCAAGGGTAGTAGGAAGGGAGCATCCCACTTTCTAACTCCCTCAGCTCTGTCTCATTATTACTACATGGCCCTGTTGCCCAGCTACTTTCAAGCTGAAATGCAAGGAAATGTGCTTTGTTCTTCTTTCCTAGTTCCAACATTCAGACAAATCTCCAAGTATTGCTGGGTCCACCTGTCTCTCTCCTTGACAGCAGCTGTTGCCACAGGTGGCTTGGGGTAGCTGGGTTGCCAGGGACAGCCATCATGATCTGAAGTTACATAAACTTAAGACTGCTTAGTCCCTTTAGAAACAAATGAGACTAGTACCTATATCTCTCACTGCCAGCTTATTTACCCAGGGGTATGCCCAGGTCCAGGGGTATGCCCAGGTCTGAGTCCTTCTGGTGCAGACACCTTAGGGTGGTCAGGTCCTTTCCAAGCTCAGCCTGGAATGTCTTGGGCTCTTCCCACTGGCTGATCTGACTCGCTTCAGTCTGTCTCTACCTTGTTCTTTCATCCGGCCCCATTCAGTTTCCCGCTGATTTAAAGTCTCAAGCCTTTGACCCTGTTGACCTCTGGCCTGAAACCCTTCTCTTCCTGCTTCTCGGGTTCCAGCACCTCAGTTTCTTACTCAGCTGTCTACAGTCCTGTGTTGAAGATAACTGTAATGTACTATTATCCCTTGTAGCACCAGGGCTTTTTCTGACCTCCGTTGCTAGTATAGACCCTGCCATGTGTGGGTTCAACTGTGGATGAGCAAATCCTCTAAAGGTAGATTGTTTGCTTTAAAGGCGACGTGCATGCTTATGCATAGGGACAGATACTGGCTGAGTCTCACAGTTGCCTGTTCATCATGGGCAGCCTGGGACATTGGCATTCTGTGTAAAGTTTCAGTCATGTCTGACATTTTGTTTTCTTCATGTGGGGCAGAATTGGTCCCTATCTCTGGAGGGTTTGGCGGTGTTCTTCCTCTGAGGTTTCAGTATTTGGGGCCGGGTAGAAAGCCTGCCTTGCCTGTTGGGGTGGGGAGTGTGCACAGATAAGTCATGCCTACTAAGAACATTGGGTGCAGCGTGAACTGACCTCCCAGAAGCTGCTTGCATTCATCTACATCTGCTCTGCATGGATTTTTCACCCAAGGAAGGTTGGGACAGAAAGGGCTTTAAGGGTGTTCCTTGCTGCCTTTACCTGGCCTTCAGGGATGCTCACAGCTGTGCTGCGCTGCTATTCTCCAGGTGGCATTTGTCATGGACATTGTCTTCCAGGGTTGACACCTAGCCAGCATGCTCACTCAGGTGAGCACAGCTCAGGTTTTCTGCTGGCCAGACTAGCTTCCTGAGCAGTGTGTCTTGGAACAGTGTATTGTAGAAGGCCAGGGGCTTTCTCCCACATCACCCGATGGAACAGGGGTGGTTTGCTCCTGAGGTGGGGGGTAGTCCATATTGTCCATAAGCCATGATCATTGCTTCAGATTGTGGAGGGGCCTTAACACATGCTACATGTGGTGTTGGGCCTCATGTAAAATGTGTGTGAGGGTCCTCCAGAAGACAAGGGGACCTGGGAGAGTGGCCTGCACCCTTTGCACAGGGTGCAGCATGGTTTTGCTTCTACCCAGGACAGAGACGCTTCAGTCAGTAGCCTCCTTAGGCTGTCTGCATCAGCAACAGGGGCTGACCAGGAGTCCCTGTGCCTCTGCCCTGGGCTTGCTCCTTGTATTAGGTACAGTGGAACAGCCCGGAGCTCCTACCTCCTTCTATACTCTTGTTTTCCCTGGGCTGCCAGTACTCTGCATCTGCCTGACTATTCCCACGAGAAAGGGAACAGGGCACAGCCAGACTGGGGCAAGTCAGATCAGCTACTGGGAAGACAGGGAATGAGGGCCTTGCTCATTCTAGCAGAGAGGACTCGCTGTTCTGGTGGGATGGTGAAGACAGATGTTGTAGTCCAAAGACCGGTCTGCACCCCAGCCTTTTCGATTCAACATGGGATGCAAGACTCCCCTTGTGCTGACCTCTTGTTGGATGTAAGTGCTGGTCTTATGTATCTGCCCCTAGATAAGAAAATAGAGAAGTCTGGGATATGGGATTTGCATGTGGGTGCTTGGCACTTGGTAGTTCCTTAAATACATAGAAGGGGTCAGAACTGCTGTTTCCTTCTTTTACTTGTCTTTCAGCAAACAGGGAGCCCCTGCTGTGCTAGGCAGGTACTGCACTAGGACACCAAGCTGGACAGTACTTCTTCTAGTTTGTCTTCAGTTGCTGTGACAAAACACTCTGACCAAAACCAACTTGGTAAGGAAAGGGTTAATAAAGTCTCACATCTCCCAAGTCACAGTTCATCATTAAGGGAGCCCAACACAACAACTCAGGGCAGGAATCTGGAGGCAGAAGCTGAAGCACAGGACATGGAGGAGTGCTTCTTACCTGCCTGCTGCTCCTGGCGCATCCTCAGTCTGCTTGCTTACACAGCACACAACAGCCTGCCTAGAGTAGCTCAAGGCTGGACACCTAGGATTCACTCACGATCTTCTGGGCTCCAGAGGGTTTCAGCAGCTCCCCTTCTCTGACTCTGCCGTCCACAGCACACATAGTTCATCTCGCTGGCCCAGGCCAGCTCCATTCCACACCTGCTGCTCTCTTGGTGGTCATCCCATGATCCTGGCATCTCCAAAAAGCCGGGGTCTCCACCGAAACTGAGGTTGCACCTTACCAGTGGGCTCTTCTGACCTCTCCTGGTACAAAGCCCCATCTTCTCTCCATGACCCCTACAATCCTGGGGTCTTCACTGCAACCGAGGTACACTTCCATCATTGGTCTTTCCTGGCCTCTCACAGTGCCAAACCTCGGCTGCTCTCTGTGACCCCTTTGCATTTCAAAACCAGAACCATAAAGGAGACCCTTACACATTACCAATTCCTGCTTCTGGTGTGAATGGAGGCTTAGGCCTCCTCTGGACCACAGCTTCTGTATGTTGACCCTGAAGAAATTCTTCCCAGAAGATTTTACCATAGTGATGCTGGTCTCTTGTTACAGCTTATTTTTCAGCCCTAGCTGACCAGCATCAGTTGTCCCAGTAAAACTTCAGGTTCTGGTCTTTTATTTCCAGCTGATTCTTCAGCCCCAGCTGACCAGAACCCACAGATTTTCAATTCAGAAGTGCCATACAAACAGCCCTGGTGGTCTGCTTCCATTTGAAGCCTCGCAAAAGAGGCCTCCATCAACCACAGCTCTTTCAGCATAATTGTTCCAGGTTCTACAGCAACACACTCTAAGCACTCAATGGCTTTTCCAGCCCAAAGTTCCAAATGCTTCCACAATCCTCCCCACAACACCAAGGTGAGGTCTGTCACAGCAATAGCCCACTCTCTGGTACTAATTTCTGTTCTAGATTGTCTTCAGTTGCTGTGACAAAACTCTCTGACCAAAACCAACTTGGGGAGGAAAGGGCCTATTTGTCTCACATCTCCTGGGTCACAGTTCATCACTGAGGGAGCCAAAGGTAGGAGCTCAGGGCAGGAACCTGGAGGCAGGAGCTGAAGCACACAGGTCATGTACTGGCTTGCTCCCCTGGCCCATGCTGAGCCTGCTTTCTTATATAACACACAACAACCTGTCCAGGGGTGGCACTACCCATGGAGGCCTGGGCCCTCCTATATTACTCAGCAGTCAAGACAATAGTCCACAGACTGGCCACAGGTCAGTTTGATGGAGGAAATTCCCCAATTGAGGCTCCCTCAACCCAAGTGTGTCAAGATCACAATAAAGCTATCCAGCATAGTCCTTTTCTCAGGGATTCCTGGATATCTAGGAAGGCTAGCTAGAAAAACTTAGCATAATGGAGAGTCCTAGGTGCTGTGAGCAGGGGTACGAAGCCCAGGAGAGAGTGACTGCCACCAGTGAGGGGCTTTGTTGATGGTTATGCATAGGACCTCTTAAGTGTGTATGTCAGATTCAGGGCTCTTGTTTGTCTGGTAAAGAAATTGCAAGAAGAGTAAAGGGAGATGGCTTCAGGCTGACAGCTCAGGAGTGGGTCTCATGGAGCCTGTGGCCAAGCTACCTGATACCTTGCCCTGACCCATTCTGCTGCTCTGTCTTTGCAGCCAGCTCTTGTCTGAGGAGATTGTGGTGCTGGGGAAGGCTAGGCCTGGGCTATCTGAGCCTCAACTCTAGCTGGAAGGACTCTTTATCATTGGGGATGACATTGAGGGTCCTTCATCAGTATTTTTCAAGGCATCTCCCCTCTGTGTCCCCTCAGTGGATCAGGCCTCACTCGTCAGACCACTTAGCCATGTAACTTACCTGTCTCCTGGCTTCTCTGTGGTCACCAGAGCCACCTGCTCATCACAGGGCTGGTTACTGCTTTGGGTCAGATCTTTGTTCGGTTCTCTTTGCCTACAGAGGAGACCCCATGTGGTCCTTCTGCTCCCTACGCCTCATGTAGGGCCTCATCCCTTAGTAGACTCCTGTGGCTTTGGCATGCTGTTCCACGTGTCTAGAACACGCTTATCCACCATCATCACTTGGCATTTTTCTGCTGGTCCATTAAGGCTTTCCCTCTTGGAAGTGCTCAGCCGAGGCAGGTGAGTGGGGGCTGCATCTTCTCCAGCTTTACCTGCTTTGAGTTGGTGCTTGGCATGATAGTAGGACTTTTGGCCTCTTCCGCAATCTTCACCTCTCTGTGCACTACTGGGAAGCAAGATCTTTCTGTGTCCCTCCTTCACCACTTAGGTATGTCTGGCACCTGAAAGATGGGTGCTGGAACCAGAGTGTGCCTGGGACTGAAGGTCATGCTGGAGCAGAAAGGTGTCAGCGCTATGACTGTGTGTTCCCACCAGCACTGTGCACACTTGTACGTTTACACACACACACACACACACACACACACACACCCGTATGTACATCCCCCCTGTATACACAGGCATAGGGCTATGCAGTGTATGGCTGCAGTCGCTGCCTCTCCCACAGGCTTCCCCACCCTTTGTGGACCTGCACTCTGCCTACAGGGAGAAAATGTGGGCATACTTCTCGGTACCATGAATCTGCTGCCGTGGAGTCATGTACCTACATGTGTGAGAGTTCAAGTCAGTAGTGCCTCTGGGATGCGGTAGCTTCTTGGTGAGTCAGCAAGTTTGAGCTGGTGCCATTTCTGTGTGAGCCTCAGGCTCGGACAATTATGAATCATTTGCTTGCCTCTTGATTTGCGTCAATCAAACCACATGTGAAGAAAGCAGCTGTGAGCATGGGTTTGCTGGCAGCTTGGCGTCCAGCAGAGGACATTCGCCAGGAACAGCCTCAGAAGGCTGCCCTGTGTGCTTGTCCTGGTGGTCCGGGCTGTAAGCCTAGGCCTGGGAGGGTTTGGGCCCTGCCTCCTGCCAGTCTTCCTTTTCGCAGGCACCACCCACAGCAGGAGATGGTGAGTCCCACGTGTGGTCCTGTGGCAGGGCTGCGTGTGCAGCCCTGGGATGCTCACAACCTACAGCAGAGCCACTGAGCTTTCCTTCCCTGTCACACAAAACAATTTTAGGATTTGGGGTTTGGGGCGGAAATTCCTTGTAAGAAAGAATTAAAAAGGAATGTCAATCCCTTGCTTCCCCCAAAAGAGAACTGAGGGGACTTTGGTGCTGGGTTGAGCTCTGGCCAGCCCAATGGTCCCTCTCAGTCCAGCTGAGAAAGGACATCTCACAAGGCTTCTGAGCCTCTTCCTTTTGGAGTAACTTTCAGGTAGGTGAAGTCTGTCCTTGGTCAAGTTACTGGTGACAGCTCTGCTCTGGGCCTTGTGGGGGAGCCCTGCCGGAGAGAGTGAGGCCTAGGAGCAGGCTCTTGGGAGAGCCCAGTTCAGTAGTTTTCTTGTTTGCTTTGAAGTATGTTGGTGTGTTGTTTTCGCTGTTAAGGTTACTTCCATTGTTGTTTAATCATCTGTCACAGGGCAGCCATGGCTAGAGTCAGACCAACACTGCCAGGCCCTAGCCTCCCAGCATCTGTTTCAGTGAGCCTGAAAGTCAAGTATCAGGGGTTTAACCCTGTTTTGTCCCCTGTTGGTCGTAGTCATGATGACTTCAGTGTGTCTGCTCCTTAGCACTGGCAGGTCACAAGGCACTTGTCTTCTGCATAGTTGGTGTGTGATCCTCCATAGCTGCAGACACTGGGGAGACCCAGCCTCAGTAGGGAGCAGAGCAGTGCAGAGCAGACCAGACCAGACCAGACCAGACCAGTGCAGCCACAGCCTCCTAAGCCCACGTGCAGTACCTTGAGCAGCTATCCCAGCTCTCAGTTTTTTTCAGATGGAAATCTCAGTCTTTTTTCACAAAAGAATTGAAACTCCAAGACGAGGAATGAGGGTGCACTTGTGTAGTCCTGGCTCCCTGGGCCAGTCCCTGCTCTGCTAGTCCACTTCTCTCTCGGTAGTTTCATGAGGACTTTGACAGATATCTAAAAGATAGAGCTTTTTCTTAGCATTATAACCCTTAAATACTGCCAGAGATCATTGCTTAAAGTCTTTGATTATCTTAAAAGGAAGGTTTCGTGTGGTGGTTATTGAACGAGTGCTGAATCTGCTCTGTGTGCTGTGCTCTGCCTTTTGCAGCCCCTCCTCTCTTGCCTGCTCACTTTCCCCTCGGGCACTCACTGACCCTGTCTTTGAAGAGTGTGGGGTGGTTGTCCTGTTCAGTGCCTGTAGTTGGCATGCCCCCTGCCGAGTTCCCCTCTCTGCCTGTGGTGACCTGGTATTCCAAGCTGGAAGCTGAGATTGGCTGGCAGAACTGTTGTATGGGTGATGTCAGTGTTCTGAGGTAGTTAGTGCTTACTGTGGGCCTTGTCTATCAGGGGCTGTAGAACCACTTCTTGTGTTAGGTAGAATCCTGCTGAAATAGCACCCCTTCATCAGCTTGGGGGTCCAGTTCATTTTTCAAATTTAGTGCAATTAGCTAGTTATTTTATCATCTAAAGGAAGCTGTAGTGCTGGTGTGAACTCATGTTCAGGTACCTTTCAGGCGTTTTGAGCCTTTGTGGTAATGTTGGACAGGGCCACGTCTTTGGCCTGTTGGTCAGGGGCCCTGTAAATTGGCCCTTGAGCTCTCTTAATGTGACTTTGTGTATAGTCTTTGATAGTTTTCTTGCTTTGTTTTGACAAGACCCCTTGTTACCCTGCATAGTTCCTGTCCACACATCAGATCAGCCAGCCCTTTATCTGACTCCTACCTTAAGATATCTGACATTGAAATTGACTTATAGGCTGTGGGATGAGGCTATAGAACATCTTTGGGGGGCATTGTTGAGCCTTCCTCAGGCCCTGGCTCCAGAATGAAGTTCTGACCTTTGCTTGTGATGGCCTTGAAGTGGTTTTCTGGTCAGCGGAAGGAGCCCTTTCAAGAATGTATGTGCAGCCCAAGGCGAGACCAGGAGATGGAAGTGGGCTCACCCTGTCCCTATAGATGCCACCCTGCTCCCCCTAAGTGAGGTGGCACTGGGTGTGGCACCTGCAGCAGTGGGCAGGTGTACCTGTGGGTGAGTTTGGGTGGCCAGGAGGTGCTCTGGTGTTGATGGTAGCCTTGTCCTGCTTCTCCTCATCCTGGGGGCAGGAAGTAGTGTACCATTCTGACTGATTTGTATCTGCTGGAGACTGAGCATCTTTTCATGTGCTCTTTGGTCACTTGTCTGTCGTCTTTGGAGAAATACTGTCTTAATCATTTGTCTGTTTTCCTGTGGGATATTTGTCTTTTTATGTTTTAGTTGTAGATGTCTGTTATATGTTCTGGAGATAGCTCCTTATGTGATTTCCAAATACTCTTGGATTCTGTGGGTTCTCTTCTTGCTTTCCAGATGGTGTCCTTTGGAGCACAGAAATTTGTTTTAGTTTTTATTTGTGTGTGTGTGTGTATGTGCGCGCGCACATGTTTGCACATATGTAGTGTGTGTATATGTGTATGTATGTGTGTATATGGAGGCCAGAGGACAACCTCAAGTTGTCACCCTTAAGGAATGTCGTCCACCTTTTTTGAGGCAAAGTCTCTTGGCCTGGAGCTCACCAGTTAAGCTAGGCTGGCTGGCAGCGAGGCCCAGAGATCTTTCTGTCTCCACTTCCTCAGCACTGGACTTAGAAGCTGGAGACATACAGTCACCACACCCAGCATTTTTATGTGAGTTCTAGGAATGGAACTCATGTTCACAGGCAAGCAGGTTACCTGAAGCTATCTCCCCAGTCCCTAAGTGCAGAAGTTTTAAATTTTGATAAGATCATACTTACCCCCCACCCCAATTCCTTTGCTGTCATAACAGACATTTATTGAACTCATTTCAGGTGGGGTAAGGTGTGGCCTTCCTCTTGGGGCCCAGGCTTCTGGCTTCTGTCAAACATCAATGCTGAAAGTCTTCTTTCTAGGGCTTTTAGGAGAATGCCCGTTTTATGGCCCTGCTGTTTTCTGCTGTTTCCAGCGCTGGGTTTGCTTTCCCACAGTTGTTTTTAATTGAATGTCCATGGGAAAGTGGCCAAGTAAATTGAAGGTTTCTCAGAGAGAGCTGAGTTTCTTTGTTGGTTTTTTAAATTGTGCTTTTTCATCGTTATTGTGCAGTTTGTTGGAATCTGCGTCATGTTGTGAATGTTCGCTGGGGCTGGATTGCTGGTCTTGTTGAGCATGGCAGCATTAACAAGTCCTTTCCTACTCCAAACAAAAGTTCCAAAAAAACATTCTCAAGTCTCTGTGTAATTTTCAGATGGCTGTTTCTCCTATTGATAGGTTAATTACGGAGCAGAAGCCGTCAGGAACTCTGAGGCAGTCATGTGCTCTGAGAAAGAGAGCCAGTGTCCCAGCAGGATTAAGGTCAGGGGCTGAGACCTGTTTTGATTCCACAACTGGCTCCTGCTTGTCAGGGCTGCTACTCCTACGATTCCTGTGTCCCCGTGAGGATTTGGAGGACGGCTGCTAGTAGGTGAGACGCTCTGAGGAGATGACTTACAGCAGTGGTAGGTGTGTCACTAAGACTGTTGTCCAGGATGCAGAGGTGTTCTCAGAGCCCTGAATCAGTATTCCAGGCTGTCCCAAATGTGAGGACCTTTGAAACTAGACTGAGCCCTAAAAGGCTCAGTCCAGAGCCATTCAAGCACAGAGCACACCATGCCTGCCTCTTCTGGTTCTGGATCCTGCATTTATTCCTTTAGCTGCAGCTGATGTGAGCACACAGGGCTTGCATGTCCTGTAGGTGAACCAGGCCTTCGATGGAAGGAGTGCTGAGGAGTGACTAGTCAAACTACACTTGACCTTGACACTCATCCTCTTTCTGAACAAACATGAGTCTGCTTGGCATTTTTAGCTGCCAGCACAGCATCTACTCCCTTGATTGATCCGAACCTGGGCTGCTCCCATCTGCAGTGCTGCTCCTGGATGATGCTGTACCTTTAGCATCTAAACGTCCAGATATTTCCCTGTTTGTGAACTCAATAACATAAAAATATTGAACAAAAGTTTGAGACAAGGGGAGGGTTTGGTTCCCAGAGAGCTTGAAAGTATTATAAAATCCCTAGCAAGGGTGTGAATGTCTAGTTATTTTAGCCTCCAAGCTATTTAAAGCACGTTAAGCTCGTTCTTGGTTCTCATTTCGAAGGCATCCTTTTCTTGTTTTGTGTCACCATGGTGCTTCCTGGTTCTTTCTGCTCTTTGTTAGCTCTGCCGTTTCTTCTTCCAGTTGCCAGCACGCAGGGGTGGAAGTACCAACAGTTGTCCTGTGGAGGTGACAGATCTGTCCCTTAGCTTGCAGGGGACCTTGTTACTATCCACATAAAAGTTTTTCCTGCTTCTGCGACCCGTTGTTCATCCTGTCTGGGGACAGGCTCAGTTGCTTGGGAGCAGCCCTGTCGGAGTTGATGGGACAGCCTCTAGGGCTGCAAGTTTTCCACAGCTGCTCTGGGCAACCCAGGCTTCAGAAAGAGCAGTGACCTTGAGAACTTCTGCACAGAATTGCCTGTTTCCTGTCCAGATAGCACTGGAGGTGGGATTTGGCAGATAGGGCCATCGCAACTGCAGGAAGGACCAGTGCTTGGTGTCCCTAAAAGCCTTGGTGCATCACCGTGAGCAGTTAATGAAGTTCATAGCTGAGAACCAGAACTGGGCTTGAGATATGAGATCTGAACCCACTATTCCTTATTGGCCTAGTCATTGTGCTAACTGTGAACAGCCGGCACTTCTTCCTTGAAAGACCAGTTTGCAAGATGTACTATGTAAGATCAAGTGGCTTGTGTCATTTAGCATGTGCAACCCTGGGGCCTATGGTAGGAGCCTACCTATGTGATGGCAGCTCTGGGTGATAAAGGGTATCTTCTCATTCATTTGTGGAAAAATGAGTCATGGGAGGTCAGAGTTCACAGAATATTTCTGTGTATGGAGTCAAAACCAGTGCTGAGTGGGAAGGTATTAAAGTGCTCCTTGTGAGTGCCAGGAAATGGGACTTGGCCCTTCCTGTGCCTGCAGCTTGCACCTGCTGCTCCATACCCTGTATGCACAGGCACACAGGTCTGAGGGTGTATGCATGCCTGCTAGGCTTCCTGTTTATAAGTGCTGTGAGAGTTGATGTGCCCATGGAGAGTGTTTTCTGGTGGTACTTTCCTGCAAGTGATCACCGGTGGAGTAAACTCATCATAAGCCCAGTCGTGGAAGTAAGTGGCCGTTTGTTTCTATCTAGGGCCATTAGCCTCTTTTAAAAGCTTTGGGGCTGGTGGGATGGCTTGGTGGATAAAGATGCTTGTCATCAAACTCGATAACCTTGGTTTGATTCCCTGAACCATAATGAAAATAGAGAATGTACTCCAAGTTGTTTTCTGACCTCTACAACATGAGTCATAGCACATTCAATAATAAATAAGTAAATAAAGCCAGGCAAAATTCTGTATCTGGGCATTTGGGGCTGAGACACATTTTAGGTGTCTGAGGCAGCGGCTTGCTGGGGCTCTCCTGTGTGTGTTCCTACTAGTGAGGCCCATGTGCCTGAGGTTGTCTGCACAAAAGGTCTTTGCTTCTCCTGGAACCTTCCTTTCTCACTTTATCTCACTTGCTCTTGGTTAAGGGTGGATGAAAAGGCTGAAAAAAGTCCATCTCATACCTTAGTGTGTGCTGTTCCTGGGCAGTCCATCTCATACCTTAGTGTGTGCTGTTCCTGGGCAGTCCATCTCATACCTTAGTGTGTGCCGTTCCTGGGCAGTATTATTCTCTCCCTGCTGACCCCAGCCAACCCCAGCTCTACTTGGTTGCCCTCCTCTGCCTACCTCCAAGTCTTTATTTGGGGGTAGATGTTTCTTGAGCACAAATTGACAAATGATTAGTGACAGTAAGCACAAAGGAAGTGTTTTGATTCCTTTGTGTGAGAAGTCAGAATTGGGGTTGGGGCAGAGGCTGTCAGTCGTTGACCACACAGCTGTTGACTCCGTGGCTGGCTCCATTGGAAGTCACGTGGACGCTGCTGTCCAGGATGGCCTCTTTGTGCACTCCCACCAGCCCCGGTTTTTACCCCTCTCTACACCCACTCTACCTGTCTGCAGGCTCTCTGGAGATAGAGTCAAAGCAAGAATCAAGCAATAAAAGTCAAAATTGAACATAAATCCCCTTCAAAATAGTTCCTGATTCTCTTGTAAGTCTTTCAGAGAATTTATAAAGAGCTAAAAATGTTGTGGTGGCACAAGCCTTTAATCAGAAAGGAAGGAAGGCAGATCTTTAAGATCAAGGCCAGCCTTGTCTACATAGCAAGTTCCAGACCAGCTGGAACTATAGGGAGACTCTGTCTCAAAAATACCAAAAACAAAACACCCTGATCCCCCAACTTCTGGTTTATGCATGAAATGCAAGTGTGGCTCATAGTCTGCTGTGCATGTTTTAGATTGCTTGATGACATTTGTCTTCTTGGGAAGATGCTTGCATTCTTAGCTCTGGCATTTGTAAGACTACGTGTCAGAAATGTGATGAGCAACAGTTTGAAAACCCTAGAGTGGCACAGTGGTGAAGTGGCTCCTGTTGAGAGTTGGCCAGCTGGTCATCTACATCTCTGTTTCCTGGCTGGGTGCTATGATGTAGGAGCCCCCAGGAGCAGGGCTGCCCCCAGGTCCCGTCCTTATTAATTTATCTCCAGTTGCAGGGAAGGGCTTGTGGAGAAGCAGGCTGCTGATATGCAGGTTCTTTCTGGGGGAGCCAGGGCTTGCCCAAGCTCCAGAGTACCTACAGTTCTTCTCCTGAGGAAGGGTTACGAGTTGTGGTTTGACATTTCCGGTCTGTGGCTAGTTTCTTGTGTGTACAACTCTGTGGCTCTGCAGGGCTCTTACGGGAACAGTTACAGATTTTTCTGGCCTCACAGGCTCCTGCAGTGTTGTAAAGGTCTTCACCGGATGGTTTTGTGCTCTGGCTGGGCTCCTGATGAGTATTAGACTCAGGAGCTTCCATTGACTTCAAGGTCCATGCAGGTGGTGATTCCCTTTGGCGTGATGTGCAGCCCAAGTGAGGTCGTCATGATCATGGATTGATGTTTATGGAACATAATTTATATTCCATAAATTATGGAACATAATTTATGTTCCATATAGGCATAGTGGATGCGATGGCTAGGAGCAGGGCAGGCTAATCTTACTCGGGTTATAGAAGGGGGCCCTGAGAGATTAAACACTGTACCCAATGCCGCGCAGATGACAAACGGCCAAGGATATTTCACCCAGCATTCTGCCGCTGTTTCTCCCACCTGTGAGCACCCGCTGTGCTCCTGCTGTGCTAGGTGGGCTGTTGGCCAGTAGGGCACAGAACTTGGGGCGACAGGAGCAGAATTAGGTGCAGGGCAAGGTGGCCATGTTTCTGGTCTTGCCTCAGCCTGCCTAGCCCAGGAGGGCAGCAGTGCCCTCAGTCCTGGCCTACCCATGGCATGCCTCACTTTTCTTTCATCCAAATGGTGTGACAGCACTGCGGGCATTTGTGTCACCCCCAAACAGCCTCAGAACCTCCACAGAGGAGCTCAGCATCCTGAGTGGAGTCTTCCTTGTGGTCATGTGGCTCTCGCCCCTCAGCACAGTCAGACAAGGTCCCTCTCCTGCTGTTAAGCCTCAGGTTTTGGCTGAGCAGCAGAGCCCAGATGGGGATGGGCCCTCCATCTCCTTGAAGTCCAGGAACAAAATGCATGAGAACCCAGCAAAGGCAGGGCTTTTGAGGGCTGTATTGGGGTCAAAGCCTTGCTGGAGAGGCCAAGGAACCCTGTTCTCACCTCCAGCTTGTGAAAAGGAGCTTGATCCTGAGTTCTGAATTGCGAGCCTCTGGAGTACAGAGTTGCACTTGGCACTTAGCAGGGGTGTCAGGCTCCTGGAGGCCTTTCCAGCTCAGAATGGGGGCTTTCCAGCTCCATTACCCCTATAACTGGGTTTCAGGACCTTCAGGTTGGTCACTCCTCAGATGTGTATGGATTCCAGGGACTTGGATCCTTTTCTGTAAGGGCTGTTATCCAGAGTGGTGGACATTCCCTCCAAGGACTAAGCATCCTGTGAAATGACCTTCCCTCTCTCATCAAGGAACTCCTGTGTAGTTTGGGTTGGGCCGGTGAGAAACAAGGCTGTGGGTCCTGAGTGTAACCACATTCAGGAATGGCTGTGTCATTCCTGCACAGGAGGGAGTATGTGTTTTGGGGGTGGGACACACTCATTGCAGGATCAGTTTCCAGCTCCTAGGCAGCTTCCTTCCCTGCCTAGGAGCCCATAGTGCCAGACTAGGGGTATTCCTGCAGCTTCTGCCCCAATGTTCTTTGTAGATGCCAGAACTAGCACATCCTAGGGTCACTGTCCCTTGTGTGTACACCCCTCTGGAGTGCATCCTAGGGTCACTGTCCCTTGTGTGTACACCCCTCTGGAGCACATCCTAGGGTCACTGTCCCTTGTGTGTACACCCCTCTGGAGCGCATCCTAGGGTCACTGTCCCTTGTGTGTACACCCCTCTGGAGTGCATCCTAGGGTCACTGTCCCTTGTGTGTACACCCCTCTGGAGCACATCCTAGGGTCACTGTCCCTCGTGTGTATACCCCTCTGGAGCGCATCCTAGGGTCACTGTCCCTCGTGTGTACACCCCTCTGGAGCGCATCCTAGGGTCACTGTCCCTTGTGTGTACACCCCTCTGGAGCGCATCCTAGGGACACTGTCCCTTGTGTGTACACCCCTCTGGTGGCTCCTCTAGTTGTTGCTCACAGTGCCTGTTCTGCTGTGCAAAATTCTCATGACCTCTCAGCATGCCATGATGCTTTCTTCGTAGGCTATGGACACATTCCACCCCCATGGGGTGCCCCTCCTCTATCCCACAACCTGATAGGGTCTGAATCGGGTTCAGGGTGCTGCTACAGACCATTGAGACATGTATAACATCCAAATCAGAGCAGGAATCTGGAAGTAGGTGCTGCCCAGTGGGCCTTTTTGTCCCACCCCCCCCACCCCCCACCCCTTGCCCCTCGCCCCTTGCCCCTCGCCCCTCGCCCCTCGCCCCTCGCCCCTCTACAGTGCTGGTGCTGGTACAGCAGTCAGTGGGCCTATCTTCCCCAAATGTGCTCCTAGACTGAGCCTTGGCTCCTTAGTCAGAGTGCTTTAATTTTTAAAACACACTCATTTGCTGGTCCAAGACTAACTTCCTGTAGCATAGACCATTGCTGTATTGTTGAGAAGTCTCAGCTTTGAAAAGGAGGACTTCTAATATCCTTAGAAGCAGTGATCCAGAGTGATTGTCTTGAGGCCAGCACAGCCATGTGAGATCCTTCCTCACTTAACCTAACCTGGGGCAGCAGCAGGTCTTCTCCTGGGCTGATGGCAGGCTGGTAGTTCAGCAGCCTTGTGCCTTGCCTGTCTCTTTGGCCTGCTGTGGGTAGGAAAGGAGAGGCATCACAAGGCTTCTAATTTTAGTTCTGAGAGCTGGCTTTCCTGCATGTAGGAAAAGATAAACGGCTGCAGCTGGACCAGCTTAACACCAGACAGGGACTAAAGCAGGGGCAGAGGCTCTGGCCCCTAAGTCCTCTGCACCTAGGGACCTGCCACAGGGTAGGCCTCCCCTCCAACCCCCCCAGCAGCTCTCATGTAAGTGTGGGTGATACAAGAGTGTCAATGAGGGCTGAGTTCACCTGGATAGTGGTGTGTCCTGCATCTACCACAGCACCCTGGTCCTCCTGGGGTGTGCTAGAGTCCTATCTTAGACTCCTTCCTGACTGGAGTTCATCCCGTGACCCATTGGTGCTGGAGACTTGTGTCCTCTCAGTGCCTTAGGCAACCTCATTATTTTTTTTCCCTGAAGTTAAACTATCGCATTTGCCCAGTGATCTTTATAAGGTATCTTAACATTAGCACAGACATCTAAAAATCAACCCCCAAGCCCCACTTCCTGCCACCATGGTTTTTCAGAATGCTCATAAACATGAGTTGTATTTAGGAATGCCTGTCCTTAAATTTGCAAACCAAACGTGAATTTAACCTTCAGCAGGTGTATCAGTGAGTTGGGGTGAAATCAGAGGAGTTGAGGGGGTAGTGCACACCCTGGGCAGGTTGTAGACCTTAGGCTGAAGCCTGAGCCCATCTCATGCTCCATGTGTGGATTTGGCATTCTAGAGCTGCATCTTACTCCTTTCTGTCTCCCTGTCATTGAGTCCCTTCTTGGGCCAGTATCTGCCTCCTAAAGTCTTAGCTGTCCAGGCCAGCTGAAGTGGGTGCAGAGGAGGCGACTGCTAGCTGCTCCTCTACCCCCATTACTCTTTCAGAGATAGGGGCAGTGTGGACACAGAAGAGCTTGTCCTTACCAAGTTCCCCTTCTACAGGGAGAGGACATAGAATGTAGTCACTTGGCAACCTGGGTGATACCCTGACTCACCTGCCCAGTCTGGCAGCCTCCCTTCCTCTCCCAGAGATAGCAGACTAGCTACCATCACTCTGACTGGTGCCTTGTCTCTTGGGAATCCCTTCAGATGTGGCTGACGTCCTCTAATTACAAAGCCTTCCCTGACCACCTGCTTCTTAGGTCATGGGCTCAGACCTGTCTTCCTTCCCCTATCTGCTTTCTTCTAACAGCAGCCATGTGTGGGGCTAGCAAGATGTCTGGGTGTTTATGCAGGCTGTACCCTGCTGGGGGCGCTACTGGGGATGAGGTGGTCACACTATGCTTGCCATGCCAGTCATTATCTAGGTTTGATAGTATTAACCTCCTGGAAGGGTATGCAGCCTGCCTTGGTTAAGAAGGGAAGGAGAGACTTCCAAGCAGTGGGTGGAGTGCTCTCTGTGGTGGCCATTGTGACACTTGTATCCTTGGAAACACTCTTCTGTTGAGAGACTGAGGGAATCTACTCAGCAGGTAGTAAAGAAATGTAGTATTTGTCCAACAGAGCAAGGCAGCTGCTGCCAGATTGCCTAGCTGGTAACTCTGCCATGAACCTGAACCAAGATAACAGGAATCTGACAGAAGTATGTGTCCAGAGGTGCTTCAGGTCACCTGGGAACCATGAAAGTACCACACAATCCCACTGCTAAGTGCAGCGTGTCTTTGAGTGTTTTCCCTGGGTTACATGGCAGGCAGGCCTTTCTCTTTGTCCTGAGGTTTGAGCATCTTCCCTATTGTGTTGGCTTTTGCTGGGTGTCATGTGGGTCTTTCCCAGAGTACACTTCAGGCTGATTCAGAGGGTGGGAACATCGGGCTTGGAGGGTGGGTCCCAGCCATCCATCTGTCCCTTAGGGTCTCTATGGCCCTCAGTGCACTTACTCTTGGGCTGGGGGAATAGCTACCAAAGTAGCTATTGCCCATCTTCCTGTCCTTGGGGTGCACCCTGGTGTCCCGTTGTGGTCCTACCTTGGTTGTCTAGCCTCTCATGGGTCCCCTACTCGCCTGGGCACATGGTGAGTGTGAGGTGGCTGACTGTTGCATGAACTCGCAGGGGCTGGCTATGTCCTTCAGCTCTTAGGGCTGCACAGCTATCACTCCTCCCAGATAATGGTACTACCTCACAGTCAAGCCTGCTCAAGCAAGGAAAAGGGTGCTTGCAGAAAATCCTAATCTGTTTTGAATTAGGTTTCCATCTTTGCCCTCACAGAAGCTTCCCCCCCGACCTTATTCTTCGTAGTTATTTCTAAAGTCTCAAAGAAAACATACCCCAACCATTTGTAATTCCATGGAGAATGAACTGCTCTGCTCTTTTTTCTTTTTCCTGTGCTGAGAAGCTGAAGTGTCTTGTTGTGGCTCCTCGTGTTGAGCCAAAGTTTCTGTGAGATTTTATTTTATACTGTGGAAATGATGCTCCAGCCACATAGCTGTGTGCATAGGTGGAGTGGATTGTGTTTCCTCATGAGTTCTGCGGTCAGGGGGTTCCAATGAGGCTTCCTTGGCACCCCAAACTTTTGGGTATCTACTGTGGGTCCCTATACTAAAGGATTTCAGGAGGAAGTGCATCCCGTGGAGGTGGGGCTTCTCCCTGCAGCACTTTGAGTGGGATCCAGGTGACCCCAAGCCCTCTGGGTGCACAGTTGTCAGATTCCTGTTGCTCTAGCTCGGGCTCCTTGCAGGTCTGGCCTCCAGGAGGATGGCAAGAGTTGTCCTGTCCTGTTGGAGTGAAGAAGGAATGGTCTGTGGTCTAAGTTGGAGATGCTCTCTTGTGCGGGTACCCAGCACTGGCAGCCTGCTCCTGCTGCTTCTCACCCCAGGCTTTCCAGTCTTGCCATCCCTTCTCAGGACTCCATCTTCCTTTTCTTCAGGCCTTTCCCTCCCTGGGTTGTAGGAGGAACCAGAAGATTCCCTCTGTGCACCTGTGGCTCCCTAGGTGCCCCATGTAAACGTCTGTGTGACATTCAGCTCTGGCTGGTGTCTGTTTGGGGTAATATTTGAACAGTGTTTCATCACGTTTTCACACAGAGGTGCATAAACAGCAGCCTCCTGAGGCACCAGACCCCAGTCGGATGCGAAGGTGTGGCCATGCATTGCCCAGCTCCTCTCCTGTGGTGACTTGGGCTGGCACCCCCTTCTTCAGGTTTTGGTTTGAAGCCTTATTCTCATCTGTGAACATCTGGTGGGACTTGCCAAATGCTCTACAGAGAAACTTACCTCTGTGCTTCCTATTTCCTATTGTCTGTGTAGAATTCATGGGTAGCACTGACCTTAGCCCTTCCCACCTCAGGCTTGCCCTCCTTAGGGAGAGTGCTGTCCCTCTCCATGTCAGGCTCCCCCTCCCTCACAGAGAGTATTAATTCCTGTCCATCTCTGGCTCCCCCTTCTCCCTTCCCTTAAGAGAGGGGGGAGAGAGGACTGTATGTTCTCTGAGCATTAGAACTCCACTAAAGCCAGGTGGCTGCACCTGTGGGAACAGAGCCTGGTGGTCCCTGTGCTTTTCTGCCTGAGCCCATAGGTTGTGTCCACAAAGCCTAATCCACAAGCGTTCTGTGCTCCAACTCGTTTCCTTCTCCTGACAACATGACTTGACCCAAGTGTTTCTCCCCATTTTGGGGGACCTAGCTAGGTCTTATAGCTGATTAGTGGTGGAGGCCGCTTTGCATCCATGGCCAGCACATACATTTTTTTTTTTTTTAACTACGAATGGTTTTGGAATCCATCATCACAGCAAGAGTCCATACTCTTATCATCTATCTATCTATCTGTCTGTCTATCTATCTATCTATCTATCTATCTATCTATCTATCTATCTATCTATCTATCTATCATCCATCCATCCCCTGTATCCTGAGTGTAATTGATAGCTATTTTGTGTTTCTTTTCCATTTGTTTGGCCTTTTCTTTTTCTTACCTTAATGCATTGGTTAGGAGTATTCCTACAGTTAGCACAGAGGGCATTCTAATCTGGCTCTGTTGAAGTGAGGATGACTTCTTTGCTGTCTAAGATGCTTGCTTGCTTGCTTGCTTGCTTGCTTAATGCATGTCTGCATGGGGGGCATGCATAGGAACATGTGCTCACAGATGTCTGCATAGAGGGCATGCATAGGAACATGTGCTCACAGATGCCAGGATGGTGGGTGCCCTGCTCTATTGCTCTCTGCCTGTTACCTGAAGACACGCTCTTTCGTTGACTCTGGAACTAGGCCAGGGGCCAGTGGGCCCCAGCGATGATCCTCCTGGCTCTGTCCCTCATAGCACTGGATTTGGGACACATGTAGCCACACCTGTCTTGTTTTTTATGTGAGTGCTGGAGATTTGAATTTAGGTCCTCATTTTTGTGCAGCCAATGCTCTTACCAGGGAGCCGTCTTCCCAGACTCTCTTGTTTGCTTTTGTAAGTCTCTTTATCAACTCAAAGCTGTGGCTTTTTGTTCCAGCATTTTTATGAACCCCTCACCCCATTGAATCTTATAAATAAAGTACATTTTTGAGGTCTGTATTGAGGTGTTATAAGTTTTCTTCTTTATATTTTATTTTTATTTAATACATATGAGTTAATGCCTGTATGTAGGTGGGTATACCTATGTTGTGCAGTGCCTGAGGAGGTCAGAAGAGCATGTTAGATTCCCCTGGAACTGGAGTTACAGGAGGTTGCTAGCTGCCTCATGGGTGCTGGAAATTGAACCCAGGTCCTCTGCAAGAGCAGCCAGTGCTCTTAGCACTGAGCCATCTTTCCAGCTATTTCTTATTTTTTTAATGTGATAAATTATACTTTTTTGATTTTGTTTTTGTCATTCTGAGACAGTCTCCCTGTAGCCCCAGGTGACCTGGAACTTGCTGTGTAGACCAAGCTGGCCTTGAATTCAGAGGTCTGCCTGCTTCTGAGCACTGGGATTAAAGACATGGGCCACCACGCCTGGGTATATTGTTGTGTTGTTGTTGTTGTTGTTGTTTTAAATAAACCAATCTTTTATTTATAACCTGAAATTGCACTGACCAGGATGTTAGGACCTTTTTGTTTGTTGTATGTTTTTGATGTTTTGAGGTTAATAATTGGAATATTTTTCTTCTGTCATAACTGAGTTTAATTCATGATTTTTTAATGTAATTGTTGGCAATTTTGTTATCAAAGAAATGTTGCCTCAGGAAAAACGTTGAGGACTAGTTCTTTTAAAAAATTTTATTATTTATACTTTTGTGTGTATGAGTATATTGCCTGCATATGCGTAAGTGCATCCATGTCCTACAATGCCCACGGATGTCAGAAGGGGTTGTTGGATCACCAGGAACTAGAGTTATGGATGGTTGTTAACCATGTGCATGCTGGAAGCTGAACCCAGGTCCTCTGCAAGAACAGCCAATGCTCTTAACCACCAAGCCATCTCTCTAGTCCTGGACTATTTTAAAATGTTTTCTAGGCGAATTTATATAAATAACAGTAATAGTTATTATTTTGGAATAAGTCTTACTATATAGTCCGTTGGCCTGAAATTCCCCATAAAACCCAGGCTGGCCTCAAACTCACAGAGATCTGCCTGCCTCTGTCTCTATAGTGCAAAGGCATGTGCCTCCATGGGATGATGATTATTATTATTTTTGGTCCTTTTGAGACAGGGTCTTCCTTTAGCTCCAGCTGTCTTGGAAATCACTATGTAGACCAGGCTGCCCTCGAACTCACAGAGATCTGCCTGCCTCTGCTTCCAGAGTGCTAGGATTAAAGGCGTGTACCACCACACCCAGCGGGCAGGATTATTTCTTAATTGAAAGCATCATAGAACTTTCTTGTGAACCCATTTGATTTTAGATTTTTCTTTACTGGGTATTTAGATCATAGAGTATATTTCTTTTAGAGCTGCTGGGCTACTCCAGTCTTTTGGTTTCTGTGTGTGCATGTGGTGGCATGTTGTACTTTTCTAATGATCTTCAGTTTCACCCATATTTGCACATTCTAGGCAGAGCAGTTTCTTCAGCTTGATGCCACTGTGGTTTGGGGCCAGAGAACTCTTTGTTAAGGACTGCCTAACAACTCAAGCTGTCTGTGGGTGTGTTGCAGACATGTAGGAACTTCCTAATTCTTTTCTGATTATAGCTTTTTAGATTGCAGATTAGGATTATAGATTAATTCATTTGAATTATGGTCAAAAGCTGTGGAGTGACAAGCCATCAGAGTTGAGTTCATGAAGTTGGCTTGTTGACATTAATATTGCTATGCCAACTTTGCTTATTTATTTGCAAAGTGCTTGTTTTTTTCAGGTGTTTTATTTTGGTGTTTTCCATAGCTTTGTGTTTTTGTGTCTACTTGTTTTATGTATATATATGTGTTTGGGTTAATATTGATACTTTATTTTTAAAAATATTTTATTCCTTTATTTTATGTGTATGATTGTATTGCCTGTATGTGGGTAGGTGTACCCATGTTGTGCAGTGACCACGGACTCAGAAGAAGGCATTGGCTTCCCCTGGAACTGGATCTATGGATCTTGTGGGTGCTGGGAATTGAACCCACGTCCTCTGCAATAGCAGCCAGTGCTCTTAACCACTGAGCCATCTCTCCAGCCCCAATATTTATACTTTTTTTTTTTTTAGACAAGGTCTCCCTATAGCCCCAGTTGGCCTTGAACTCACAGAGATCTGGCTGCCTCTGCCTCCTGAGTGCTAGGATTAAAGGCCTACGTCACCAAGACCGGCTTAAAGACAGTTCTTAGCTGCTATGCGGGTGCTGGGAATCAAACCTGGGTCCCCTGCAAGAGGAGTCGACGCCCTTAACCGCTAAGCCATCTCTCCAGCCCCTATACTTTATTTTTATGTAGCTTAACAACCTTTGCTTTTAGCCAGAGTCTAGACTCTGTTTATATTCCCCTGGATTCCTGAGGCTTGTGTCACTATCTCCCTTCTTCCTCAGGACTTGCTCTGTCCTATGTTCTGTGCTGTTGTTTAATGTAGCTTAGCTGATACAGCTCTGTGAAGTCAGTATTAATTTTAATTGGTCCGTGCACTCAGATCCTCTCTTCCTTTACACATCTTCCATTTTCTGGTACAAGCTATGCTTTTGTCCTGTATCTGACTTTGAGTTGTTTGCCTGTTCAGTTTCCTCTGTATCCTACTGCACATCCTGTCATCTCGTAGGCTCCATTTCCCTACCTTCTCTGGGCTTTGGAAGTGTTTTGGACATTTCTCCTGCTAGTTTCTTACTCACTGGTTCATTCCAGTTTATGCCCAGTCTGTTGAATGGCAGAGCCCTTAATTTCAGATTTCAGTTCTAAAATTATTTTTTCAAGCTTTTCAGTTCTCAGTGTTTTACCTTAAGGGTGCAATTCTTTATTCTCTTTAGTTCTTGTGTCATAAACCACTGTAGAAGCTCACATCACATTCACCTGTTTCATTGTTTCTCAAATGCATCCATGCTCTTCCTGCTTAAAAAGCTACTTCTAGGTCTGGGGAGAAGCAGCTAATTAGTGAAGTCTCTCCTCTGTCCTTGGGGATCCAAGAGTCTCTTTCTGTAGTGTTCTTAACATTGATTGTTGTTTCCTGTGTGAGGAGTGGGTGCGTGGTTGTGTGTGGCAGCTGTGATATCATTTGCGGAGTCTGTCAGTGATGACAATGACACCTTCCTCTAGAGTAGGTTGAAGGGTGTTTCTGCCTGATGCTTGGGACATAGGCCTTTAGTCAGCTCTAAGCTCAGGGAATAGCCAGTACAGGCAGAGTGGCAGGCTTGAGGTGGGGAAGTGTTCAGATTGAAAGGGTTTCCCTCCTTCCCTAACTTCCTCCCTCCTTCTAGCCCCTAGATTTCCACTCCTAAACCATGAATGTAAGAGGTGACCAGAAGTGCAGAAGGTTCTAGAGATGCCTGAAAGCCCTGCGTGGGACCCTCAGTGGGAATTTGCCCCAAATGGCAGCTTCACCCCAAACCTCTACCTGGTGCTGTAATTCTTAACGTTGACCTACTGGTCCATTTACAGACAGGTTATGATGTCTAGCTGGTTTTCTGATTGTTCTCTGTAATAAGCCAATTACCTAGTTGTAAGTATTTCTTGTGTATGGCCCCTGAGCTTTTGTCCAAAGCAGTTGGGAGTGATGCGTATTGGAAACAACAAACAACAACAACAACAGAAAGGACTGCATCAAAGAACTGACTGAAACAGTGAACTTCTGCTCAAAACATTCAACTTCTCCTTGGAGAATATTGAGAAAGACTGAGAAAGAATAGCATGTTTGGCAGAATGCATGAGCTCTGGAGGGGTGGGGGGATGGGGGGCACGGGTCTAGATTTGATAAAAAATATATGTATAAATAAATAAATTAAAAAAAATAAGCCACCTCCATACTGTTATGTTTTTAAAAACTTCATGTTTATCCATCAAATACTGATATTTTTGTCAAAACCAGAAATTTCTTGCCTTAGAGGAAGGGGAACAGCATGAGGTGGTCAGTAACACCCTGAGAACTCAGGGGGACGAAAGTCATAGCTTAGCCTGCTAATTTATACAAATAATTATGTTTGTGGATGGGATTTCTTTGAGATTTATTTTTATTTTTAAATTGTATATGTATATGTCTGTGTGACTATGTGCTGGTAAGTGCAGTGCCCAGGGTGCCAGAAGAGGACCTCAGACCCCCTGAAGCTGGAGTTAACAGACAGCTGTGAGCCACCTGACTTGGTGTTGGGAACTGCTTGTGAGCACTGCTCTTGTGGTACAAGCCCTTAACTGCCTAGTCATCTCTCCAGCCCTGCACATGGGTACTTTTGAGTTTTAGCAGCAGGTGTATGTGAGAGGAGATACTTTTTTTGAGGTACATCTAGCAGTGTGCAGGTGTTCTCCGCTTGGACTCCCATGGGACACTTGGTCTAGTGCATCTGATTGGCACTGCCTATGTTCTTTAGGAGCAGAGTATGAGTCATGTCTTAGTGTTTTGAGGTCCAGCCAGGTACTCTTGTTTGAATAGCGATTTGGAACTTGAATATATTTGAAGGTAGCAGAACCCCAGATCATTTTCTCTTCTTATCATCTGTTTCCCCGAATGTTGCCCAATTTATCCACTACCTACTGCCTTTCTGTCTCTGAAGTGGTCATGGTCACATCCCAGCATCATAGATAAAAAGGCCACTATGACTGCCCATCTATGGGGGGTGTTCTGTCCATCCGTAGATAGGTATTAGTAGAGTGATTTGGGGAGGTTGGTGTTGGCAGGGTGTCTCTGGACTGTCCCTTTTCTCCAGAGGTGGGGAATGTGGCTGGGCTGATGGCCTTGGTGCTGAGCCAGGGAGCCTCGGTCACACTCAGTGCTCCCTTTCAACCTACTCTTCTGAAGAGATTTTTTCCTACGGAGGAATTTAGGAGAAGGAATAACAAAGAAAAACCTCCATAGGGTTTGTTTCTTTTCTTTCATGAAGGGGAGGCCATGCTCTCCAAGGCTTTGGAGTTCCTTTCAGAGAACTGCTTGGTGTGTTCTGCCTCTCTGAAAATCTGCTCTTCACTCTTCAAGCAGCTGGAACTCAGTTGAGTCTCTCAGCACAAACTACAAAGCAGTGGCAGAAGCTGTGCAGAACATATGCTGTTTGCATTAAAATAAAAGGCAAACATAATATTTGCATTAATACAAAATTATTTGCATAGACTAGTTTGTCCTTTTCCAAGAGCTGGTTACTTTTTTTTTTTTTTTTTTTTTTTTTTTTTTAGACAGGGTCTCCCTATGGCCCCAGCTGGCCTTGAACTCACATAGACCCCCCCGCCCCCCGACTCTGCCTCCTGAGTGCTAGGATTGAAGGCATGCACCACAAGTTCTGGCTTAAAGACAGTTCTTAGCTGCCATGTGGGTGCTGGGAATCAAACCTGGGTCCTCTGCAAGAGCAGTTGGTGCTCTTAACCGCTGAGCCATCTCTCCAGCTAGAGCTGGTTACTTTTGACTAATTGTTTGCTGCTTGCTTCTCATAAAGAGTTGCTTTTGCACAAGTGTGGTTGATTTCAGAGAAGGGTCCTTGGACACGCACATACGGTCTCATGTGGCTGGCATTGTAAGTAGCCCACATGCAGTGGTCACTGTTCTTGCTCATGTTCCTGGTAGCTTGTGTTTCAAAGCAGGGTCGATGAGCTTCCGCCTCAGTCGGAGTGGCACTGAACTCTGTTTCTATGGAGTTCTCCAGTCCCTCAAGCCAGGGTACTTTGTAGAGGCTGCCTTCCCTTCAAGAAAAGCCGCAGCCAAGGTGGGGCGGCTGGTGTCTGCACTACAGCTTCCAGGCTAACTGCACTTGGTGAGGTTAATTCAAGAGTAAAGAAATCAGCACAGAGGGGAAACACTGTGCTCTTAGGAGTGGAGTAGAGCGGAGCTCCATCATCCTTGGAAGAGTACTAGCTGGTTCTGGGTTTTCTAGTGTCCAGCTGGAAAAGACAATTTTGTATTTGATTTATATAGGAAACCAATAAGGTATTTCAAGCTGATTTTGAAACACATACAAATACATACACACACACACACACATACACACACACAAGCAAATCTGAAGAAACAATTACAGGTACTGAAAGTGATCTCATATGAAACTGTGCATTTAATACTTAGCTGTGTTTATGTTTCCTCTTAGTACTGCTTTGGTTGCCTCGCTCCACTGCAGATAGGACTCTCTTTGGGAAGTACTCATTCACTCTTTTGGTTGTGATGATTCCCTAGCTCTAGAATTGGAGTAGCCCTTCAGCAATTTAAAGATGTTTCTTCATCTTTTCTGCCTTTATTGCTATTAGAAATTAGTTCTGAGTCCAATAACTCTTTCCATCTCCTAGCTCCAGAAATTCATTTAATATTATTGTTCTCAGATAGATGGCGTCAGATACTAAACTGACAGGAACAGATAGTACACTTGACTTAAACCAAAACACCAAGAAGTGACCTTCTCCTTGGGTAGCTTACCTTCACTCATCTTGGTGGCATTTAAACATTTCACTGTAAAGTGTCTCGATGTAGGTTTGTACTTGGTTATACTACTTAGGCCATACGCTTTTTTAGTTTAATGACATTTCTGAATTCTAGAATATTCTCATTATGTTGTGGGTCTTTTTGTTTTGTTTTGCTTTCACACTAGGTCTGCGCTGGGCTACCTTATCCATTTGTCTTTGGCATTATTTCTTTTGTGTCCTTAGTTTGTTTTTGTGCTGCATTCTGGTTATCTGGGTCTGTAGACTGGTTCTCTGTTTTTCTCTTTAGCTATATTTAATCTTTCCAATTGATCTTTTCAATTCTAGAAAATTACTTTCATTTTTTAAAAAATCTCCTATTTAAATGCAATATTCTATTAAAAGCACACTGCATTTTAAAAACTACTTAAAATCAGTTCCTCTATTTCTATTTCTTTTTCTCCATTATGGCTTCTGCTCTTTACGGTTTATTAAGTATATGATAGAGTACAATTTTATAATATAAATATTAACTTACTTAGCAACACCTTTAAAATATAAATACTAACTTATTAAGTGTATATTTTATGTTTTTCCCTTTTTCCTTACAATATTTGTAACTATTTTGTAAGTATCCTATTTTGTTGTGTTTACTAATTTCAGATTGGCCTGTTTTCCATTATCATTAGTACTGTTTTCCTAGGGGTCCAAGGTTTTCAGAACTATGCAAGCACTGAGCCTGGAGGCTACCCCTACACTGACACTGGCTTGGGGGTCTTAGTCTCTCTGCAGGTACTCTTCCTCAAAACCTAGGTCTGCTTCCCTGGCCTGGTGAAGAGAATTCTTAGGGCCCCTTCTGCAGACCAGGCAGCCTGTGAGAGTTCTCTCCTTCTCTTCCAGTTCAGTACTGGACATGTGTGTGGCTACACCTCCTGTGCACTAGATGAGAAGGTGCTCCAGGTCCTGGGGCAGATAACTTGTCCCCCCAAACCAGGCGGCTGGATCTTACTTCTTACTTCAGGGTACCTGCCTTGTTTACCCCTCCTGGAAACTGGCATCCTCTCTTTGTCTGGAGCAATACTAAGAAAGGATTTGATTCTGTCCTATAGTTATCTTCTCTCTCTTCATTTCAATCCTACAAGATACCAGAACTATCAAGTTTTGATCATCTCTGAATGTTGTCCCACCATATTTTGGGCATTGGTAGGGTCCATTTTCCAAAATGTAAACCTGGGGTTGGCTGCTGGTACCCCTGATCATTCGATTCACAGGCGAGGTAAAGGTTCCACTTGTGTGCATTTCCAGTGTCCTTCCCTGGTGGCCGAGTTGCTCTCCTCTGCATGTCTGTGAGGATGGAGTTCTAGCTGAGTCACAGTCAAGTCACAGAGGATGCTTTTCTTCCCTCTAGGCTGACTTCAAGCCCAAATAGCAAAGGTGTGATCTGTCTTGTTCAGGTGGAAAACCAAAGACAATTTAGATTAAATTTAGGCCACTGTTTCAGTGTCATTTCTACAGCTTTTCCTCCACCCCCTAGCTCCTCTGTTTGTGGAGGAACTCTCCATTGGCACACAGTTACCATTGGAGTTGCTTGTTGAATAATGTAAGTGAATCTTCCCTGAGCGCTGTAGCACTGTGAGGAGACAAGTTTCAAGTCCTCCCCAAAGAAGGTGGAGATGAGCATCCTACTCACTCTTTCTAGGATCTGCTTGGTGCACAGGAGCTGGCTGGGAAGTGTGAGATGTGGATTGCCTTGCTCCCTGGAGCCTCCAGGCCTTGCCCTACAAGTTCTGCATGGACCAGTGGCCAGAGAAGTGTTCTCCACTGGTGGAAAACAGTATGTGTTTATCTTCAGGGACAAGAGAACAGATTGTATTTCTAAAGTATTCTCTTGTGCTTGTTGATTTTCATCTAAAAATTTCCCCGAACCTGGGAAATGATCTTGGTCTACCTGCTGCTGGGAGTACACCAAGAGGACTTGGAACTTGCTCCCACAGCTTGAGCTTCCACGTCTCATGCCTGGAGGCTGTGAGCATGACCTTCATGCTCAGGGGCAGGCAGGGTGGCATCCACAGGCCGTCTTAATCTGATTCTTTTGGTCCTTTAAGGTAGTAAAGAGCAGCATCATGCCCATTTGACAGATGTGGATCATGAGGTCAACTGGGCCTGTTGTCCATAGAACATATGGGAACTTGGGAGTGGATTCTGCTTTTTTTCCTTTGCAGGGCTGAGGATGGATCCTATAGCCTTGGCCTACTAGACAAATGCTTTTACCCTTAAACTACACTCTAGCCCTGGTCCTGCCAGGTGGTCGTGGTCCCCACATCTCACTGCTAGAACCTCAGCTGTGTCCACCACAGTTGTCAAATGGAGCCTATAGGTTGAAATCCACATCCTGTCAGTGACATTAGTGTAGTTAGACACCAGGAAATTACTTCTCTTGTCAGCTAGCTCTCTTTTGAGGATTAAAATAGAACATAATACAATGAGATCACTGTATTTTTAGAAGCTGAGTTTTGGTTGTATAAAGTGGAATAATGCTATACTTGAGTCAAGCCCAGCTTGGGAAAGTCATAGTACATGCTACACAATGGATTTGTGCTGTTGGGATCCCACCCACAGCTTGGATACCAGACTTCAAAGGATTCAAGAAAATTCCTTGGCCGACAGAGAGGTATGGTATGGGGTTTGATTTAAACAGCGGGTATGATTATCCTGAATGTGCAAGACAGCACATGCATGAGAGGCCAGAGGCAAGTGGACATATGTAGAGCAGGAGGCAGGGTTGTTGGCCCTGTGTGGTTATATGCTCCAAGAGGGCCTGGGAGGATGGAAACTGTACAAATTGCCCCCAATGTTGGCAATTAATGTCATTTGAATGCTGTGATATGTATATGTTTCCCTTTAAATACAGTTATGTTTTGGAAATTCTCAGAAATTGACATAATTAAAATAAATCAGTGTGCTCTATACTGATAGTACAAAAAATAAGGAAAGTTAGCTGGGCATGGTGGCGCACGCCTTTAATCCTAGCACTTGGGAGGCAGAGGCAGGCAGATCTCTATGAGTTCAAGGCCAGCCTGGTCTACAGAGCGAGTTCCAGGACAGCTGAGGCTACAGGGAGACCCTGTCTCGAAAAGACAAAAAAAAAAAAAAATTGAGGAAAGTAACATTTTTGAAATCTTTTAAAAGTTGACTACGTATTAGATTCCAAGAAAAACTGTTTCCTCCACTCTACATCCTCCTCCCTGCCAGGAAGGCTGCCCAGAGGCAGCG
This sequence comes from Rhizomys pruinosus, assembly GCA_009823505.1. Classification (NCBI taxonomy): domain Eukaryota; kingdom Metazoa; phylum Chordata; class Mammalia; order Rodentia; family Spalacidae; genus Rhizomys; species Rhizomys pruinosus. The sequence goes on from VZQC01008140.1 coordinate 582,597, forward strand.
CAGCACAGGGCCAGGCACCTGCCCAGAGGCAGCGCAGCACAGGGCCAGGCACCTGCCCAGAGGCAGCGCAGCACAGGGCTAGGCACTTGCCCAGGAAAGTATGCTGGCATTTTTGCTCCAGCTCTAACTTGTCCAGGATCCTGTTGAAATCGGGGTGTACAGTGGAGTGCAGGTATCTGGGGCAGTCCTGATTTCAAGTTCCCCATCTGGTCTGAGTACCTGGCCTGGCATAGTTCATATGATTAGCTCTCTAGCCCTCACTCTGGATCGCCAACCTCTGTCTGCTGGAGTTTAGTAGGCAGTGTCATCATCCAGGCATCATTCTGGTAAAATATTTTTTAAAAGCAGTGTGTGTGTGGGGGGGGGTGTTGGAGAGATGGCTCAGAGGTTAAGAGCACTGGCTGCTTTTGCAGAGGACCCAGGTTTGATTCGCAGCACCCACATCGTGGGTTACAACCATCTGTAACTCCAGTTCAAGGTGATACATGGCATGGGTGCACTTATACATATGCAGGCGATACACACTCATACACTAGAATAAAAATAAATAAAAATATATTTTAAAATCATCCCTCTGGTCAAAGCACAGCACATGGGCAGACCCTGGCAACCTCCAGGGAGAAAAGCCCTTTCTAGTACTTTCCCCATGGAGAAGATTGCTGAGTGTCAGCAGCACTCTTCAGACCAAAATGTCTACAGGATTCTCCGAGGTAGATGGCACAGTAATAGAAGCACCTGTGGTTCATCATCCCCAAATCCTCTGCCAAGTTGAGCTGCTGGAGGCTCAGCCAGTGGTAGTCAAAGCAGATCAGTAGCCAGGACATATGACACTGCAGCCACCTGAGCTGGCAGGGTCCCCAGACCCCTCTGTAATCTGTGCACATTTACATAGTCAGCTTCATTCATTGTTGTAGCTTGCTGTTTTCAGTTGGGTGGCCTGGGACGGATGGTAGCATCTTCAGGTGGAGGCCTAAGCACTGGGAACAGAATGACCATACCAGGAGGCCTGAGGGCAGGCTCTGACTTCATCTGCCCCTGGTAATGATGATTAGACCTGTGGAATTCAAATAGTCATTTCATTTAGCCAGAGGACTTCTCTGAATCCTCATGGGAATGTGCAGCAGCTGTTTCCTTTACTACACAGCGTGACTGTGCTGCGCCGTGCTGCTACGGTCATTATGGAGACACTTGTCCAAGACACAGTGCAGGTTAAGGTCTTGCCTTCTAGATAAGGGTGACATCTTGGGACAAAGACCCTCCATGTGGCAAAGGCTCAGTCAGAGAACACACCACAGTGAAGCAAGACATGAAAACCAATAAAGCTACTGTTAACAGCAGTGTGTCAGACTTACATGTACTCTAAAGGCACTCGTGGCTTTAGTGTGTAGTATGCTAGTGCCTCTTCCTTTTATAGCTCAGATAAAGAAATTAGTATTATTTCAGAAGGCCAAAGCTCAGCCCAGGTCATAGAGGTGTCTGTAGTGTGCTTAGGTAGCAGTGAAGTGTGTTGAATCATGTGGTTCAGTGGCACCAGAACTGATAGCAAGGAGTGGGTGAAACCCAAGCACACTGTGAGGAATGTGAGGTTTGAACCTCTGACACAAATCCTGAACATTTTGGTTTCATTTTTCCTGAGAAAGTCATGCCAACCCAAGGAGGATTCAGAGTGTCTGCTCCTCAAAACACTGAGACTGCAGGGATTGGTATATCCTGTCATCCAGCTGCTTCTCCCTGGAGGCCTGATGCCCTACCAGGCCTTGCCTCTTGCACCTCTGGAAGTGGAGTGACCTGGCCATGCCATGTGTGGGCCACCAGATGGTCCTAATGGATTATCTTTCAAAGTAGGTCCCCCTGGGCAGCTGCAGGCATGCACTGTCATGTTCTGGCTTCTGCCTGCCGTTCCCTTCCCTGGCTCCTTCATTGCTCTTCCTGCATGTCCTTTGGGTGCCTGCTCAGAGGGAGCTTGCATAGAAGAGCCCTCGACTCCTCTGTCTAAAGTGACCGACTCTGTCCCCAGCACCTGCACCACAGTCTGTTCACTGGATCTTCTGGCTGTGGGAGTTTGGGGTGCCAGCACCCATGTTCCCCAGACAGACTGTATCCCACAGATCATGACACCGCTCAGTAGCCTGCCCAGGGAAGCATGCTGAGTGAGCACATACACGGACAAGTGAAGTGATGCTCGCCATGCCCTGCTGTGGTAGACAGCAGTGGGGCGAGCACAGCATGGGAAGCCAGCCTAGACCCTGGTCAGCACAAGCTGCCCCTTCAGGTTAGGGTGACAGTAAATGTCTGTTCATTTCTCTGGCGAGGACTTAGCGAGCTAATGTGAAGGAGCGTTTAGATAAATGCTTGACCCATAAAAGCACAAATGAGACCTTAGGCTTCCAAATCAAAGCAAATATTGTTCCATAAAGTTCTGAGAGAGAAGTCTTTCAACCCAAAGGGCCTGTTGGCTGTGGAGAAAGTGCATTTGGAACAGACATTGGCCAGGGAAACCCCCAGGGAGGACCTGTCCCTTGGGTACTTGCTGCCACTCCATCAGCGCCAGCTTTGCTCTCTCCTTCTGCCATCCAAGTGCAGATCAGTCTTTCTGAAGCACTGTGTTCAGTAAAAAGGTGAAGTATATGCTTTTCTTATGGAAAAAGCCCAGCTCACTAGGGATGTGGGGGTTGTGCTTAAACAGCTGGGTTTGTGCCCTTCCTTGGCTGTCCAGCCACAGGGCGAGCCTGCCTCTGGTTTCCTCCGACACCTGGGTCGGATTCATGGTTGTAGATCAGTGACTCATTTCTCTGAGGTGCTTATTAACATCTACCTATATTTTGGCTTCCTGTCACTTAATCACAGACACCTTTTAGCTAATTTATAATGTTCAGCAGTGCAGAAAGTGTTCTGGAGGCAGGTTCATCCATAAAGTGGTTTTGGTTGCTGACTCGCTTGTAAGAAGTCTTGTGTAAGTACCTATCAGATGCCTTGGTGTGTTTGGAGCAAAGCACCTGGCCTTCATAGAGCCCCAAGCAAAGAAGAGAGGAGCATGCCTAGGCTTTGGCTGAACTCAGGTCCTGGGCTCCAAAATCTCTGTATCAGCGCACTCCTCAAATCAGCCTGTCTTGGCTCCACAAATGAAGTCTAGCTGGAGGGTGGTTCCACAAGATTGACACAGCTGGACATGTCTGACGCCAGCCCCGTGGACCACAATGCCCCAGGGTAGGCCCCCCTCTGAAGCTTCTTTAAAGGTGATGTCTCAGGAAATAGAAGTTGGTAGGAAAAGAGAGGTGGCACCACCAACAGCCTCTGGTTTCACAAGATGGGTAGCTGATGTCTGGAGTGGGGGAAGGTAGGTGGGTTCTTTACTTGAGATAGCTGTGTTCCTGTCCCTTGCTCATGCCTGACCGAAGGGAGGGAGCCTCTGCTGGAGTGGCTGCAAGCAGCTCAAGAGTGGTTATTACCATGCGCTCCCATGTTCCTGTCCTGCCTCACTCGTCTTACGGACCCTGGGAAACCTGCATGTCTCTTACGTGAGATTATTTTCCTCTACTGGATTCTAAGTTTGGAAAACTGCTTTGAAGCGATGCACCCGGTTCATCCTCTGCATGGGGCAGATGGACATAATCTTGAGCACAGAGACAAGTGCTGTTTGCAGAGGCTGGCTAGGACATTTTCTCCTGATCTGCAAGCTCATTTGTAAACATCTGACGGTACCATGCTGTTCTCTGGGGCAGCATGGTAGAGACTTGGGGTAGTTCAGTCTCTGGAGGGGAGCCCAAGACAATAGGCCTGAAGAGAGGAGCCTGAGGGCACTGCAGGAACCTCCAACAAGATGCTTGTGTCTGGCCAGCAGACAACAGGCCTGAACAGGTTGCCTTGTGTCCTCACTGTCACCCACCCTGTGGGTCACTCAGTGCCAAGATCCTGTTGGGATAGCCAGGTTCGCTGTCTCCTTGGGCAGCACCTGCTTTTAGATTTGCTGTGTTCATGTGCTCTCTCGGATGCACTATGTGATCCTTATTTCTGGAGCTTTGAAGCTGTGTGGATACTGTTTCTGCTTTTAATTTTTCCCAGAGAAGACTCCTGGATAGAAGGCAGCTTCTTCTATGGCTCAGGCCTAACCATACCCACCCTCTGCATGCTGCTCTGCTTGGTGTCCCAGTATCTGTATGGAAGCCCTTGGCATATTTCATCCCAGGTTAGCTGACTGAGTCTGTCCTAGAGAGTACGCCTAGCTGGTGATTTGATAGAAGCCAGGTGTGCTACCTGCTACGCCAGCTGGGTTCCCTAGAAGTGCCCTAAAGAACCATGCACAGCCAGGCTGAGGGCCCTCAGCTGCTTCACACGGCGGAGGGCCTGGACTTCTGTAGCATATTCTTTTCACATCCCAGAGGTTCAGCACCTGCTTGTAGGTTGACCAGGAGCCAGGAGTGTGCACTCACCAGCCAGCAAGGGACTCATGACACATTAAAAAGCGTGGGGGACATCAGTGAGCAGACAAGCTAGATAGACTTACTGGGTGGGAGACAGGTGGGGCTTCACAGCAACTCCAGAAAACCTTTTATTTTGAAAAATTTCAAACACATGTAGGGAGCTAATTAGTACGGTGACCCCTGTTCCCCCTCTTTGAGGCCCTGAAGTTCTCCAGCTTGCGCACTTCACACACTTAGCCCAGAGCTGTGTCCTGAGCATTTCAGGCAAACTCCAGATGCCATCACATTCCCACAGGCACTTAACGTTTTTTAAAGCCTTTGGTGTGAAAATGATCCATACTTAGTTGATATTGCACTTCAGATATTGAGTGCTGATGTCCGGCTGGGGCTGTGCAGTCTGATCCTCTATCAGGTGCAGTCAGTAGCAGCAAATGGAGCTCCTGCTCTGCTCAGAGATACAGGGGCCAGCTGCCAGCACATTGTGCTGAGGTTAGGGTATTCCACAGGCAGGGGGCTGCTCATAGCTGACAAGCTTATTGTCCTTGAGCCTATACTTCCAGCAGGTGCAGTCCCAGACACTCAAAATGCAGAGGGATACCTAAATATCCTCAGAAATCCAGAGCATTCCATTTTTAAAGGTTGTCGTAAATTATTTTTTTCTGTCACTTTTTCAAAATGGGATCTAAACAGTGGGCCTACCCTCTTCCTTCCTGCTCTCCCCTCTGTTAGATCTTCCCCTCTATTCCTCTTCCAACTGGTAACTAGAGCTAGTTTTGATTCTTAGGGGATAGACAACAGGATCACTTCATAGGTTATCCTTGACATTTTAAATGTCTGTCTAAATTACCCCAAAGGAAAAAATAGTGCTTAGAGAAAGAGATTCTTCCATTTTCATTTTCTCTAATAAATACACATAAACTATGTTGGGCATGCCTGAGGAATTCACAACACATACTCATTAAAGTTTAATTCCTATTAATGGGCAGATATGAGCTTTATTCTAGAACTTTGGTATTTCTCAATAACCTGTGTGGCAAGAAAAAGCAGAGCATAATGGATTGGGGTGCTCAAGGCTGTTAGTGAGTTTCACTCAGGGAAGAGCTGAGTTTATTGGAGGCTGGGCCTGTGCCTGGTATTTGCTGGGCCTGGGATTCTGACTTGCCTGGAAGTGGGTGCAGAGTAAAGGGACATAGTGGGAAGACCTCAGCAGAGGAGGGCAGTGGAGTGGGTATAGGTCCTGCTGGGGGATTCTAGGTGCTGGCCATTTGTGGCAGACTGCCGAGCTCCTTCCACAAGTTAACTGAATGAGTGTGTCGTGATGCCAGTAGAATCCCACCAGTGGTCACACAGGTCCTTATGGACCAAGGGCGATGGTATGCTGGTTATGGAACCCTAACCAGTCCAGTGAAGTGATACTCTCTGATACTCTCAGAGAGGATGAGATTTTTTTTCCCATGATAGCATGCTGAGCTGCTGGGATTGGCACTGCGGTGAAAAAGCTGTATGGGGTTTCCTTACCACCTGCCAATACAGTGGAGGCCACAGGCTCTGTTGTCCTCATGGCTGGAACCCCAGTGCAGTGGAGGCCACAGGCCCTGTCCTCATGGCTGGAACCCCTAGTAGAAGGGGTGGAAGTGTCCTATTTTGATTCAGGCAAAAAGCAAGCCACTTGCATTCCTTCTTTGTTCAGACAAAGTAAACCATTTTTCACCAGACAAGGGAACTATTTTCTTTTTTGTCCTTGCTGTAATCAGTTCTACTGTGTAGATCCCAGGGATCAAACTCAGGTCATCAGGTTTGGGGGCAGGTACCTTTACCTGTTGAGACATCTCTCTGGCTCTAACCTATTTTTGAGAAGTGTTTCCCAGGGCTGGAGAGATGGCTCAGCGGTTAAGAGCACTGACTGCTCTTGCAGAGGACCTGAATTCAATTCCCAGCACCTACATGGCGGCTAAGAGCTATCTTTAAGCCAGGTGTGGTGGTGCATGCCTTTAATCCTAGCACTTAGGAGTCAGAGTCAGGTGGATCTCTGAGTTTAAGGCCAGCCTGGTCTACAGAGCGAGTTCCAGGCCAGCTGGGGCTATAGGGAGACTCTGTCTCAAAAAAAAAAAAAATACAAAGTGTTTTCCCTTATCGTGTACTTTAATAAGAAGACACACATTTGTACACAGCCTCACTGATAGCATCCCTAAGTATGGAATTGTGCTCTGGGTCATTAAATCAGATTTTAGCTCAACCTCAGCAGTTCCTCACAACTTTACATACAGAGGCTCTCCTCCAGTGTGTTGCAGTTTCTTTCAGGGATACATAGTCCCAGATGTTAATTGACACTGGTACCACCATCTCTTCTGCAGGAAGTCAGCCTGTGTCTGAGTAATGCCCTCTCAGCTTCCAGCATTCCGTCCTTGAAGCAAATGTCACAGTGTACACAAGGGTAGGTCTGAGAAGCACCATGGGATGAAGGGAGTGGGACCATTTCCTTTGTGCAGCTTTAGAGTTGAGCTCAGTGGATTGGGCTGACAGGGAATGCCTTCCTCCTGGTTACTAGGTAACATGCCACCTGCTATCCACATAACTAATCTCACACAGATTCCAAAGGTAGATCTATTGTTACCCTGCTTCAAAAAGTGCAGGAGTGTGGAATGTAGCCTCTACAGCCCAGGGTCACATGTGCGGGACAAAGCCTAGAACCGTGCATGTCCCCTTTAAGACCCTTTACAACCTCCTGAGGCCCAACAGTGGCACAGGTGTTATCTGATCTACCCCTGCTGTTGCACCTGTGTGTCTGCTACTTCTAAGGGCTCAGTAAGTGTCATACTCCCTGCGGATGCTGCCCAGTCTCCTGGAAGGAGAGTGCATATAACTTTTACAGGTATGGCCTGACATAGTGACATCTCCCTAGAGGTTATAGAATGGATGAGGACTCAAAAATGTACCTTGACGGTGGTAAAATGTGCATCAGCCATGTGAACATCAGCTCGCCCAGCCCTTACAAAGGAAATCGGTCCCTGCAGAGCAATATCACTCCCTCCCAGTGGCCTAATCACCTCCTCAAGGGCCCAGACCTCCTAGGACTGTTAAGTTTCAGGTGGGCACGCAGTGTCTGTGCCGTAGCAGTGCCTGGATGAGAAGTGCTGGGCTGGCCCTCCACCACTGTCTCCTCCCAAGTCTACTTTTGAGAATGTGGGGTTCTGTAAATGACCGCAAGGGCCATCAGAGACGAGAGGCCAGAGGAGCCCGAGGAGATCCTGGGTGGGGTCCCAGGACAGACAGCAACACTAGGAAACTTATGTGTGATTCAGTCCTGTGCTTTCCCGAGTAACTAACTAACTAACTAACTAACTAACTAACTAACTAAACTAACTGCACAACCCTCCTTGAGTTAGGTGCTAGCAGAGGAAGCAGGACACAGCCCTGCTCAGTTTGAAGTTCTTTGAACCCACAACTGCCATAAAGGTGGTTTAAAAACAAATATGCAGCGGACAGGAGGGTGGGCTGCCAGGCAGGCTTTTATCATCGCTACTCTACTAACTGCCCTGTGCCAGACAGCTTTTATCATCGCTGCTGCTGCCTCCAGGAGGCGCTCTACTAACTGCCCTGTGCCGGACAGCTTCAGTGGCCAACTTGACACACCTAGGAAGACAGGCGCTCATTTGTATATTGCCTCCATTGGACCAGCCTGTGGGCATGTCTGTGAGGCATTTTCTTGATTATTGAGTGTATTACTCAATAATGGCCCAGCCCACCATGGGCAGTACTACCCATGGCAGGCTGTGAGCATAGGCCAAGGGAGCCAGCTAGTAAGGAGCCTGCCTCCATGGTCGGTCAGTGCTTCAGGTCCTGTCTCTGGGTTCCCTCCATGAAGAACTGTACTCCAAGCTAAAATAAACCCTTTCCTCCCCAAGTTGTTTGTGGTCACTGGTTTATCACAGCAGTAGAAAGCACACTAGAACACACATGTCTGGAAAGAACTCCATGAGAATAGGAAGACACTGTTCATTGTCACTTTCATGCCAGTCTCCTACCAAGAAGTTAACGTACTGCTTATCTAATTTCTTTAGAATTATGACGGCAGGTTGAAATCTAACATTGAGACTGGAAAGCATCTCAAAGACAAGACTACACAGTAGAAGGCCCTCAGGCCCAGCCCTAAGAATAGACTCCACAGTAGAAAGCCTCAAGCCCAGCTCTATCTCTTAATATCTCTTGCCTTTTGCTATTTTTCTGTTTCTCAAAACTCATTCAGCCTGATCAAGTCTTTTTTTCTTCAGGGGTGCATATCGTTGGCTATTTATGAGAAAAGGGAGTTTTACCATATTTCTAGATGGAAAGAGAAGTAATTTAGAAGCCTTGGTTGATACTAAAAAGTTAAATAAAATAAAGCAAACATTTAAAACTCGGTCTTTGCAAACCAAAAGTGGAAGAACACTAACTTAACCTGACAGTTATCTGTCAGAAACCCACTGCAGGCAGGCAGTGTTTCCTGCCGAAACAGTATTGCCAGGAAGATCAGAAACTAGATGCAAGTCTTGGGCCACTATCTGTGAGCAGTGAGTGATATGTATCAGCCCTCAGCCCAATGCTGTAAGGCTAGAAAGAGATGCAATAGAAGGAGGTCTGGGAAGGAGACAGTAGAGCTGTGGTTGTCTGTGGAGAACCCGAGCTAATGGTCAGAAGAAATGAGTTCAGCAAGGCCAAGGGAGCAGCACATAAGGGTCAGCTGGGTTGTGTATGCCCAAAGTTGAAATTTAAAGATAACTTGGACTATTACTATTATATTTCAATAATATTTTTAATATTATAATATATCACACATTTGGAAAGAAATCTAAATAGTTTAAGACTGTGACACTAAATATTATAAAGTATTTCTAGGGACCTTAAGAAGGTCACAGATTGGTGTGGTCATCATGAAGGCCCAGCAGGGTCATAGTTCTCTTCCCAGTTACACACCCAGGGTGGCTACAAAGCCATAGTTATGAATGTGAGTCGTGCAAGGTGATTCTGGAGAAGTGTGTGTCATGCTTTGTGGAATATGAAGTTATCCAAAGCTATGATGCTCAGGAAGGCACGACACTGGGTACCAGCAAGCTGACTACATTTGAGAGGCCAGCTGCAACACAGGATTCTGCTGACTAGTGATGAAAGACAGGATCTCTTGGCCATTCTCATGAAAAAATCCAAAGCATTATACCTTATGCGTGTGTGTGACATGTATAGAAGGCACTGGGTCTGGTCAGCATTTTGCACAAATCTTAGTTTTAGAGCTGGGGCTAGCTCTGGGTTCTGGCTGCTCCCCCTGTAGGATTTTAGACAAACTAAAGCGTATGCTGTGTCCCAAGAGTAATGCGTGGGTGAAGATAGGTAAGTTGAAAGTCTGGTTCCTCCAGCTTGAGGGAGAGATTCTGGTCAGTAGCATCCATGTGCATGTCCTACAAGGTGGATTCTGAAAAGCAAATGTCTAGCTCTCTTCTTCCCATGGGTAGATGACATCTGATGACAGCATTTCTTTAACCTACATCCCATGATCTCAAACAGACTCTGCCAGCACAAGTCAGCCATCTGTGGTTTGTATACTTTGAGCATGTGGTGGCAGGTTCATATGGACTTCATAAGGACTGGATGGAGCCCTGCCTGTCCTTCTCCTCTGGCTGGGTATCTTGTCTCCCAGTGCCCTGAGATAGTTATTGTACCCGAGGGACTGCAGAGATCGCTCAGGTGTTAAGAACACATATTGTTGTTACAGAGTTCCCGAGCTCGCCTCCCAGTGCCTACATCTGGTGGCTCACAACTGCTTATAACTCCAGCTCCAGGGGACCCAGCACCCCTAGGACTCTGTGAGACTTGACCTCACAGATGCACATCTTCCCCTCACCAAACACATATATGCACATAATTTAAAATAACTTTTTAAAAAAGAAAATGGCGGGGGCTGGAGAGATGGCCTAGCGGTTAAGAGCGCCGACTGCTCTTACAGAGGACCCGGGTTTGATCCCCAGCACCCACATGGCGGCCGAGAACCGTCTGAGACTCCAATTCCAGGAGAACTCCAGCTCCAAGGGAATCCGAGACCCTCTTCTGACCTCCGCGGCATTGCACGACACGGGTGCACAGACCTGCATGCAGACAGTACATTCATACACATATAGAAATAAATGAAATAAAAAAAAAATTTAAAAAAATAAAAAAGAAAATGGCATCTGAGAACATACAGGCCACAGTCCTGTCCAGTGAGTATACCAGATAGGTGCATCACTGGCAAAAGGTTAGGGATCCACCCAAAATGGGCGCTGGTGAGGATGCGCCACAGCTCCTGGTTGTTTTCCTGCTGCCAGTGTGGTTTTACACATAGGTTGCTCTGGAAGTTGAACTTTTTTTTTTTTAATTTTATTTATTTTTGTATGTGTATGAATGTACTTTCTGCATGTAGGTTTGTGCACCCGTGTCGTGCAATGCCACGGAGGTCAGAAGAGGGTGTCGGATTCCCCTGGAACTGGAGTTCTCCTGGAATTGGAGTTACAGATGGTTCTCAGCCGCCATGTGGGTGCTGGGGATCGAACCTGGGTCCTCTGCAAGAGCAGTCACTAGGGTATCTCTCCAGCCCGGAAGTTGAACTTCTTAGTACACACTCATTTGTGTTCATTTGGAGATAGGATGTCTGAAACAAAGTATCAAGAACACCTGCGCAGACAGGAGCACCTCCCAGGCACCAGCACCTCCTGGCTGAGCCCAGAACTTGTGAGTTTCCTCCTGGCAGAGAGTAAAGGGCCATTGGCTGTGGTATGTTTAGATCCGGGGTCTGATGCCATCCTTCCTAGCCCTGGTCATGTCTGGGCCTTCTCTACAGCCCCTAGAAGTATTGTTATGCATTTGAGAGAGTCCTTAGGCATTTAGAGCTCAGGGAGAACAGCAGTGGCTCCCTCTAGACATGGATGTCTCCATGCATCCTGGCTCCCTACCTCCCCACTGCACTGAACTAACTACCCCAAGGTTAGAGTTCCCGGACTTGTTTGCACCTAAACCTGAAGTTCTAGAGCTCCGTTCAGATGGAAGCATAAAATGGATATTGAGAGGTTGGATGGAGGCCTCCTGGTGACACAACGGAGGCAAGGAGCAGGAAGAACCCTGGGAGTCCCTCAAAGGAAGGCTGAATCCCCTCAGAGGAAGGCTGAGAACCTAGGGGTCCCTCATGGCAAGATGATGAATCTGGAGGACCCTCAGGGCAAGGCTGTGAACCTGGGAGACCCTCAGAACAAGGCTGTGAACCTGAGGGACCCTCAGAACAAGGCTGTGAACCTGGGGAACCCTCATGGCAAGGCTATGAACCTGAGGGACCCTCAGAACAAAGCTGTGAACCTGGGGAACCCTCATGGCAAGGCTGTGAACCTTGGGGACCCTCAGAACAAGGCTGTGAACCTGGGGAACCCTCATGGCAAGGCTGTGAACCTGGGGAATCCTTATGGCAAGGCTATGAACCTGGGGGACCCTCAGAACAAGGCTGTGAACCTGGGGAATCCTCATGGGAAGGCTGTGAACCTGGAGGACCCTCAGAACAAGGCTGTGAACCTGGGGACCCTCAAGGGGTGTAGGTCTACGACCCCAAGGCTGTAGCACTGCTTTCCAGCACTGACTGTTGACTAGGCAGCCAGCTAAGTGCCTTTTGAATTTCTAAAAGTATTCATGGTAAGATCAGAACTTTAAAAAACACATAGATACCTTTTAGAACTTGTCACTGTTTCTATAGGGATCAGGAAGGAATGGCTTAGGAAATACTTTGTGCTACTTGTTTCTTTTTAAGTAGGAGGAGAGGCTTGAGGAGCCCTGACTTTGGCTGTACAACCCAGTAGTCAGCTCCTCTCTGAGGTGACTGTGTAGCCTGTAAATGGCAGGGTGATTGTTTAGACCTAGTGCCTAGGGTGTATCAGCCATCTCCCGGTCTTTATCACCCCTGGAGACTGGGCTGTCTAGGCCAAGTATCTTTTCTCTGTTATGAAACCCCAGCGTTGTTAGAACCAGAATGGGGCTTCTGATCAGAAGGAAAGGAGCCAAGCAAACACCCTTGTTTGATTCCTGCACACCAGCACTCCGACTCTCCCACTGAGAGCGCCCCGTGCACATGCCTGTCTTCCTTGGAGGAGCAGCTGTAGGTCTCCTAGGCTGTGGCTTCTGTCCTCAGAGTTTGAATTCCTCCAAAGACACGTGGGTTTGGCTCCCCTGCTTGGCCTGAGGTCATCTGTCCTGCTTTGAAATCCTGTCTGTGGGAGCTGTGACTGCCTTGATGTTATTATGTTCTTCCTTAAACTAGTCATGAGTGATCTGATGCAGGTCTGCAATAATATGTGTGTCAGTGCAGGGCTCTTTATACCATGAGTTAAGCTAATTTTTAAAGGAAAAGTGTGGCTTTGTGAAGCTGTGTGGGTCTTCTTTCCTGTTTTGGGAGAGCACAGATTATCAGGTAGTGTGTGTCCAGCCTGTCAGGCCTTGGTGGTGGGTGGGTTCCGTTCGCATCCTTGCATCTAACCAGCATATCCAGAGTGGATTCTGAATATGATCTAAAAATGGGTTTAAAGGAATGACTGTGTGCTTTCTGCAAGATCACTGGCACCGGCAGGGCTCCCCCAGGCTGCAGTGAGCACCCAGTGGCCTGCTCCCTGCCTGCTGCCTGCCTTACACACTCCAGCTGCTTTGCTTCTGTCATTGTGCAGACTCTTTGTTGCTATCTGGCAAAGGGGAGCTCTTCTGTTCTTAGTATCTTAATGCTGTGGTCTCTGCAGAAAAGCCCACTTCTGATAAGCCTGCAGAGTCCAGACCAATGTAAGCCATGTTAGCTCAGCCAGATGTCCTAAGGCCGGAATCCCAGTTCAGCCTGTCTCAGCTGGGGACTGTTTTGATTATTCTACAAAAGGCCTTTCATTTTCCTCTGGCAATAAAAGCAATCTGTGATGGAATTGAAATTATCCTCTTTTAAAAGCCAGGGGACTTGTGCACTCTGGGCTCGTTCCCTGCAAGGACTCGCCGAACCTTGCCGTTTCTGAAGCCAGTGTCTTTTTTGTTCCTCAGATGGACTTTCTGGCCGAGACCAGCCGGTGGAGCTGCTGAACCCTGCCCGAGTGAACCACATGTCCAGCACAGGTAAATTGACATACCATGCGTGCTTTGAGGCCCTTCTTTACTGAAAGTTATGGTGAGATGGGCTATCCGATTCCTTGGCTAGAGGTCCACTTCTAGAAGTGGCCAGTGGCACCATGCAGGCTAAGTGGCAGAGAAATTCTGATCTTTCCTCTCCTGGGCACTAAATGGTGTGTTTTTCCTGAAGTTACTGGGGACTTGGTTTAGGTGTAGCTCTAGAGCCTGGTCCAGTGATGGTCTATGGCAAAGAGTTCTGAGACTCTGGAGGTCTAGCCTGCGGCCTGAAGCCTGGGGTCTCACACAGTGGTGTGTCCAAGCTCTATGGGCCTGCCTCATAGCTGTGAGCAATTTGTGTTATGCCTGTGGACTCTGTAAATCTCTCCAGCATAAACTGATGCAAAGGGATTGGTGGTCTTTTAAACATGCTTCTATTCTTTTTTTTTTTTTTTAATTTTATTTATTTCTGTATATGTATGAATGTACTGTCTGCATGCAGGTTTGTGCACCCGTGTCGTGCAATGCTGCGGAGGTCGGAAGAGGGTCTCGGATTCCCCTGGAACTGGAGTTCTCCCGGAATTGGAGTTTTGGACGGTTCTCGGCCGTATTCTTTAACAGCAAAAAGACCTCGTTGATTGTGATTAGAAGTCTTATTCCTCAGCTGATACTTCTAAATCTTAAACTCGAAACAATGCCTGAGGGATGCACCTTAGTTGGCAGAGTGCTTGCCCAGCATACACAAGGCCTGCCCTGGGTTCCATGCCTAGCATAGTGGTACCCACCTGTAGGCATAGGCATAAGGAAAGTCTTGTGCCTGTTCAGCACATGTCCCATGACATTGGCCTGTCCCAAAGGACTAGTCTAGGGTCTTTGCCCCACCACACTCTGTGGCAGTGCAGCCACCTGTGCCCTCAGGGCTTATCAGACCTATCCTTGTCTTGCCCTGCCAGTCTGCCTTGGAAAGAAGTGGAAGCCAGTGTGAAGGGAACGAGTGTTACCCTCTCCCCTAATGATGCATTCTGGGGGTCAGGGAGGCCGTTCTTGGCTCACACAGCTCTTCACTGCCTTCTGAAAAGGTACTCCAGCTGTGTCCTGGTGCCTGGGCGCTGAATCATCCTTCCCACCTGCCAGGCAGCCGACTTTTAACCCTAGGATATTGAACATGGGTGAGAGAGCCCTAGCTATTCCATGAACAAGCCAGTTTTTAAAGTTGTTTAAGTAGTCTTGAATTTTACTTTCTCTCAAATCCAGTCTCTCTAGTCATTTTGGTTCACGCTGCATGGTTTAGGCCTTTTTCCTAGTGCTTGCTCCCTGTGGATGGAGAGTCGAGGATTTCTCAGACAGACTGCTTGTCTGTTAAAAGATGGTAAACATAGTTTCCAAGTAAACTAGAAAAGGCGGCTTCACAGTGCCTTCTGTCATGAGGAGTACACTCTGCTCTTTGCAACTGGCCTGCTTAGGACACAGATGGACTGTGGCTTTCAGCGCTGGCTGACCTGCCTTCAAACTGCTGCTCTGGGCTGTGTGAATTAGTCTGCTGAGTAGCTTGGTTTTGTTTTTTCATTTCTTAGACACAAAGATAATGCTTCCCTGCAGAGTTCTCACTAAACTCAAATATATGTGTCAGCTTTTTAGTAGTTCCTCGATGAATGTCTTTTAATGTCACATTGACTAGTATTGAAGAAGGTGTGGGACACGCTGTGACGTGCCAGCTTGGGAACTGGGTGTTTCCTTGCTCATTACCCTCATCTTTCTCCTGTGCTCAGAGGGCAGTATACTAACTAGCAAGGGCACCCACGGGAAGCTGCCCCGCTCTGCCACCTCCTGCTAGCCAAGCTAGCTAGTCTTGTTTCCTAGCATTTAGGGCATAGTTTTGCAGTGTTGAAGGTTGGAGTGTTTGCAGCGTGGTTTTAAACCTATGTAGAAGTGGCACCATGAGCAGCAGGCAGAGGGGGTATGCCTCTGCAGGGTGTGGGAAGCACGTCATGGAGCCTGGCGTGTGCCCGAGAAGGCACTACATGGAGGGTGTGCCCGAGAAGGCACTACATGACGGGTGTGCCCGAGAAGGCACTACATGGAGGGTGTGCCCGAGAAGGCACTACATGGAGGGTGTGCCCGAGAAGGCACTACATGGAGGCATGCTTTCAAGGCCCATTTGGGTCATTTCCACCAAATACAGAAATACCAAGCTCAAGCTATGAAAGGCCTTGAAAACTGATAGGAAGTATCTTCAAAGCCATGTCTATGTAATATGGGAGCAGAAACAGCTTGAGGTGTTTTTGTGCCATTTTCAGTCTGTGCTGTACATTTCCTGAGACTTGAATTCATCTCACCTGTTCTTTTGACACGATATGGGAGTGTGTTCCATTTGAGCAGGCATTCTTTCATTGAGTAGGAAGAGCCCAGACAGCTCTCCCTGCCACCTGTCATCTCATTTCCAGACCATTCCTTTTATATTCATGGGTATGGAAATTCTGGAGCCCTGATATTTGTAGCAGGACTGTCTAAGGCTGGAAGCTGCCCTGGCAGCTGCCCTGTCACCAACCCTTCCCTTGGTGCAGTGCTGAACATGGCTCAACCTGGAATTTCCTGAGGAATTTAAGACTCACTTCCAACAAAGAATTCCCAAGAGGCAGCTCATCCGGACCTCCACTCTCTCCTGCCCCCACTCCTGCCCCCGTGGCTCCTCAGAGTGCTCCTGCTTTGCCCCTGTCCTTGGCTTTTCACTGCCAGGGATCAGCTCCTTCCAATGCCCAACTCCATTTGGGAACTCACAAGGTAGTTCCCTGCTAGCTTGATGTGTTTAGGTTCTTTTGTCCTCCTTCCTCTGCTTTGGGCTCAGAATTGGAAGAAGCCAAGAAGGACCCCATCCTGAGCCCATCCATTGTTTGTGCATCCATTGCATTCTGGGTCTGTCTGCCTCTTAGCTCTAGGCTGTACTGCTTCTCCTAGTGTGAATGCCACCATTCTTTCTATCCCAGCCCAGAATCTTTCTTAAGATGTCCCTAGCACTAATTGTCCCAAAGGAAGGAACGGCCAGGGCAGGAAACCCACCAGCCACACTGGGATTGAGTCTGGAGGGGTTACTTAGTAGGTGGAGCCAGCAAGGACCAAGGGCTCCCAGGGGAGGGGCTCAGCAGAGGGACCCAGGGGAGGAACCAGATGGGGACGGGGCACTTAGCACCCCTTGTGCATGTCAGCTCTCCCTATATCCCTGTACCCACCCGTGGGCAGTGACTGGTTTGGGTGTAAGGTGAAGCTGCCTTTCTCCTCCCTCTGGTCCGCTCAGATGCATGGTTGTTTGTTTGTTTGTTTGTTTTGTTTTGTTTTAAATGGGACTGGGTGACAAATTATGGTTGGGCCCCTTTCCTGCTGTGTGACTGTCTGCTGTTCCTGTTGTTTGTCCTGGAGGTGTATCTTCCCTTTCCTCTCTTCTCTCTGGGGCATGGTGCTGTCTATGCTTCCTCCCAGGTGTGCTCTGACCATCTGGGCTCTGTCTCCAGTGGTAGCCATCTTACTCTGTCTGACCCATTGTCTGCTCATTTTAGGAGAAATACTTGGCACCCATAAAGTGACAGGGACTTTCAGTGCCTGGCAAACACTGGCTGCTAGCTCCCAGACTTGCTTACCTCTTGCACTCTCATTCTGGGATGGGTGCTGGGCATAAGACCAAAGCATTTCCCATATTACCCATGACCTTCACTTAGCTGATTCTCTGTAGAAAGAGATGCCTGGCTTTTGGCAGTGGCACAGATAAATAGAACAGATGACCAGTACCACCCCAAACTACATCAGGGTGCTGGCATCCTGTCTTGTGCATCTGAGCACTTGGCAGTGGAAGCCACACTGTGTTTCCCTTGGCAACCTGCCCTTTCTTGGTGTGTGTGTGTGTGTGTGTGTGTGTGTGTGTGTGTGTGCATGTACATATGCTGGGGGTTATATGTGGTACACGTTTGTGTGGCTGCACATGTCTGTGCAGGCATGTGGAGGCCAGAGCTCAGCCTTCTGTGTTCCTCAGTGGGCATCTATCTTGTTTGTGGAGACAGAGGCTCTCACTGAGCCTGCAGCTCACAGAGCATCCAGCCAGTGAGCCCTAGGGACTGTCCAGTCTCTGCCTCCAGCTCTAGGAGCACAGATGTGCAGCACTGCGCCCAGCTTTCACATGGGTCCAGGATGGAACTCAGCCTCCTGCTTGGTGACAAGTATTTTCTTGGCTGAGCTCTCCCTCCAGTCTCCCAATTCTTGGTTTTAGGAAGAAAATATATGTGGCGGTCACTGGGGGGACACCCCAGTCTGTCTCTACAAAGATGGAGAGCTATGTTGCATCTCCCAGGTTTGAGTTCCAGGCAGCTGTGAACGGGAAGGAAGAACACTTCTTGCATCTCGGTGCTATGGATCAGAACTGTAACTCACCAACCACAAAATTAGTGTATGGAGACTTACTTGTCTTTGATCTGCTTTTATCATCAGCTTTTTAGTATGTACTTTAAGACTCTCAAGTCCCAAGTGTGTCAGCTATGACTTGGCCAACCCTGGGCCACCTAGCTGCTGTGATACAGTGGGAAATGGCTTTACTTTTCAGTGGCTGGGCCTTAGTCTTGCATAGTGCTTCCTGGTCCCAATACTCAGCCTCCAAAAAGCCCAGTGCTGCCCTTAAGGGTAGGTCTTTTTTATTATTATTTATTTTTTCGTGTTTCATACATAATTTTTCAGTCAGTTTTGGTCACCATTATACCCGGTTGGCATCCTCCACCCTCCAAGTTCACACCTTCTGTCATTCCTGCTAGAGTCCATTGTACCAAATTACTCTTCCCCGCTCACTCCTCAGTGCCAGCTCCACCCCTGAGCTCTAGTCAGCCTGTCTGGAGTCTCTTTTCTAAAGAAGGCCAGGTCTTCCCCACCTGACCACCATCAGCTGCCAATATTTCCTCAGCCAAGGTTGGGCTCTGCTACCCATTTCTGCAGTTCCCTGCTGGGTTTTTGTCCAGCTGAGCTTGCATGGGTCTTGTGCATGTTGATACCAAGGCTGTAGGTTCATATGAACAGGGTCCCAGGAGCCTGAAGGATTCATTTCTGTTTGGTCTTGCATCGCTTTCCTGGCCCTTGCAATCTTTCTGCCCCCTCTTCCACAATGTTGTTCCCTG
Organism: Rhizomys pruinosus; assembly: GCA_009823505.1. Lineage (NCBI taxonomy): Eukaryota > Metazoa > Chordata > Mammalia > Rodentia > Spalacidae > Rhizomys > Rhizomys pruinosus. Next base: position 601,288 of record VZQC01008140.1, read on the forward strand.
AGCCCTGGGTGAATGAAGCTGAATATAGGCAGCCTGTCCACGGAGCCATACTCTATAGACTCCTAATCTTCACAGTTTGGCCATTCAGGCCCTTTTGGGTTCCTGGTCTTCTGTTTGCATGGAGGAGCTTCCTTAATGAGAGTTAAGAGGTAATTAATGCCTTCTTGGGTCTTTGTTCTATGAAGCTTAGGTCTTGTGTGTAGAGGTTGCATTGTAGATGTGTCATCTAGGCATGAGCCATTCACAAGCCATGCCTGTGTGTGTCCACACAGACTATTCTCATCTGGAGCAAAAGAAGCTGCTTTTCTAAGTGGTGTCTGGAATATTTGTATCTAAATATAAGGACACTTCTTTTGGAGTTAGTTAAATGTTACCTTAGCCTAGGGATGTGTCTACCTTGTAGAATTGTCTAAGATCTATGACCTCTCCAGGTGTGTGCCTCTGGCTGTGTTAACAATACCACACATGAGTTTCCTTCCACTTTGTGGGCTTTAGGTCCGATTAGTTAGAGCCATTGATTTTTCCCAAGATACACGTGCTACTATTGCACTGGAGTCATGCTGTGCTGGTCATCAACGTGGATATTTGGTCTTGAGGCTGATTTTGGACCATCTGTTGATGATCTCCCTTAGTGGCTTGCATAGTGCTCTCCACAGCTATGAGAGCTAGCCCTCAGGGGTGGCCACCCCCAGGTCAGATCCAGCTCCATTGCTCAAGATCCTGTCTCCAAATTATGTCCTGTCTTCAGCAGTAGAGTCTTGCTTTCAGATTCTGGGAGGCAATCAAAGGTTGTGGCATTTGGGGGAGTCTCTTGAACTACCCTGGCCAACAGCTCAAAGGAAAATTTTTCCTGTCTGATACTGTGTCTTGATGTGCAGCCTTCATCTTTCCATATGGACTCATACAGAGAGATTAAGTGTGTATTTTGTCAATAGATTGAGAGAATCATATTAGTCTTAACAGTTTTTTTTTCCTACAAGGCATTATTTATCTCTCCTCTCTCCCTTTACCTTTCCAGTCCTCCCTCCGTGTCTTCTCCATGCCTTCTCCCTTTAAAGTCTCCCCAATTCTCCCTTGATCCTGCCAGTCTCCTATGGCCCCATTTCTCTTGGGCTCCCTTCCCCACCTTTATCCCCCCCTTTCCTTCTATACCCCTTCCACTCCCTTCCCATTTAGATACCCTGACTTTACCCACTCCTCCCTTAGTAACACCTGTCACCTACCAGCCTTCTGTCTCAGGTTCCCTCTTTCCCTCTACCTGGTTCCTTTTCATTTACCTGGTTCCTGCAGTTGCATCATAGTATGTACTTACATATATGGATTTGATGCTAGGATCCCCAAATGAGGGACAACATACGTCATTTGTTTTTCTGAGTCTGGGGTACTTAGTATAACAGCTTCTAGTTCCATCCATTTACCTGCAGATTTCATGGTGTCTGTCTCTTTTTTTTTGAGACAGGGTCTCCCTGTAGCCCCAGCTGGCCTGGAACTCACTCTGTAGACCAGGCTGGCCTTGAACTCACAGAGATCTGCCTGCCTCTGCCTCCCAAGTGCTAGGATTAAAGGCATGCACCACCACACCCGGCTTAAAGACGGTTCTTAGCCCCCATGTGGGTGCTGGGAATGGAACCCAGGTCCTCTGCAAGAGCAGTTAATGCTCTTAACCACTGAGCCATCTCTCCAGCCCCCCCCCATGTTGTCTTTATTGCTGCATAGAACTCCATTGTGTAAATGTACCACATTTTCATCATCCACTCATCAGCTGAGGGACACTTAGGCTGCTTTCAGCTCTTCGAGGCTTTCCAGGGCGGGTTGCAAACCAAGAGCAGGTCCTTTTGGGACCATATCCTCTGCACCTGGTTGAACCCAACTTGGGTCTTTTGTTCTCATGTAGCTCCCACACTGCTGTAGAACCAGAACCCAAGTTGGCAGGTCAAGGCATCTCTTGACCAGTGGGCTAAGCTGGAACAGATGGCAAAACCCTGTAGAGTCGATGAAGAGCCTAATGGCCACAGGTTATCAGCTCCATCCATAAAGGACTCCTGAGCACTGTGCTCCGGCAGACTGGCTGTGTCTTACTCCCACTCTCTGGCAGCCCAACCACACCCCTCTTGCCTAATTTCCAGCATCTGTTGGCTGACAGGAGGACACATGGGAAGTGCAGATTCCAGAGAGGGGCATTGCATCACACACCAGCTCCATTTTTGCCATTCAAGGACCCACTCCCTTCTCGTCCATGTCCTGCCCCATGCCTATTTCTTCGCCATGCCCCACCTCCCTATGCCCTGCCCCGTGCCCATCTCCTCGCCCTGCCCCACCTCCCTATGCCCTGCCCTGTGCCCATCTCCTTGCCCTGCCCCACCTCCCTATGCCCTGCCCCGTGCCCATCTCCTCACCATGCCCCACCTCCCTATGCCCTACCCCGTGCCCATCTCCTTGCCCTGCCCCACCTCCCTATGACCTGCCCTGTGCCCATCTCCTCGCCATGCCCCACCTCCCTATGCCCTGCCCCGTGCCCATCTCCTCGCCATGCCCACCTCCCTATGCCCTGCCCCATGCCCATCTCCTCGCCCTGCCCCACTTTCCTATGCCCTGCCCCGTGCCCATCTCCTCGCCGTGCCCCACCTCCCTATGCCCTGCCCCATGCCCATCTCCTCGCCAGTGCCCCACCTCCCTATGTCCTGGCCCACCTCCCTATGCCCTGCCCCATGCCCATCTCCTCGCCAATGCCCCACCTCCCTATGTCCTGTCCCACCTCCCTATGCCCTGCCCCATGCCCATCTCCTCGCCCTGCCCTGCCCCATGCCCACCTCCCCATGCCCTGCCCCACCTACCCATGCCCTGCCCCATGCCCATCTCTCCACCCTGCTCCACCTCCCTTGGGTTTATTTGGACATTCTGTTCTCGTTCTTGGGTTAAGTTTCAGCTCATTTATTTTGATCTTTCCTAACTTCTTGACATAAGCAGTTAAGAGCACACCCAGACCTGTGGGTGGCAGTGGAATGGTTTGTGATAAGTTCTGATTTGTGGTGTGTAAGTCATAAAAGGTGTCAGTACTTTGTAAAAACATTTATGTTTCTCAGGAGAGTTATTTTGAGATGTGTATTATGGTCTTTGAAGATGATACTTGGGTGTACGAGTTTGGCTAGTAATCCTTTGTAACTGGTTTCTAGCTTATTGCAGCATATAAGAAGTTACTGAGCATTTGGAGTTGTGCAGACCACCTAGCTCATGGACTGTCTTTCTGAGACTTGGCTGTGTGTTAGGAAGAATGTGTTCTCTGGTCATTGGCAGTCACTTATATAGAAGTGCTTATGTCAGAGGCACTGAATGTTGCGTGTCACGGGGAGTACTGGGGCATGTTCAGAAAGCTGTAGACTGGCTCATTCATCTGCTCCCCTGTGGTTGGGCCTTCCTGTAGCCAGGCACCATCCTGTCTCTTGGGATGTGTGCATGGGTGACTGAAACAGAAAACCATCTCTGCAGCACTGGACTATGCCTAGAGGAAGGGACAGTCAAGGCAGAGTGCAAAAAGGGTGGAGGAGAGGACCAGGGTCTTTACATGGGGTAGTTAGGGCTTCCCCAAGAAGCCGACACAATTCCAGCAGCAGTGGATGGTGAAACTGGTCAGGGCTGGAGGGACGTGTCCCAGGGAGAGTGGCAGCTGGAGGTGCCAGCTAGCAGGCAGGAGAGGCAGAGTTGGAGAGAGCAGAGGGAGTACTGGCCATGTGATGGCACCACTGTCAGGGACTTGCCAGCAGCCTAGGCAGTCAACCTTTGGGTAGAAGAGAAAGGCTTCTAGAGATTCTGGAGACGTATAGCAGCACCTGGCCCATGCTGTAGAGGGTGATGGGAGGAGGCTGCCTGGGGTAGGGGCATCAGGGTCATGTGGAGACCCATCAGAGGCCAGTGGCAAACCAGGTGAGACAGTGGCTCAGGATAGGTACAGTAAGGGTAGAGAAACCATTGGGACTGAAAACATCTGGCAGCCAGTGGGAGTCTCAGGGGATGCACACACTTGGCGAGGGAGACACCAGAGTCAGAGGTGGATCAGGGGTCATCCTGAGGCACCCAGATGGTGGATTTGCATTCATGGATGGTGTCGGGTGTAGGTGGAGTCCACCTTGTGTGGACATGGGCCTTCCTATTGGAGGGGACACAACCATCTATCGTGGAGCATGCACTGCCAGTCTGAGCATGAACTTGGGAGGGTCTAGGCAGGTGGAGGGGTGTGAGTGCATTCTGATGATGACCCAGAAGTGAACCCTGGGAGCAAAGGCCACTAAAGAGTAGTGTTCCCAGTGCCATGTGCAGACACCATGCCGTCTGCAGGAGGCAGCGGGACATTCTATTACTGATCCTCCTGGGTTGTGTTACAGGATTGGGTGAGACGCAGGGACAGTGAGTGTCTACATATGGCACCAGGTGTCACAGCTTTCAGGAGGACTTGTTCAGGGCGCTGCTCTGGCTGTTAAATATGGATGGTGACAGTGATGGCAGTGGTCCCTTTGCAAATGTTGCTGCCCAGCTTCGTTGCAGTGCCGTGTGCTTACTGGAACGCCATTCTTCCAGGAAACCCCTCAGCAAGTTCAGGTTCAGAAAGAAGCAGACAGACCAAGAGCTTCCCAAGGTCGCTGATCTACCAGAGGGCAGATGCACAGCAGGCTCCCAGAGGATGCCTTTGATGCAGGTCTCTGAACTCCCCCATGCCCAACACTCCACCTTTCACAGTTTCCCAGAGACCTAGGGAGTCACTGAAAGGTGTTGTGCTCGGCCTTGGCCATCCTGAATTAGGTTGAGGCAGATTGACTGGTATGTTGAGGGTGGGGAGGTGCCTGAACTCAGTTTACTGCTGGAGGGGGCAGAGGGGATCTGGAGGATGCCTGTAACTGCAGCGGAGCCTTCAGTTCTCTTCCCTGCCTTCTGCCAAGTGCAAGAAACATCTATTTTTAAATATTTCAACTGTTAGTGTTGGGTAATAGTGGTTCCTACTGTGGCCCAGCTGTTAAGTGAAATATATAACCAAATGTTTGGAAGTTGCTAAGAAGGAAATTCTGAAATCCTGTGTTCTTATGTTAACTTGACCTTATGTAACTGAAATAGCAAAGACAATTGCAGATGAGATTTGGTAATCTTCCCAGACCACTGTGACTTTTTTTTTTTTTTTTTTTTTTTTTTCGAGACAGGGTCTCCCTGTAGCCCCAGCTGTCCTGGAATTCGCTCTGTAGACCAGGATGGCCTTGAACTCACAAAGATCCGCTTGCCTCTGCCTCCCAAGTGCTAGGATTAAAGGCGTGCACTACCACATCCGGCTCCACTGTGACTATTTTTAATTGCAGATGAGATTTGGTAACCTTCCCAGACCACTGTGACTATTTTTAATTTTCCAGTATTCTAGCCATTGAGTAGAGGGTAATCAGTGCTTTCAGAGAGTAGCTTGGAATTTATGCTGGTGTGAGCAGTGCGGTGTTCTCTGGGATGGCTAGACCCCACTCCAGGTGTCAACACACGGGCAAGGACTGGACAGGCAGCTGCCATTGCAGCCAACTACAGCCTGTGATTGTCCACCTGTGAGAGCTTTGCTGAGGCCAGTGGACTTGATCCAGTGCTTGATGGTTAAGTGCTAGTTTGCACGTTTGTTTCTCTGTAATTTGTGCAGTCTTAAAATTCCTTCCCAGGAATGCCTTGTTTCCAGTGGATGTTCTGTCCCTTGGTTATTTCTAATGCTCCTCCTGCTTGTTTTCAGTGGCAGCACTCATATGTGAAAGCATAGAGCCTGCCTCCCTCCCTCCCTCCCTTCCTCCCTCCCTCCCTCCCTTCCTTCCTTCTTTCCTTCCTTCCTTCCACCTGGCTCTATTTATAATTTCCAGGAAGTACCTTTGTCTTCTTGAAAGCCAAGTTGCTGACTGTACACCAGGTTTTTATTTACAGTTCTTACTTATTTGTGCTTGCAAGTATTCTTACTTTCAAAAGGCAATTTTTCTTCTTGGGGAGGGATATAGAACAAATTAGGAACATTAAGAGGATTTTCCAGAGAGCTTGGGGGAATCTTTCTGAAACAGGCAGCAGGAGAAATCTAAGCCTGGTTTCCTGTTGAGCAACCCAGCTGGGTCCATGGACCCTTGCTGGCACTCCCAACATAAAGGATTTTATCCGTGCAGAGCACTTGCCTAGCATGTATGACGTCCTAGGTTCCCTCCCCAGTAAATCCCATCTGCCAATAGAATCACAGCTGTCAGGAATGCTGGGATAGGTATATTGAGGTGTTTCAGGTACATCTTGTTTGTGGTATAACCATGCCCCTCACCTAGGCAGGGGAGGCAGGGCGAGCTCCTCATATAGCTAGTGGAGAGCTATTCTGTGCAGTTGCTGGGAGGGAAGAACTGTGTGCTCTTGTCTGAATCAAATTTGGGGCACCCTTGCAAGTCAAGCCTTCTGTGATGTTGGTGAATATCTTGGAAGTGAACTATAAGGACAGCTTTGATTTTTGATGCCTTCGGCATCCTCAGGACTTTATGCTTGTCTTTTTGGGGAAAAAAAAATGCAGAAGAGACTGAAGCTGAGTATCTCTATCAAGATGTCTCTCTACCCACTGCAACTTTGACTGGCAAGAGAGATGTTTGAGATCATTTCAAGAAGTGCTTAAGAATACCGGCAGATATGGGAGTTGCTGTTCTTCAGGTGGAAGGGCTAATGTGTCCTGTTGTCACCATTCATGAAAATGGCATGTGGGTGGGCACTGTGTAGGACAGTGTGTGTCACAGAGGGAGCGACAGTGTGAACCCAGAGACTTCTCCCACATGCTTGCCCCTTTTTCTTGCTATTGATACATACCTGAACACTGTCTTGTGGATCTGTGACAGATTCTTGGCTTTCTTGAGAGCCCTTCTTGGTGCTCTGGTGCCTGGACCTTCCTTCCCTCCACCCTGCCTAGTTCCCCTGACCCCCCCCCCCCGACACTGGAAGAACTGGGGTGTGCCTTGCCCTTCCCTTCACATTTACCCTTTGTTTTTCTGGTTTTAACATCTATTTAACTGTATCAGACTATGAATCATTCTCTTTGCTCAACCGTAGGCAGTTCCTGAGACTCTTGATGTGCGACGTTCACTACTTTATAGTTTCTTCCTGCTCTGTCTAGGATGTGGGGCACTCAGTGATGATGCTCTTGCTCCCCTGACGGAGTTGGCTTCTGCTGGTTTCACTGCTTTGTGCTCTCCTGCAGCACTCTGGGCTGCGCTCTGGAGCAGTGTGCATCTGCCATGACAGAATGCTGGAGGCTAGGTAATTTACGAAGGATAGAAGTTTGCTTCCAAATGGTTTCAAAATATGGTGCTACCCTGTGGCTAGGGCTCCTACTGGTAGTGTGTGGGGAGAGGAACAGCACTCCTCCTGTATAGTGCCTCCCACCCCTAAGTGCATGAATCTGGAGAAGACTAACCAAGCAGTGTGTGTTTGGAAGCTTGCTATGTTCTTTATGTGGAATTAATTTTTGTCTATGTTCCATGAGGGCCTGGGAAAACAGGCATAAGTAATCTGGTACAGAACTGGAAGCCTGTCTGTTAATTGCAGTATTGATTTAGCTGTTTGAAGCCGAGGCACACTTACTCCTTGTATATTTGCTTGTCCCAGGTGCACACTGGCAAGCTCACATCTGGTAATAGTGTTTCTGCCTGTGCCTACTCTTCTGGCCTCTGTGTGCCCTGGCTTCTCTAAGCTATGTACATGAGTGCCAGTGGTACCTTCTTTGTGATGCGTGCCCCTCCCACACGGACACATGTGGCTTGTTAGTATGTGCTCTGGCTCTGATCCTGGTGCTGTTACTACTCTGGTCTCTCTCCTTCCTGCCTTCATCTTGCTCTTGGGGCTTCTTTCTGCAGCCTGAGTCCTATATAAAAAATTAAAAAAATTTTTTTAATTAATTAAAAAAAATTTAAAAACAAGCATAATGTTTAGTTTTAGTTTTGTTTGTTCTCTAGTCTGATGTTTTTAAGTGATTAGATCCCATGTATGATTGGTGACAAAGCAAACATACTTTTTCTAAGGTGCTCTCTTGTCTTGTGTGCATTGCTTCTAGCTAAGATGCCTCACACTCGGGCTTTCTTGATGTCTCCTGGGACTAGTTCAGCAACTTTTTGGTTATCTGGGAAGCACTGTCTTTTTCTTAGAGCATATGGTGGTAACGTTATGTGTTTACCTAAATTGCAGGTTCTTGCAGCATCTCAAGGCAAGTTTGTGGATGTCCTGAGAGATGAGCATGCCACTGTCTCTCCCATCTCTTCTCTCTTTCTCATCTTGCTAGGTGTATTGTTTTTATTTTTGGTGATTCTTGTCACAACACATAAGTAGTATTTAGATTTCTGTTTACATGTTTATTAATTTTCATGCTTATTTCTCTAGGATAGGATCCCAATATGTAGCCCAGTTTTACCTTGAACATGCAGTTCTCTTCAGTCTGCTGACTGCTGGCCTCATAGATGTGTACCACCATGCCCAGAATAGACTGCTGCTTATTGGTTTATTAATCTGAACGGTTATTAATTTCATTGACAATGACAAAATAAATAATTTGATTTTATCCCCTAAATCCTCTTTTAAAATACAGGGAGGGGCTGGAGAGATGCTCAGTGATTAAGAGCACTGGCTGTTCTTGCAGAACACCTGGGTTCAGTTTCCAGCACCTACATGGCAGCTAACAACCATCCATAACTCCATTTCCAGGGGACTCGGGGACTTGATGCCCCCTTCTGACCTCCACACGCATTGCATGACATGGATACACTAACTTACATGTAGGCAATAATACACTCATACATATAAAATTAGTAAAATGATAAAATGCAAGGAATGTTATGGTTAACCTCCAGAGTTCAAGAAGTTCACTATGAAACCACTTACTGGTAGTCACTGAGACCAGGAAAGGATTGTTCTTCCTAGTTACCCTTCTGTCTGCAGTGACCCGCTCTGCACCAGTGTCCTTGCTGAGCAGTGTGGAGAAGTGTTCTTCCTGCCTGAGGCTTGGTGACTTCAGCCAGGACACAAGTGTTTGTGATGACTTCTAAGCCCTCCGTGTGGCTAGGGGCATGTTTCCTGAGAGCTTTAAGCAGGCTGCTCTGGGCCTGGAGTTCTGGGATATGTGTGCCATGATGTGGAACTCTTTAAAACTGCCTTTTGCTGATTACCTCTGTTTTCCCAAGCCAGAGGCTACGGCATTTAGAATCAGGAGTCTCTGAGTGGCCCAGGAAGATCCTTTTTACTGCTTGCATGAGGAAGTCAGGGGTACCTGGTCCCCTCCTGCCCAGGAAGCTCATGCTAGCAAGGGCTATAGTGGTGACTAGTATCCAAGGTTTTGTTTTCAGGGGCTCAGTGCATCCTTAGACGAGCCTCATGGAAGGAGACCTTTGAGACCATAGTCCCTGAGGTACCTGTGGCAAAAGGAAACAGCTCCATTTCTTTTGATAACAACAGTTCTGTACAGAATAGATTTTTTAAAGCTAGGTGAAACCAAGTCTTCACCCAGGAGGTCTTATTAGCAGTGGCGTGGAGCACATAGGTCATATTGGAGGTGAGTGGAAGATGGTCAGCATCACTGCCAGCCTTGGTGCCCAAGGGTACCTCAGAGCTCGTGAACAGATTGAAACTAGTTTAGAGGCATCAGAGATGTTTACCTTTTACCATTATTTTTAAATTAGTTTTTCTTTTTGCAATGCTAGGAATTATGCTAAGCAAGGGGTTTACTAGTTGCATCCCCAGCCCTTTCTTATTTTAGGGAAGATAAGTGAGAATATTTCACTCTGGTTCTTGAATGGGATTTTCTTCTGAGTTCTACATGGATATGTGCATGTTTTTATACCTGTGTAATGTGCCAGATTTTCTTTTGAGAACTACACACATATGTATGTCCATGCGTATATACTTGTATAATTATGTATGATACTTCTGAGTATGATACATATATGTACGTGTGTGTGCACATATGTAATCATGTGTTAGATTTTTTTGAGTGCTACACACATATGTATGTCCATGTGTACCTGTGTAATCACTTGGGGAATTTTCTTCTGAGTACTACATACTTATGTAATCATGTGCATTTCTATATCTAGTGATGTTGGAAATGTTCAGATTCCTCAGGAGGAGTTTCACATAAGGCAATTCTAAGTAAACTCTATAAACTATGAAGTTTATGTGAACATATATAACAAAGTAGACTTTAGTGTTTTTGAGAATATTGTTGGATGTGTGATGAGGAAGTGCTATGATTGAGGAATTGAGCAGAGGCACACAATGAGATGTCATCCAGGTCACCACACTGCTGTCCAGGCCTTGTACCCTCACCAGTGTTCTCAGGGTTGAACCAAGAGTGAGTCTCTATGGCCATCTGGGCTTGGCTGCCTAGCCCACTTCTAGAAAACTGCACCAGGCCACACTTGTTATTGCTACCCCTGGTCAGTTTGGTTTAGGGTGTTTATGTTCTGCAGCAGGGAGACGTGGCCATTCCCTTGTGGCCTAGAGAGCTCTTCAGAAGGGACAGGAAGAGGCTGAGTCCATGTGGGCAGCACTAGATCCTTAGCCCCTGAGGGTGTACTCCTGTAGCCCATGCCCTCTTGTGGTCCAGTGAGGTCTATGCCATCATGCTCCCTCCTCTCATTCCCAGGCTAGGGGCCAAATGCACTTTGGCCTCTGGGTTGGCCCAGGTCTCTGGGCCATGGTCCACTGTAACTGGAGTTGCAGTGACTCTTGCAATCCACCCTAGGACTTTGTTCTTCTTGGTGGCCTCTGCCCTGGCTGTTCACCTTCAGGATCCTTGGATGCCTAGAGCCTGTCTTTCTGCTTGCTCATGCTGGGGTCCATCTACTGGGACTCCATACTTCATAGCTCAGAGTACCAGCTTGCTACAGTCAACCTCAAGTGCCATACTCAAGCCTGGATCTCTTCTGACTGGAGTTTGGGGCCATTGCTTGCTCTAGAGTACCATCTGGGTGGTTGGCAGATATCTCAGACTTCAGACACCTGTTGTCCTATGAGCCTGCCCTTCCTAGAGCCTCAGATGGCCCCCTCTGTTTTTCCATCTTCATCTGGGCATGAAGTATTACCCTTGCCCTTCTTCTGTGTCCTGGAGGAAGGCACTTGTGGATGGAAATGTTCTAGAATAGAATCTTGGTTGTATGTATGTCATCATAAGTTTACTATGAAATCATTGAACTGTTCATTTGAAAAGGGTAAAATGTAAGAAATACCTATCAGAATGTGTGCCCAGCCGGCAGATCTGTCATCTCCTCACTGCTGGCATCTAACAGCTGGGCTGGTGCAGGTGCCTCCTCACCTCTGCCTGCTTCTGTCCTGGCCTCTTCAGTCAGACGTGCCCGCAGAGCAGTGTTCATGTGCGCCAGTGCAGCCTTTCAGATTACTAGTATGAGCTGGCCTTGGCTTTGCTATTCTGGATTAGGTGGAGATACAGCTTCCTTATTCCTGTACCGTCTCTTCCATTGCTGTGATAACCTCATGTGCCTGGCCCCCAGGGAATTGGCAGAGTATAAAGCAGACCCTCAGCCACACCCTCATGCTTTGCCTGCTTAGAGCTGGTGAGGAGCAGCAGGTGGTACAGCTGTGGACACTGCAGGCTGGAGGCTGGAAGCTGCAGAGGCTCCAGGGAGTATCCTTGCTTGTAGTTGCTTCTGTTTTCAAACTTGAGTCTTTCTTAATGTGATCCCAAGTGACCAATGTCTTAACCTCCACCAGGCTGGGCAGAGCATAACTTCTTACCTCACAAGGTAGTGGCTGGAATGTGGTTGTCTCCTGCCCTTGTGTCTTACCTGTCCTCTTACCCAGGGAGGGCCCTTCACACTCCTTCTCAGGTGCATGCTCGGCTCAAAGCCTTGACCGCCACTGTTTCTAGGTCAGCACCCTAGCAAGCACCAAGCTTGGAAGTTCTGAGGACAGAAGGGCATTTCCTTATCTAGAGGGGAATGGGAAGAGGGAGTGCTGTGCTGCTGATAGCTAGGCACCCCCTTCCAGCTCCTTCAGCCTCTGGTAGGCCAGTGCTGCTGGTAGCTTCCAGAATCTTGTAGCTGTGTCTCCTTACATCATCTGGATCTTGAAAAGATGTCTGTCTTCACTGTCCTCAGAGTGGGATTTTGGGAAAGGGTCAGTGCCCCCAGCCTGAGCTTTACAAAAGACTTCTATGTGGAGAGCAGCCCTCCTCCAGCTTGTAAGAAACTAGGGGATCAAGGCCCTTTGAACTTTAATCTCAGTTTAAGTTAAAGGTTATTTGAACTCTGCTAGTGCTCCAGAGATTGAACATATCCCAGTTCTCAGTTTTTACCAATTTGTTTTGGAAACACTTGGCACAGAGCTTCCACATTGAAGCCTGAGGATCAGACAAGCCCAGCTTATTCGCCACAGACAACCTTGCTGGTTTCTCACATGCCTCTGAGAGCATTTTGCATGCTGAGGGGAATTCTGGGAGCGACTCTGCTCCAGCCTGATGACTGGGATCCCAGACAGAGGAGCGCCCTCAGCTCTGGACTGCAGTCCAAGCCTGGGGCTGTCTGTCTGTGACAGTGCCACCACTGCAGTCCAAGCCTGGGTCTGTCTGTCTGTCTGTCTGTCTGTCTGTCTGTCTGTCTGTGACAGTGCCACCACTGCCCTCCTTTTGGTTTTATTGCCCCATAGAAAAGTCCTTGAAGAGATCTGAAGATGTGGATTCTGGGGATGGTGTCCCAGGGTTTAAACCCAGCTGACACATCCCATGTAAACAGAGAGAGAAGAATCAGTTCCTGCTAGGTATACTTTATTTTATTTTTCAAATTTAAGATGTTCTAAGATTCTTCGTGATGCTGAGGAGCACCCCAGGGCTTCAGGAATACCAGGAAGGTACTCTACCACCCACTAGCACCTCCAGCTTCCTGCCCCAACCTAATCCTGTCTGGAGCACCAGCTGCTGAGTAACTGCCATCCTTGCTTCAGGTGACTCTCCAGCAGCTAGAGCTGGTAAGCCCTCAGCTTCAGGTGAGGTGGTGGTAGAAGGTGTGTTCCCCTACAGGTTTATTGACACTTCTCTTAGCTCAGCATAAAGTCAGTACTGTCCACTGTTTCTGTGCTTTTGCTAACCCAGGCAAGAGGTCTGGAAGTTGGGCCATCTTGAGACTCACTGGGACACTACCAGGTAGCAGGACCTTCCTCCCTGAGAAGCCTGGGAAAGGGACCTTGTGAAGAATAGAGTTCTTCAGTTGAATTTGGCATTCCAGGCTGTATTTTATTGTTGAGTGATTTTGCATTGAAGGAGCTAGAGTTGTCTGTTTATACCAAAGGATAAAGGGGGAAAATGCTTATTTCTTTCAGAAAATTTCACTTAATTTCAAGTACTTCAAAAACTTTATTTTAGAATGAAATGTAATTGTGCTGGTTGTGTGACTACATACATGTACCAAACTCATTAAAGTGAACATCTAAAATGAGTAGATTTTATTGTAAGCAAGTTATATCTCAAATAGTGCATGAAAGAATCAATCAGTGAAATCCACTTGATTAAGAATAGGATATAGAGGGGGCTGGAGAGATAGCCTAGCGGTTAAGAGCACCGACCGCTCTTGCAGAGGACCTGGGTTCGATCCCCAGCACCCACATGGCGGCTGAGAACCGTCTGAAACTCCAATTCCAGGAGAACTCCAGTTCCAGGGGAATCCAAGACCCTCTTCTGACCTCCGCGGCATTGCGCGACACGGGTGCACAAACCTGCATGCAGACAGTACATTCATACACATACAGAAATAAATAAAATTAAAAATAAAAAAATTTAAAAAAGAATAGGATATAGAAGAAAAAAACCTGGCAGGGCATGGTGGTGCACGCTGGGCATGGTGGCATATACCTCTGATCCCAGTACTCTGGAGTTCAAGGCAACGAAGGGCTACATAGTGAAACCCCTTTTCAAAAAAGGGTGTGTGTGGGGAGAGGCATGTAAATGTACTTTCTGTGAGAACATGGATTTAGATAAAGCTAGAAACTTTCATGGGATAATGTTAATCTAAATAAGATTGATCCACCACCAGGAAACAGGTACTAATCCCTTCCCAGGGAGAGTCCCCCAACTGTCTCCCTCTTCCCCATCCCTTAAAGGTCCTGTCCTTCCTCCCCCTCCCTTCCTGTCCTCCTCCCCTTTCCTTTCTCCCCCTTTCCCCCTTTTTCTCCTTTTTTGGGTCACTCTGGGTTCAGGTTCCACTGCATTGGGTCCTAGAACCAAGACTGAGTCCTACAAGTTAGAACAAGTACTTTCTAGAAAGCTGTAGGTCCCATGTGCTGACTCAGCGTTTCTGCCCCACTCATGCTGTCTGGAGCAGATGTGAAATGGGGTGGGCTTGATAAAAAAAATCACACCACAGATCTGCTTAGGCAGGGGTCGGCCTTCCTTCCTTCGAGGGCTTCCTGCCAAGCCACTGTGTCCTTGCAGAGTTTGCTTCTGTGCTGAGGGGATCCTTTATCAAGTGCTGGCATGGCCTGCAGTAGGAGTCTTCTGGGGCTGGCCCACTCTTCCAGCTTAGCTAATGTGTTGGCTTGTCTTTTGGAGGGAGGAAATGCCCTCTGCATCTTGAGCTTTCCCATTCCAGAAACGTAAGGGTGTTTTCCAATAGTATCCTCTAAAAGCCTTGAATTTCCCTGTCCATCTTTGAGTCTCGATGCATATGGAATTAATCGGGGCCTTTTTCTCCTTTCCTCAGAAACACCTTCTGTGCCAGGGTGTTTAAGCACTGTGTCTCTTGCATAGCAATCTCCAAGGTTCCCTCTGCCTTCCTTGGAGTGCTCTGCTGCTTTGCTCAAAGCAGAAGCCATGTTTGCAGGTGCTCTTCGAGTTAAGAGTTCTCTCTGCTTCTTCCTAGCTTGGTAAGAGCTTTCAGCATGGATCTCTGGGCTTTGTCTTATGCTCACTGTCCCAGTGGTATGCTCATAATGGGATGGCTTCTTTGCTGTGTCCTCAGCGGGTATCCTTCTTGTTTAAGCGGTGCTGGTTTTGGTCCATTATCTTTTGTATAGACCACTGGATCAGGCTGGCTAATAATTTTTGGGGTTCTTGAGACTGTTTATGACTGGAGCTGTAACATGCTTCTTTCTCATAGTCTTTGTACAGTTTGTAATGAGGTTTCTACTCGCTGGTAGGGTGAGCTCAGGATCGCCTCTTCTGTTTGTTTGCCTCTGAAGAGTTTTGTTTAAAATGATCACTTGGTTGGGCATTTGCCAGGAATGCCTCTGGAGTGATTTTTGTGGGAAGATTTTGAAGCATTAGCTCCATTTGTGGTGAAGGTAGAGATCTAGTTGACTTTCTGTGTTTTTGTCTCACCACCATACAAAGTTGCACTTTTCTAGCAATGTGCCCATTTTATGTAGGCTTTAAAATTTAGTGGTCTCAATTTCATTGCTTTTTTTTTTTTTAACTTTTAAAATATCTACCATATCTGAAGTTAGGTGGCCTCTTTTTCAGCTTCTACTATTTGTATGTAATTATTATTATTATTTGTTTTTTTGAGACAGTGTCTCCCTATAGCCCCAGCTGTCCTGGAACTCACTATGTAGACCAGGCTGGCCTTGAACTCACAGAGAGCCTCCTGCCTCTGCCTTCAGAGTGCTGGGATTAAAGGTGTGCACCACCACAACCAGTGTGTATTTATTTTAACAGCAGTGTTTTGCAGTGCTGGGAGCAGAGCCCAGCTGTCCCCCCGACCCCCCCCCCCCCCCCCCTCCACACACACACACACACACACACACACACACACACACACACACACTTGAGGTACATGCTCTCATCCCGGCTTGCCTCTTTTTTTTGTGACTCTATTTTCTGAATCCTGGTTGGCAGGAGTTTGTCTGCCTTCTTGGTCTTTTCAAATAACCCATTGTTTTGGTTTTTACCTGTGTGGATGTGTATGAATGTGTGTACTTGGTTCACGTATTTTATGTTTTTTTATTTTTGAATTGTTGTGATATTCTTGTGTCTTAAAGATGGGTCTGACTCAAATCTTTATCTAGTGACATGTGTGTGCATGTGCATGTGCACACACATGTCACTGTGCATATATGGAGGTCAGAGTTAGGTTGTCAGACTGGGTGGGACCTGTCTCCACTAGCCTCCCACAGACACCTTGTTCCCTTCCTGCCCTCCTCACCCTCTCCCTCACCTGTCCACGCTGTTGTTCTTGTACTCCACACTCATTCCTGCCAACCTCACCCTTTCCACATGCACTTGCTATGCTGGGTTTTTTTTATTTTTATTTATTTATTTATTTTTTTTATGTGTATGAATGTACTGTCTGCATGTAGGTTTGTGCACCCATGTCATACAATGATGCAGAGGTCAGAAGAGGGCATCGGATTCCCCTGGAACTGGAGTTAAAGATGGTTCTCAGCCGCCATGTGGGTGCTGGGGATCAAACCCAGGTCCTCTGCAAGAGCAGTCAACACTCTCAACCGCTAGGCCATCTCTCCAGCCCCTGTGCTGGGTTTTAATGTCCTCTTGGGTCTTCTCCCTCTGCATCCTATTTGTTAGAGGCATACCTGCCTTGGCACTATTACACTTGCGTACCTTTGCTCCAGCCCTCCTGCTCTCAGTCATCTGGAAGTTTCTCCATCTTCAGGGAAATTTCATTGTCCATGTCTCTTCTGTGCTGATCTCCAGGAGTAACTCTGGTACAGCAGCAATTCTCTCAGTTACATCCCCCTCCCCCCCAAGAGTTCACACACAGGTATCTGACCTCTGTCTCTGGGGCTCTGTGATGCCATTGTGAAACTGCCTTGAGTTTGTTTTATATTTTCTGCTTGGTCATATTTCCTGTGTCTGTAGGTGTTTATCTTTCATTTCGGAAAACTTTTAGTTGTGGATTTTTCAAATCTTGCCTCTTCAGAACTCTAGCAGTTACAAGCCCTAGGTCTGGAACCTGAATCCAAGGACTGAGAACCCTGGCATGGTACTTTCTGCCAGGGTCCTGGGTTGGGGGTGGATGACTGAGTGTACTGGGAAGATGAGCAGGTAGGCAAGGAAGGGGAGCCTCTCTGTGTTCCCAGGCTGTGGTGGTCTGGCCATGCTGTGGAACACAGGGACCCCCATGGAAGTGGTGCCAAGACCCTTAGATTACTTGAGCCCTTCCACAGGGGCTGCATAGAAGAGTCTTAGATGCGTGAGACTACCTCAGCAAGCAAGGCAGGACCCACCCTCATTTCCCAGCTCCCAGATGTTGAAAGAAGAGGCAGTGGCTCCTTCATGGTAGGCCTGGGGGCCAAGCCAACCTCGGCCCCTTATTAACGTACATTTGGGTTCGTGGGCATTGCGGTTCCTGAGACAAGACTTAGAAGGGCCGCAGTGCTGGCAGTGGCAATGTCCAGGATCCAAGAGCTCTCTGGTCACTTCTCTCTGCCCTGGAACTAGCCTGTGTACAGTTCCTCTGCTTCTAGCTGTCTGCCCAAGAGCCTCACTCTGTTCCGGAGCCTTCCAGAGTAGGTGCCTTCCCAATGGAATCTGTCTAGGTTGAGTCATCACTGTCTGAGCCCTGTGAGCTGTGGGTGGCGTTCAGGGATTCTCTGTGTACTAGAGGATAGTCCATGTGGCAGTGTTGCATCGACCTTCTGCTCAGTCTCCAAGCACACAGCAAACTGGACAGAGGCTGCAGGCTGTCCCACAGAGCTGTGTCCTTTATGTGGTCTTTGTGAGTCCCAGACTCACATAAGCTGCTTCACTGTGTGCTTCCAGACCATGGCTTCTGGCTCTGTTCTGCTTCTCTTACATCCATTCTCCTCCACTACAGAGAGCTGTTTACTTCCCAGAGTGAGAATGGGGACCGGGATGAACTTAGTTCTCTGACCTCAGCACCAAGCCATGCAAGCAAGCCAGTGCATGTTTGTGTCTCCCCTGATCTGATGCCTGGTGAACATCCAGGGTCCCTAGACCTGCTGGGATGAGCTGAGGCCAATGTCACCACCTTGCTTCTGTTTCCACTGGCCCTGACCTATGTGGTCAGCATGTAGTGTGTGCAGGCAGAGGGGGCCTAGCTGAGGGTCTGCTGGAAGAGGTGACCTGTGTGGTCAGCATACAGTGTGTGCAGGCAGAGGGGGCCTAGCTGAGGGTCTGCTGGATGAGGTGACCTGTGTGGTCAGCATGTAGTGTGTGCAGGCGGAGGGGGCCTAGCTGAGGGTCTGCTGGATGAGGTGACCTGTGTGGTCAGCATACAGTGTGTGCAGGCAGAGGGGGCCTAGCTGAGGGTCTGCTGGATGAGGTGACCTGTCTGGTCAGCATACAGTGTGTGCAGGCGGAGGGGGCCTAGCTGAGGGTCTGCTGGAAGAGGTGACCTAGGTGAGAGGAGGGCTGCTCCAGCCAGGGATTTTTGTTCATGGCTCCGAGACAGATGCCATGATACAAAATTAGGCCCTCATGCTGGGGCCATCATTCTGCAGCTGTCTGGCAACCCAAAGCAGCGGCCATCTTTTCTTTTCCTCTGACCTGTGCCTCTGTTCCAGCAGCCACCATTGAGTCTGTATTGGCACACTCCAGTCTGCTAACTGGGGTTCAAGAAGCCCAGAGTTAAGTTTGCGTGGCACATAGTGATGGTAACGAGACAGTAGAAAAGGCACTTGCTGATCATGTATTCTGGTCATACCTCCTGGCTTCTGGATACAAACGAAGTCTCTAGTCTGCCTGTGTCTGTTAGTCATGATGCTTGGCATCTGTCTAGGATGGATCATTAAAAGAGAGGGGGAGTTCTTCCCAGATCTTCTTCCCAGATCTTCTGTCCAGTAGTAGGGCTGCTCACCAGGGCCTGCTGGGCCTGCTGGTGCTGGGCCCGGCATGTGCTGTCTCTCAGGGCAGCCACCTGCAGCTCTGGCTTGGCACTTCACATGTGTGAACGGAATAGCTCCAGCTCTCTTAATGGAGTAGCACAACTGGATGGGGGGACAGTGCCTGGCTGTCATGCAGCCCATAATGGCCCTGTCCCTCCCTGTCCTTGTCAGTATGCTTTTCTCCCTATACTTGCCAACACACAACAGTCAACATACAACTCTCTTGTCTTTACTGGACCCTCTCCCAGATCTCGTGGCCACCTAGGTGTAGACAAGCATTTTCTGGGCTTACTTTCTAGGTAAGCATCAGGAATATCTGAGGTAGGTATGGAAAGTACCACTGAGGGACAAGCAGCAGCAGGTGGAGATGGTGTCACTGAGGGATAAGCAGCAGCAGGTGTAGACGGTGTCACTGAGGGACAAGCAGCAGCAGGTGGAGACAGGACAGTGTCACTGAGGGACAAGCAGCAGCAGGTGGAGACGGTGTCACTGAGGGACAAGCAGCAGCAGGTGGAGACAGTGTCACTGAGGGACAAGCAGCAGCAGGTGGAGACAGTGTCACTGAGGGACAACCAGCAGCAGGTGGAGACGGTGTCACTGAGGGACAAGCAGCAGCAGGTGGAGACAGTGTCACTGAGGGACAAGCAGCAGCAGGTGGAGACAGTGTCACTGAGGGACAAGCAGCAGCAGGTGGAGACGGTGTCACTGAGGGACAAGCAGCAGCAGGTGGAGACAGTGTCACTGAGGGACAAGCAGCAGCAGGTGGAGACAGTGTCACTGAGGGACAAGCAGCAGCAGGTGGAGACGGTGTCACTGAGGGACAAGCAGCAGCAGGTGGAGACAGTGTCACTGAGGGACAAGCAGCAGCAGGTGGAGACAGTGTCACTGAGGGACAAGCAGCAGCAGGTGGAGACGGTGTCACTGAGGGACAAGCAGCAGCAGGTGGAGACAGTGTCACTGAGGGACAAGCAGCAGCAGGTGGAGACAGTGTCACTGAGGGACAAGCAGCAGCAGGTGGAGACGGTGTCACTGAGGGACAAGCAGCAGCAGGTGGAGACAGTGTCACTGAGGGACAAGCAGCAGCAGGTGGAGACAGTGTCACTGAGGGACAAGCAGCAGCAGGTGGAGACAGTGTCACTGAGGGACAACCAGCAGCAGGTAGAGTCAGTGTCACTGAGGGACAAGCAGCAGCAGGTGGAGACAGTGTCACTGAGGGACAAGCAGCAGCAGGTGGAGACAGTGTCACTGAGGGACAAGCAGCAGCAGGTGGAGACAGTGTCACTGAGGGACAAGCAGCAGCAGGTGGAGACAGTGTCACTGAGGGACAAGCAGCAGCAGGTGGAGACAGTGTCACTGAGGGACAAGCAGCAGCAGGTGGAGACAGTGTCACTGAGGGACAAGCAGCAGCAGGTGGAGACAGTGTCACTGAGGGACAACCTCAGTTGGGTGTGGACATCATCACTGAGGAGCCCTGTACGCCCTCTCCTGGATGCTCCATAATGGATGTTGCTAGGCCCTACACCAGTGCCAGCCCTGTGGCAAAGAGTCTTCTCTCCTTACTTTGGATCACATAAGACAGGATGCTGTCTGTAGGGTCAGGGGGCTAGGTCTGAGCTCCATGACCTGCTGCTGCCTTCCTTGCTGTCTCTGTACCATTGTATCCTCTTGTGTCTTAATCCCAGGGTGGAAGTTTGCAGACCAGGCCCCTACCCGAAAGCCCTGTGTAAGCTAGCTCCCTGATGGGGATGTAGCTGCACTCTTCTGCTTACTTTGCCAGCTCCCACTTCACCACATGAGACCACAAAGGATCACCCTGCTGAGTACTGAGGCCATGGACGATCACCCTGCTGGGTACTGAGGCCATGGAGGATCACCCTGCTGGGTACTGAGGCCATGGAGGATCACCCTGCTGGGTACTGAGGCCATGGAGGATCACCCTGCTGGGTACTGAGGCCATGGAGGATCACCCTGCTGGGTACTGAGGCCATGGAGGATCACCCTGCTGGGTACTGAGACCATGGGGGATCACCTTGTTTAGGAACAGCCGACTTGACTCAGTGTGATGGCACTGTTATTAGTTTGGGTATACTTTGGCCTTTTCTGCCTGAGAGAAAATATTTTGGGATTTTTATACTCTGGGAAAGTGGGGCGAGTCCAGTGGAGGTGAAAGTTGACTTGAGGAAAATGATGAGATGGTGGAGGGTTTCAGTAGTGAGAAAGTATTTTAAGGATTTTCTTTCCCATCTCTTGAGTAGAGTTGGTCAGGGATTTCCTGACATTGCTGCTTTTCTAGGAGTTGAACAGATGGATATGCCCCGGGGTGGGTCCTAAATGGCCATCTGGGCCCAGGAGGTTTTCAGCAAAGAGAATGCATCTTGTGGGCTTTAGCTGCAGGCTTTCTAGCCTAGCTATAATTGAGGACCAGCCTTTGATCACAAATAGAACTCAAGTCTCAGCCACAGGTAGGGGCCATAGATCAGGCAGGCCCTCTGGTAAGGGACTCAGCCCTGATGTTTTTACCACATTGCTGAGCATTTCTGCCAAGGGAGTTATGTGATGGAGGAATTACAGTTCTTGAGCAGGGGCTTCCAGATGTGCTACCCAGATCCTCTGTGCAATGGGGGCCCCCAGAAGCTCCAGGCAGCAGTGGGATGGGACTGGGCCTTGCCTTGGTTCCAACCCAGAAAACTGCAGCTCTGGATGAGCTGTGAGTCCTGGCTCTCCACTGGCTGTGCATCTCGTTCAGCATCTTCTGCCAGCTGAGGGTGGCATGCTAGGGCCCTTTTCTGGTTGACTGGCTGTTGGGTCCTGGGCAAATTACTTAAATCATCTGTTTTATATTTCTCACTCCTCTAATTGAGCATAACTGCACCATGTCTCCTGTGAAATCCTTACACACATCAACGATATGCACCTACATATGGCTTTTGGAGGTCAGCCCATAGGCAGGGCGACAAAGAGACTGGGAAGGAAAGGGGTTGCCTGCCCAGCTCTCCTGCTTTCCAACTGGTAGCACATCCTGCTCCAGGGGTTTCTCATAGAGTGTAGAGATAGTCTCCCACTTCCCAATACAGAAGGCAAGAATATAGGGTGAGCCAGTACCTAGAAGTGTGTGACTCTGCTTCAGACTTCTGACTTCCAGAACTGTGCACAGAAATCTCAGCTCAGGGTCTACATGTAGCACAACTGCATATGACATGTTCCTCTCCTGACCAGGGTAAGGTGGAATACCAAGTGATGAAACATGCCTTTGCATGCATCCATAGTACCTTTCTTTATGTTCTGGTTTTTGGTTTCACCTGAAAACAGTACAAAGCAGCCTCTACTTGTACTGTAGTGTTTGTTGTTGTTGCTTGAGACAGGGTCTCCTCACAGAGATCTGCCTGCCTCTGCAGCCAAAATGCTGGGAGTGCAGGAGTGTGCAACATGCTCCGCCTGTTGTTTTAAACTTTTATTTTTGAAGTGTAATTTCTGTCTGGGTGAGTAGTTAGCATAAAATTTTTCTGTAGGATGTGCCAAGAAATGCCAGGAGAGAAGTTGGCCCAGCTGAGCATTGAAGGGAGGAAAAACCTCAGACCGCTACAGGCATCAAACATCTCTGTGGATCCTACTTGTAACAACTGTTTATAATGAGTTCTAATGAACCTTACCTTCTAGGTGCTGCAAAGTTTTAATATGAGAGACTTTCTTGCCTCCTTTTCATAGAACAAAGAAAAATATGATGGTAAGGAAGTCAATCTCTAACTGTAAATTAAAGCTGACTGTTAATAGAGGTAATCCCTTATAAAACTGGTATAACTGCTTTCTTTAATTGACTAATAGACATAGGAACTGTGAAAAGGATTATTCTCTATTCAGAACCAAATATAGTACTAGAGTCTCTTTAAGCTGTGCATTTAAGCAAAATATATTAATACAGGAGAGCTCTGATATCAGCAATGGATTATTCTGCCAAAGAGATGTTGGCCAGGGGATCCAAGCCCCCCCCCCCAAAAAAAAGGTAAAGGCTTCTTGCCTGTAAACTGGGATACCTGCAAGAAGAGAGGCAGTAAGGCCCTGCTGTCGAAGACCTGATGTAAGCATGGGAAAGATGTATTGAGACCACACTTGCAAGTGTATAGTTGGTCTCTGGTATACCAAGAGAGTGCTACCAAAGGCCACTAAACCAATAAAGCAAATATTGGTCTCCTTGAGTCAAGCAAGACTCCTCTGTCAGCATCAGCTACACCTCACCTGCCTGGAAATACTGTGCAGCAGTGGCAGCCATATGTCTGTATATCCCAAATCTAATTGGCTATTAGCTCTCTCCTTGGAGGAATAACTCACAGCTGATGCCACAAGCTTACATCCTCTAGAGGTTAGGAGATGTTATAAGCCACAGTAAGACCTTGTCATCTTCTACAGAAAAAACATAATTCATGGATTAGCATACCATCCAAACATCTGTGTCTATACCAAAGTAACCTACCATAACAATTAGTACTGTTTAAATACCTATATTTCTAATTGCTTGTGCTTCATTAGTAGGATTGAAAGGTTATTCCTGGACAAACTGTCAGCCCATGTAAAGAAACAGCCAGAACTGGTCAGAGTCCAAAATGACAGCTCCAGAGAAAGTAGACTGTTTTGCTTCTCGTCCACCAGTGCCCCTTTTCTAAGCCTAGGGAACAATCTGTGGAAGAGGGGGCATGGTAGAATGTAAGGGCTGTGATTGGGGTGAATGGTGAAACTACAGCAGTATAGACTGGACGCTTATTTGATCAATTTGGTTGTACATACAAGCCCCCCCAACTGGATGGTGGGAGCCTTGGGCTGTGTGGGTTTGGGCACAACTGCTTGCAAATTGGTTTTACATGAAGGATGCTTGTACTCATAAATTATTACTTATTGTTTAAAAAAATGAAATAAATGAAAGTAAATGTAAAAAAAAGAGAGAGAAGGAAAATAAAATTTATCTGTCATTGCAAGTAAGCATTGCAGTGAGGCAGAGAGATGATAGAGAATGACTCCCTGCATATGAAGCTCCAGCAGGGCTACTTTGGTTGTATGCATCTCTATAGAATTTTTTAAATGCCTGCATTACAAAGTGCTTTTGACTTTTACAGCTCATTTCCTTTGTACACCCACTCCTGCATGCACACTTGCACATTAAATGATTTTAATCCTGTTTCAAACACCTTTAGAGAAAAGCATATTGAAGGTAAATCAGAGTTTTGAGGAGAGTGTACATAGGTCTGTTTGGTCTTTGTGAGTGATAGTTTTAATAAGTTTTGTCTCTGAGGTTCTAAGGTAAGATGGAGGTTTAAAGATGTGCATCCAATTTCATTCACTTTGAAAGTACACAAAACTGACAGTAAGGGCATCTGTGTGCCAAGGCCCAGCCTGTAGTGGTGCTCGTCCCACAGTAATCGGTCTGGTCACTAAACACATGGCCAATGAGGACCAAGAAAAGTTAAGAACAGGAAGGGGTCATTGTGACTCAGAGGAACAGCTCCACTCTCAGAGACATGGGGCCAGCCTTGAGGCTGAGACCAGACCTGCTTGAGGATTGTCAGGGACAGCATACCACCTGTGCTGGGAGACACTTGTCATTTTCAAAAACTGCACCACTCTGCCCTGGGGTATGGATGGGCATGCATGACACAGTGAAAGATTCAAGCTCTGGGCCGCCAATGCCCTCACCCCCCTCTGTCCTCCCACGCCTGCTCTCGCCCTGCTCCCACACAGGCAAATGTCATGCAGGAAGCTGTGGTCACAGAGTTGAAGTATCTATTATTTCCCCTGGAGTTGAATGAGTCACTCTTCATTGGAGACCCTTAGCTTAGGCTGTTCCCTGAAGAATAGTGCTGCTTTCATTGCGCGTCTGCGTGATGGCATGGAGTGGTGTCAGATAGAGAGAGATGACCCTCGTAATGGAAAGCAGGGTCCAGCGGGGAGGGCGGAGGCCTTTCCTGTAGGAGGGCTTACTCCCAGCAGACCTGCCTTTCTCCTCAGAGCACTGAATGTAGGCTTTGTGTCCTTGCCGACGTCACAAGCCTAATTGTGTTAATATGTTTCCCAGGGCATAACCTATAAAGCACTTTTCAGCCCCTCCAAATATTCATGAGAATACAGACGTTTTTGTTTTGATGCTGCATTCTTCAAGTAGAGAAGATTTCATTTTTCTTCTCTTGGTTCCCCCATGTCAAAAAGCGCCAGCAGATTCTGTTGGGAACTTGTGGCATTTCCAGTGGTTTGTTACAGAAATAGCACAAGTAATGTTTGACGTAGCTCTCGTGAGGAATTGGCACTGTGGTTTCCTCTGTAGCTGGCATTTGGGCATCGCCATGACCCTGCCTCCTGACCTCCTGATGTTGGCAGTGGGGCTGGGCAGCCCATGTTCTTAGGAACCCTTGGCCAGGTCTCCTTGCCTGTGTGGGTTCCAAGCCTCATGGCATCACTTGTGGAGGGGAAGCATCAGTGGTGACAGGTTATGGGGTATGAGACGTGGGTGACAAAGGGCTTTGGGGCTGCTCTACTTTCAGCTTCTTAAGCCAAGAATCAAGCTCTGTGTGGACCACAGGGTGCAGATCAAGACAGTTCTGTCTCTGTCCAGCCCTGGGTGTATTGGAGGAGTGCTTTGTCAAGCATGCCGGCAGCTGCTGCTGAAGTCCAGTGCTAGCTCCAGCAGCACCCTCTTCTCTTGTATATGGAACAGTTGAGTCCAGGCTCTGTGGGCTTGGGGAAGGGCCTCTGCAGCCTTCTTGTATATGGAACAGTTGAGCCCAGGCTGTGTGCGCTCAGGGAAGGGCCTCTGCAGCCTTCTTGTGCCTCAGTGGGCTGCTGGCCTCTCAGCAGGGTCCCAGTTCAGCCTTGCTTTTTCCTGGTGTTCTCTGAACGGAACAGCAAGGGTCATGGGGGTGATACCTGTCTCTCTTGAACACTCCAGTGTAGGTACCTTGAGAGACCCACAGCCCACACAAAACCCAGAGCAAGGTGGTTGGGAACTAGCCCTGACCTCGCCTCTTCCTCTCTTCAGCTGTTAGCTTCTGAGAGATTTGGGAAGTTGGGCCTGGCCACCACGCACTTCGTGTAGCGTGATAAAACAGAAGACTGAGACAGAGGCTGTGACTTTGGGGTGGGTAACAGTTGAAGGGAAGTTCAGCTGTGGCCCATGAGGCAGCAACCAGGTCCATCCCTGTGTAGAAAAAAGAGCACCTGGCAGCCTGTGCTTGTGTGGGGTGCAGTTTAAACACCCCAATTCCCTTTCAGTCTAGCTTACAAATTCTCTGTAAGAGAACATTTAAGTCAATTTAGGGGCCATTATGAGTATCCAAACAGCTCACTTTCAGCTTTAAAAATTTGTGCCTGCCAGGCATGGTGGCACACACCTTTAATCCCAGTACTCAGGAGGCAAAAGCAGGTGGATCTCTGTGAGACTGGGGCAAACCTGGTGTACATAGTGAGTTCCAGGCCAGCAGGGGCTACACAGAGAGAGACCTTGTCTCAAAAAAAGACCAAACCAACCAACCAACCAACCAACCAACCAACAACAGTAGATTGAGTGGAAAAAAAAAAAAAAAGCTTCTCAAAGCTTCTCTAAGTTATACACATATTGGTCCCTGATGGATTTAGTTTGTGGCTACTGTATCTTTGCGCCTGTTAGTAATGAGATGCCTATGATCAGTCAATAAAACTTACATTCTTTGGATCAGTTAAGCAATGATACATAAAAATGTATGAAGAGGGGCTGGAAAGATAGCTTAGTGGTCACGAGTGTGTGCTGTTCTCACAGGACCTGACTTCTCCTAGCACTACCTGTTACTCCAGCTTCAGGGGATCCAGTGCCTCCAGCCTGTACAATCACTTGCACTCACATGAACGTACCTACATGTACACACATACATATTCATGTAATTAACAAGAAATGGGTCTTTAAAAAACATGCCATCCAGCTTCTGTGCCATCATTTCTTATAGATCACTTAACCCTGGGGGAAGCAGCAGGTTGTGACTTTGCTCACAGTACCTACGTCTACATACTGACTAGAAGACCTGGCACGTTTCAGGTGGCACAGCCGTCTGCAACTCCAGCTCCAGGGGATCCATCACTTCTTTTTCCTCCTTGGGCCCTGAACACAGACAGCATACACACACACATACACATAAATTAAAATAAAAAATCTTTAAAAAAATCATCTTTGAAAACAGGCCTGTCCCTGCGTCCAGGGTGTATGGGGACCTAGGCTGTTAGAAGCTAGGTAAGCATGGGCTGGTGGAAGTTCTGTGGAAGGGTCCAGACCTCTGTGAGGAGCATCTAGCAAAGATGGAAGGGGAGCCTCAGAGGGTGGAAAGAGGGAAGTCTGAACCTGGAACCACAGAGCCCCTGAGAAGGAAACTCATTAGCACTTGGTCCAAAGCTCTGTTAGAACGGATAGATACTAATGCAGACATGATACAAATAACTGAAGCTCGCTCTTCAGCCAGAGGTCAACTGAGATTTCTTTCCATTGCAAGCCAGGCAGTGTGGCCCCTGAGGTAGACCAGCCACAACTGGACAGCTCCCACCAAGGACTGTGGTGGAGGAGTGCCTACAAGGTGGGAGACACCCAGTAGGCCGGATGTGGGCGGGGCCATGCCAAGAACAATCAGGAAGGGGCCTCTGAAAGTGCCTGCTGCTGCCCACTGGATGCTGCCTCCTCTAGTTGGAATGGGCAGACCTTTATTGCTTATTTTATTGCTTCTCAAAGCTTTCACCTTAAAAATAAAGTTACCACAAGAAAACAAAGGCAGACTAAAGAACATGTAGCAGTCTCTAAGTAACCAAGCATGTTAACATGTTAAAGGAAACCCCTTTGAGATCATGCCAGTGAATGCTGAAGGGGAGAGTAAGACCCAAGCCATTCATTATAGTGTTTTACAGGGAGAAGATAGGACGTAACACTGTCCAAAGCTCCTGAGAAAGAAGTGGTGTGTTGAGGCTCCCTCAGGAAGTGGTCGCCTTTTTCTTTCCTGAGTTTGCTCAGTTTTCCTCCCTGTCCTCCACAGTGGCAAACATGGAGAAATAAATAATGCTGTTTCTTATAACTGGCATTGTTTGCAGTTTTTCCATCTTGGATTTTATCATACAAGGGATTCCAAAAGGACAAAAAAAGAAAGGAGACCATTCCAGTCCTTACACTTGTGTGTGGAGAGCGTAGGTCATCACTCCACATGAATAGTCAGACACAGACCTTTTAGTCTACCCAGCCAGGGCCACAGTCCAGAAAGTGGAAGTGTCAGTGTAAACATCTGGGGTTATCCTGGCTGACAGAGATGGGCAGAAGCCTCAGCTATTCTTCACTGAAATTAGAAGAGGTTAGCCCAAGGGCCACCTGTGGGGTTCCTTCATACTCAAGGATCTCCCAATTGCTTTTTGGTTTCTTGGTATCTTCATCACCTGATAGGCTACTGGCCCAAAGCCCAAGTGTTCCTTGGGTTCTACTTGCTCCAGCCTGTGGCCTCTTGTCAGCCCATCCCTGGGGGATCTAGGGGAACCCCAGATCAGAAGTCGGGGTGGCTGCGGGCTTCTGGGGGTGGAAGATGGTGGCTTCTGTCAGGGGTCCAAGAGTGCCTGCACTGTGTCTACCCTCCATTCTGGCCTCTTGCTAGGAGCTGCACCTCAGCATGACAACCACTTTTAGTGGAGTGCCTAAGGCAGAGTCTTGGGGCCAGGGCTCAAGCAGTTTGGCAACTAAAGCCAGCTTGGGATTTGCTGCATGGTGATAACCACAGAAATGTCAGGACTGAGGGCAGCAACCTACTCCAGCTACCATTAGTGTGTTACCCCTGTCTGTCCCTGGGACTGTAGTTTACCTAGGAAGAGGATAATTAATGGCTGGGTCTTGGTCCAAGGCCACCCAGTGACTCTGCAGAGCTGTGCTTGGGGCTTTCCAATTCCCAGTGAGCCCATACATAACACACTGCTTGCAACACAACCTGTCACAGGAGCACAGATGATATGGCATCTTCCTCATGTTGATAATTTTTTTAAAAATTTAGCACACTTTTTCAGATTGTGTGTGTGTGTGTGTGTGTATGGATGGATGGATGCATGCATGCCACGGTATACATGTAAAGGTCAGAAGATAACTTCTGAGGGGTCTCTTCTTCTACCATGTGCATCCTGGGGATTGAACTCAGGTCTTCAGGTTTGGTGGCATGTGCCGTTACCTACAGAGCCACCTCACCAGCCTCGTGTTGGTAACTGAAAACGTAACCTTTCCTCCACATTGTTTCTCTTACTTTAATTTGGAATCAATTTGTAAGCGATGAGACCAACTCCACTGCTACAAATCAGAATGGCAGTGGCTTCTCCTTGGCAGAGCATGGCACAGTATAAGTGCAGGAGTGGCCCACCAGGAGTATACTTATTGGCTGCAGTCATTTAGGTAAACATGTTTTCCAAGAGGGCACTTGGTTTACCATGGCAACAGGCTCTCTGCTCAAGCGTCTATCTGGACCACTTCTGTGGCACACACTGTTCTTGGGGCTAGTACACAACTCTGCAGCAGCTTCGTTAAGAGAAGAGCAGAACAGACGATCCACCCATCCAAGTACTGGCACTCAGCTCCTTCCTTGGCTAAGCAGAGCCTTTTCTGTAGTTTTCCCTTTATTGACTTTAAAATATGACATCCAACAGGCCTTTAGGACTGCAGCGGGATCCTTTGAGAGTGGGACCTCCCACTTCAGCTGGAGGAGGGGTGGAGGAAGGCTTGGTAGGAGTGTATCTCCTAGCCAGACCTGCTCCTGCTGTTACAGTGACCTGCTCTCTTATGTTGTGCTCTCTCCACAGTGGATGTGGCAACAGCACTGCCTCTGCAAGTGGCCCCCGCAGCAGTGCCCATGGACCTGCGCCTAGACCACCAGTTCTCAATGCCCTTGGAACCTGCCCTGCGGGAGCAGCAGCTGCAGCAGGAACTCCTGGCACTAAAACAGAAGCAGCAGATCCAGCGGCAAATCCTCATTGCTGAGTTCCAGCGGCAGCATGAGCAGCTGTCCCGGCAGCACGAGGCCCAGCTGCATGAGCACATTAAGGTGAGTGTAGCCGTGGGCTCTGGGTGACACCTGCTCCTCTGCCTTATGGCTGATGTGACTCATTTAGTGCTGAGATGTGTGGACTAGGTGACAACTGCTCTTTTCTATACCCAGGATGGATGTCACCTTCTGGGTGACACCTGCTGCTACTTGTCCCCAGGGTTTATATCACCTATGGAGTGCTAAGGCCTGTGGACCAAATGCCCTCTGGATGACATGTAATTAATTCTGTCCCCAAGGGCCAGTCTTAACAGAGTTCTCACAGAGGATCTGGTGGCCCTAACTGAGGTTGCTGTAAACAACTGAGGCTTGATGAACCTTGTAGAGGATGTAGGATGTCATGGTGTAGAAGATTCCTTCTAACATGGCATGCCTATGGAGAAAGATGGTTAGCAAGAAGACAGCCCAACACAGCAGCAGTTACTTCCTGGGCACTCACTGCTTATCAGTGTTCTCTTCTAATGGTATTTCTTAGATTTCTCACTGACCTTTCATAAATGGCAAAAATTAGTATTTTCTTTTAATTTAAAAGTAAGAAAAATCTGTGGTTTTTTTATTTTTTTTATTTTTTTTTGAGCTAAGTGTGATGGTGCATGCCTGTAATCCTACAACTTGGGAGCTAAAGGCAGGCGAATCAGAATCCTTTCCTACATAAGGAGTTTGAGGCTACATGAGATCCTCTTTTAAAAAAGAAAAAGAAAAAAAATTAAAACAAAAAACATGAAACAAAAAGTGAAATGGGCTAGGCATGCTAGCTCACACCTTTAATCCCAGCATCTGGGAGGCAGAGGTTGGGTAGGGCTACATAGTGAGACCCTATCTCTACACCTGGAGAGCACTGGTTACTCTGGCCCAGGAACCGAGTTTGGTTCCCAGCACCCACAATGGCTGCTGTCTATAATTCCAGTTCCAGGGCATCCAATGCCCTCCTCTGGCCTCCACAAACACTGCACATCAGAGGTGCACTTATATTAAGAAAAATCTGTTAACAAATACCTATTTGTTTATTCTCTACAGCTATTTAATCTGATCTCAGATTTTAAAATTTAGTTGTAAAGAAATGTGCATTAGTGACATGTAGGAAAGTTATTCTATGAGCTGGCAGACTGGTGAGGCCTGTGATCTTGATGCAGTGTGAGCTGGCAGTCCGGGTAAGGCCTGTGATCATCATGCAGTGTGAGCTGGCAAGCCGGATAAGGCCTGTGATCTTGATGCAGTGTGAGCTGGCAGGCCAGGTAAGGCCTGTGATCTTGATACATTGTGAGCTGGCAGACTGGTGAGGCCTGTGATCTTGATGCAGTGTGAGCTGGCAGGCCGGGTAAGGCCTGTGATCTTGATGCAGTGTGAGCTGGCAGACTGGTGAGGCCTGTGATCTTGATGCAGTGTGAGCTGGCAGGCCAGGTAAGGCCTGTGATCTTGATGCAGTATGAGCTGGCAGACTGGTGAGGCCTGTGATCTTGATGCAGTGTGAGCTGGCTGGCCAGTGATGCCTGTGATCTTGATGCAGTGTGAGCTGGCTGGCCAGTGATGCCTGTGATCTTAATGCACTGTGACAGGTCTCAGTGGCAGGACAGTGAGGCCTGTGATCTTGATGCAGTGTGAGGTGGCTGGCCAGTGATGCCTGTGATCTTGATGTAGTGTGAGCTGGCTGGCCAGTGATGCCTGTGATCTTGATGTAGAGTGAGCTGGCTGGCCAGTGATGCCTGTGATCTTGATGTAGTGTGAGCTGGCTAGCCAGTGATGCCTGTGATCTTGATGCAGTGTGAGCTGGCTGGCCAGTGATGCCTGTGATCTTGATGTAGTGTGAACTGGCTGGCCAGTGATGCCTGTGATCTTGATGCAGTGTGAGCTGGCTAGCCAGTGATGCCTGTGATCTTGATGCAGTGTGAGCTGGCTAGCCAGCCCCCATGTGACCCACTTCCTCAACAACAGTTTTGTTGGTGTCATCATGGCCCTTTCTCGTTGTTTCATTTTAGAAATGGGAACAAGAACCACCCAGTAGTTCACAGTCTAGTGTTTCCCCATCATTCTAGATCTGGCCACTGCTCTGCATCTCTGGTTGGACCTTGGGCCATCTGGCAGTAACCTCTCCTTGCTGTGCTTTGGAGATCGTTCTGCAGCCAGAGTTTTAGGTTTGGCATGTTTTCAAAGCTGGGACCTGTACAGTGACAGAGGGCTTTGCTTAGGGATATGCCTTAGGCTGATCCAGGCTTTGGGTGGTGAGAGTGAAGCCTGGGCCAGAAGCCCTCTCTACTCCAGAGTGAGCAGTGAAGTTAGCCTTGCCATGTGAGAAACAGGCACAGAGTCAGGGAGATGAGCCCAGGCTTCCAGGGACAAACAGCTGGGCTACCCCTCCCCCATCCTGGCCACCCAGAACTGGCCACACCCTGCATGCTCTGCTTTTCCTCCAGGCCTACCATGGAGCTAGGCTGAAGACAGAGCTCAGGGCACTGCTAAGTTACACTTTACCTGTGGTGTCCTTGCCCTT
The DNA here is from genome assembly GCA_009823505.1 of Rhizomys pruinosus. Classification (NCBI taxonomy): domain Eukaryota; kingdom Metazoa; phylum Chordata; class Mammalia; order Rodentia; family Spalacidae; genus Rhizomys; species Rhizomys pruinosus. Next base: position 633,649 of record VZQC01008140.1, read on the forward strand.
GAACATCTCTGCCCTCAGCTGTTCATACCCAGGAGCGTGGCAGCCGCATGACCTGAAGATGAGGCTGGACTCAGAGCAGGCAGCTCGTGTGAGGAGGAGTAGAAAAGATTAACTTTGTGTTCTTGTTCTGTACCAGTTGATTGGATGGATGTTTCCATGGCTCAAACAAAGAGACTCAAACAAACAGACTCAGAAAACTCCTGGGAGGAGCTCTCAGGGTAACAGCAAGAAGCATGAAGAAGACCCTTGAGTTAGTCTCTGACCCTGGCCTCTGTAAACTCGTGCTGCTCTGGAATTGGAAAGTACTTGGGACTTAGTCCCTACTCAGCACTCAGGCCTGGTGTCAGCCTGGGTGGGTCTCTGGGACATCCCGTCCCCCCAGTGCTGAATGAAACGTAGCTGTAGAGCTGGCCTTTGGGACAGGGTTTCAGAATCACAGAAAGAAGTTTAAGGTTATACTTTTCTTCATGTTTTAATCATCTTTTTTTATTAAAATGAAGATTACGAAGTACATAATTGTATCATTAGACTTTAGCAAGCTTTTGTTTTGATGGTTTAAACCCCCTTCATGCCATCATATTGTTAACGACATTTGGCAGTGGTGTTTGTCAGACAGATTTCTTGAACACACAATCTAATTAGTGTCATTAAATCATCAGTGAATTTGAATAGAATTTTATAATTGGAAGAAGAGAGTTTTAACAGTATAACTTCAGTTGTTACCTTGGGGTAAATAAGGTCTTTTTTCAAGGGTTGTGATGTTCAGCATTACCCTGTCCCTGCTCCATGGCCAGCAGCAGAGGAGCACATGCAGGATGTTTGGAGAGGCACCTCCTCAGTAGCTGGAGAAATTAGAACTAATCCAGACCAGGCTACTATGGAAATCAGAGTGGTTGCCTAAATAGCTATTTTACATGTTTGCAGTATTATTTGGGGTATTTAAACTTTTAATCAAAGAAGCACATGTTCCTAATGTTTCCATGTGAAAAGAAGTGGGGGATTAGGAATGAGGAATGGACCCTGGCACCATGCTGCCCCACGGGACCTCAGGCCCAGAACTGATCTGGGACAGAAGGCCGGCCTTGTCCTTCCGTGGGGATTTGGTGCAGCATTGCCTTCCTCTGGAAGACTGTTTCTGCAACCCATCCTGAGTATACATGCATCCACTGCTCCTTCTCAGCCCTGTGTGCCTCACCCATGTTTGTGGCTAAAGATCTCAGTGTTTAATTACTGCAAATGCCATACATGTCATGTACAACTGACCTTGACAAGACCATGGGTAAGGCTGGAAGACCTCGTGCAGCTGTCACCTTTCCTGGCATTCAGAATCTCCCCTTTTCCTATTTACTGAATTTCCTGTCCAAATCCAGTCCCAAAATCTGAGGGACCCATGTCAGCCTAAAATGAGTGATAAGGAGACTGGCCTCCCAAGACAAAGAACTTATTCAGGAATAGCCAGGGCTGGCAGCCCAGGGTATACAGACCATGGAGACCTTGGTGCCTCCTGAGAGGCTGGCAGGAGGCGATTTTCAAAGGAAGACTTAAGAGCTATTGCCATGAAGCAGGATCTTTGGGCACAGGGCCTTGCTGTGAGACTGGTGCTAACTCTCTGGTAGGCACATCTTGTGTAAATACATGTGCAAGGCTAGAGGCAGTGGCTGCTCCTCCTAGAGACTGAGGGGTGGGACCAGGCACACTGCTGGACTGCCTGTCCTTAGGTTGGCTAACAGGTGTTGACTCACAGGCCTCTGTTCCCGACTGTTGCCTGCACCTGCATGACTGCCAGTATGGTCAGCAGATCTCTGTGCTCCGTAGCATCTGCATTTCTTCTAATCATCATGTTTGGTGCCGCTTTTCAGTTGCAGTGCTGGTCTTTTTCTCGTTGGTATAGGAATGTTCTTTATGAATAAAGGGCATTGTTGCAATTCCCATTGTCCACTGTCCCTTGACTGCTAGTTTGGTACAAAGTACTTACCCACTTGTCCTATCTTCACTCATGAATCAAAATATTCTTTTTAAACACATGAAAAATGCCACCTCTGTCCCCTAGCAAGCGCTAATTTGTATGTCTTCGTCTGTCTCTAGCTTGCGTCACCCTTATGCTGGCACCATGAGGCTCCTGCAGAGCCCATGTGGCCTCTAGACTGACAGTCGCACCTTGTCCCTCCGCAAACAGTTTTCTGACTTGTCAGGCCTGTTTATTTTTTCAGACGAATTTCAGAGCCGTTCTTGTGAAGCTTCTGAAATTGTAGTTCTAACAACTTTCTAGTATTGAATTTGTACTCAAAGAATAAGTTACTTGATTTGAGTTTCTGGCCTTAGTAGATCCTTGTTTTGTTTTTTTCAGGTAATGCTGAAAAATAGATGTTATAGATTTAATGTTTAGTCTTGGATGTTTCTGTTGTGAATGAATCTTTTTTACATTTTTATTTTTCTGCTTGGTTACTGCAGTGTGTAGAAGAACCCTGGAATTCAGTCTTCCCTGGTCTCTACCAATATGTATAATTTTCTCGAAATGATTCCTTCATATCTTCTGGATTAATAATGCCACCTGCAATTTCTTGAATTAACTCAAATTTCCATAACTGTGCCAAGATGTGTGGCACCCTCTGGTCAGACCCTACCCTTTCCTCCTGTTGCCCAAAGCTACTTCCTCTCTGAAGACCCAGCAGGTGCTCAGATCACTCCTTCCTCCCCCATCAATCCTCACTGTCTTGATGTTTCTAGTCTAATAGGTGGAAAATAAAATGCAAGCTCAGGTAGTGGGCTGTGAAGAAAAGGGAACGTGGCTTTGTGGCCCTGCGGACAAGTTTCTGCTGCCTGTATTATGTTCTTGTTGAGACCAACTACCTGGGCAGAAACAACTTCAGGGAGGATGGGTTTATTTGAGCCTCACGATGTAAAAAAGGGTTGTAGTCCTTGATGGTAGCGAAGACGTGGTGGCAGGAGCATGAGGTGGCTGGTCATTTTGGATCTGTCAGGACTAGAGAAAGATAAATCCAGATGCTTACCTTGCTCATCCTACCCAGGCATTCGAGGGTAGACCTTCCCTCGGGCAGGCGGACCTTCCCTCGGTAAACCTTCCTGAAAGTGCCCTGGTGCTCACACCCGTTCTGAATCTCATCCCATCCACAGTGAGGATTAACCTGTTCCAGGCGGTTCATATATGGCACTGTTCATGATGGGGAAGGGTCACAGGCCTGTCTTCCACCTGGGAAGCAATGGCCCTGGCTGCTAGAACCCAGAGCTGTTGGATCCGCCCTATATTCAGGGCTCTGTGACAGACCAAGCTCCACCTTCTGCCCAAGCCTCCTGGTACCCACTCTGGTGCCATCCTGATTGTGTTTCATTTGTGTTAGGTGCTCCTGGTGCCCGAGTATAGGGCTTCAGTCTTCCTAAATGCCCTTCCAACTTTCTCTCTGCTCTGGCTATTGTGTCTGCAGAAAAGGGTAAGCTTTCCATGTATTTCCCAGGTAATAGTAGCCGTTCATGTTCTTCACAGAACCTTGTACGGCTAGGACACAAACAGCTTAATGCTGCACTAGCTACTCTTCGCTGGCACCTTTGGGGTATTGGAACAATGGGGGCCTGGCCACCATGCTAGCACCCAAAGGGTGAGAACCCAAGGTGCCATGGCCAGGAGGGTACAGTGAGCTAAGCTGGAAGGAGAGGCTGAAGTCAGGCTGCTGGAAACAGACAGGGTTAGGCCTGGAAGAGCCAGGCACACAGGAGGTGCGAGCCAGGCACACAGGAAGTGCGCAGTCTCCCTGGGAATCTGCACATGCCCTAGAAGTGCTGTGCTGCCCTGGCTCTTTGCTCTTGTGCTGCTCCTGCCTGCTGGTGCCTGCTGGTGCCTCCTGGTGCCTGCTGGTGCCTCCTGGTTCCTCCTGGTGCCTGCTGGTGCCTCCTGGTGCCTGCTGGTGCCTCCTGGTGCCTCCTGGTGCCTGCTGGTGCCTCCTGGTGCCTGCTGGTGCCTCCTGGTGCCTCCTGGTGCCTGCTGGTGCCTGCTGATGCCTCCTGGTGCCTGCTTGCTCTTGACACTCGGTACCGCAGTGGTGCTCTCTACTGCTAGCCCTGGGAATGTGCAGTCATCTCTCTCCCTGGCCAAGCCCCACTCCTGGGCATTCCTGACACCTTTCTTTCTGGAACCTTATTGTTGGACAGTGCCTTCTCATCTTTGAGGAATTTGAATGTCCAGCCAGGTTCAGGAAGGTCAGTGAATGGCAGTCATACTGGTGCTGGTCACTGATGGGTGCCTGGAAGAAAGATGGATGAGTTGTTCCCGGGGTGCTGTAGTAATTGGATTTGAGCCAGTTGACCCAGTAAGTGGACATGGAAATGGTTTCTTATTGAGAGCCCTGGGACATTTAATCCCAAGTGCTCCATAAAAAACTCTGTGGCCAAACAGCACACATCCCACCAGTCAGCTGCCACTTGCTCACAGATGACCCTTGGTTTATGTCCTTGCCAAAAAAATCGAGTTGGCCGGGTGCGATGGTGCACACCTTTAATCCCAGCACTTGGGAGGTAGAGGCAGGTGAATCTCTGAGTTCAAGCCCAGGCTGGTCTACAGAGCAAGCTTCAGGCCAGCTAGTACTAAAGGGAAACCTTGTCTCAAAAAGACCAAAAAAAAAAATAAATAAATAATAAGTTTGGGCTAAAAAGGGGGCATTTGGGCCTGCCCTGTTGCTTATCATAGGAAAATAAATGAGATAGTGCCTTAAAAGTTGTTTATTATTATTTTATTGTCTTTTTGAGACAGGGTCTCGAACTCACAGCTGGCTTGGAACTCACTATGTAGAGCACGCTGGCCTTAATCTCACAGAGATCTGTTGGTCTTTGTCTCCTGAGTGCAGGGATTCAAAACATGTGCCATCATGCTTAGCTCTGGAGCATCTTTTAAAATTTTTTATTCTTATCTGTGCATGGTGGCGCACACCTTTAATCCTAGCACTTGGGAGGCAGAGGCAGGCGGATCTTTGTGAGTTCAAGGCCAGCCTGGTCTACAGAGTGAGTTCTAGGGGACAGCTGGGGCTACAGGGAGACGCTGTCTTGAAAAGACCCCCCCAAATTTTTTTTATTCTTATTTTATATGTATGAGTGTATTGCCTGAATGTGTGTACCTGTGACGTGTAATGCCTGTGGAGGTCAGAAGAGGGCATTGGATCCCCTGGAAGTGGAGTTGGTTTTGTTAGCTGCAATGTGAGTGCTGGTAAACAAACCCAGGTCCTTTGGAAGAGAGCAGCCAGCCATTCTCCAGCCCCCAGCTGCCCATCTTTTAATACAGCTGCAAAACAACCTATTTTGAGCCTGCATGGATTTCACAAACTACGTCCAGGTCCACCCAGATGGACAGGACTCACCACAGCAGTCTGGCTCCCGTTCTCCTCTCTCACGGTCTGCCCAAGGTCTTTAGATTTCACTCTTCCTTCAAGAGTGAACTTGCCCTTTGCTGCTGCTATCTTCAGTGTTGTCTTTTCAAAGTAACAGGTGGCGAGAACAGCTAGTAGCTACATTTGGACCACAAACATGGGCTTTGTGCAGAGTGGAGGTCGTGCGCACAGGCAGGCTCTTCCCCAGGACAGGCTGCACCCTGCTGCCATTAAGAGGGAGCAAAGACCTTATGCGTTTGCCTAGCTTGGGAGTGAGTCACAGGGTTGCAGGGTGGGCACGTGCAGCAGAAGGTTGCAGTGCCATTATCCTTTTCTAGCTGACCTGTCCTGATGGCTCCCATCCATGCGGTTGCAACTTACATCCTTTTCCTCCAGCTCCTATATTAATATGTTAAATATGACATCAGCCAGGCAGGGTCCTGTCTGGCACATCAGAATCAGTAGAGGTAAAGGAGGCCTTTAATTCTTGACCAGGTATCACTGCAAACGTCGGGGAGGAAACAAGATCTGCAGATGTGTTGGCTGTGGGAGACAAGCAGGCAGGGAGCCTTCACCTTCCTGCCTGTGAGAGGAGCTATTGTACATCATAGTGGCAACATTTCACATGCTGTTTGCTGGCTCTGGAAGCTGGGTTACATGACAGCTCCTCCTCTGATCCCCATTTCAGACCCCAACATGTGTGTGTCCTCCAAGGCCACTTGTCTGGGGGATGAGCTGTCCTGAGTCACTCTCTGTGACAGAGAGTGCAGAACCGCCCAAGAGCAGAAACACTGCCTCCTGGAGAACTGCTAGAAAGAAAACCTTTTGCAGTAGAGGACACTCTTGTAAATGCCTGCAGGGAATGAGACCTGTAAGCTCAGCCCCAGAGACAAAGCTCACTCAGGCTGTGGCTGGCTGCCTCAACTTCCCCAGTCGGTTTCTGCTGCACATGTGTAAGTCCCCTGATTTGATGCCGTCAACCTGTGTGTGTTCTCTGGATCAGGCTCCTGTGTTCATCTGTGCTGGACGTCGTGAGCGCCTCTGCTTTGCTTACTGTCTTCTGCTTCTGTCTGCTGTTCAGTGTTACTCTTTTCCTCCAGATTGTAACATTCTGTGTGTGTGTGTGTGTGTGTGTTTAAAAATATTTTATTTATTTTTTTCACAATGTTTATTGGTAGATACAAGTATATAAAATCAGGGCATGAACATGATTTGATAAATTAAGTAGACTTAATTTCAATACTATAATAAGGGAACAATTCAAATTCTCACCATTTGTTTCACACCCACAAAAACCACTTCAAGGGCGTTAACGATCTCTCAAATCTGATCAGTTTTGTGCAAGTAAGCCATGTTTCTTTTTTAAAAACGCATGTACACTTGCCCAGGCTCAAGGATACTGAAATCTCAAGGATACTGAAATACATTTCTAGAGGTAGAAATACAGGCAATATACTATTACGGCAACAACCATCAATTACAGTTAAGGATTTTCTGTAACAACCAAATGGGTAATCTAATATTGCAACAACTCAAGTATTACTGAGCAAGTGCATTTCTACAGTAGTCAGTGTTGCTATTCAGTTTTCTAACTTTAAACAACCTATGATAACTGGCAGCAAAGAAGGTCCTTGCAATAGACTGCCTCTGCTTGAGAACCTATTGATAAACCCACTCATTCACTGAAAACACAGCTATCACAGATCATTTTCTAGACCATACAAAACAGCCTAGTGGGGATAGGAGTTAGTCCTGTGTCAGTGTGGGTCAGGGGTCAGGTTGCACCCAGCTTGCTAGATGTGCTCAATAGCTGTGTATACCAACCACAGAATATATTTCTGTTGAGGCCCAGATAAGGAAGTCGGCAAAATGTTATAGCTGGTTTTGGTTTGCATTTTAAGTCTGGATTTATTTGTATGTAAGCTAGAAGCCCTGGACTGTATATAGATGATATCTTTTGTCTTATTTTCATATTCACTGTTGTTTTTGATTAGAAAAAATACCCCTAGCTTGGATTTTGGATTGGTAAGTATTATCAGTTCGACAAGATCTAAAACCACCTAGGAGACAAACCTGAGCACATCTGTGAGGGAGTTTCTAAATTGGGCTAATTTAGGTGGGAAGATATACCCTAAATGTAGATGACATCATTCCATTGGGTGGGGTCCTCCACCAATAGACGGGAGAGAGCCAGCTGAACACCAGCATCTCCCACCCCATCTTTGCTTCCTGACTCTGGATGTAGTGTGACCTAACTCTCCCCCTCACCACACGCATACATACTCCTGACGCAGTGACTTGCTCTCAACTATAGCCCAAAATAAACCCACTCTTAAGTTGTTTTTATCAGATATTTTTCACAGCAATGAAAAAAGTATCCAATACACATTTGAAAAGCCAACTGTTAGGACCATCTACCATGTTAGAAATATCTGTGTCTATTAAATAGCCAAGTCTTTGAGGACACCCTGGGTATATGTGACTCTAGGACACACATATACCTGAACCTGAACCAGAAGAACCTGAAGAAGAACCTGAAGAAGAACCTGAAGAACCTGCACAACCTGAAGAACCTGCACAACCTGAAGAACCTGAACAACCTGAACAACCTGAACCTGAAAATGCTTAACCCAATGGTTGTTAGGGTTATGCAATGGCCCTGGGGTTCAAGGAACTGCTCCTTAAATGGCTATGCCCTCTTCCTTAAGTGTGATGCTTAGCTCTGACACAAGAGGCCAGTGTTTGAGCAGCATTGTAAACAGTTAAAGTGTTAGTAATGTGCTTTAATCAGACCTAAGTTTGATTGCAGCCTCTTCTGGTTGGCTAGTTAGTAATCACTAGGGCTAATGGGAACTCTGAATGGGTCAGCTCCATAGAGAACCTGCAGGTTTTCTCTGCCCTGCTAGGATAACACCTGTCCATAGCTTTGGGCCTTTTACATGAGGGCTTTTATTTTTGGTTACTTTCGAAAAGTTTGGTTAGGTTTATACTAAATAGATGTATATTAAATTGTCTATAGTAGATCAAAATGCCGGAATTGAATAAGCAAAAATTCTGACATGTATGGTTCAGAACTCAGCATTGGCTTAAAAGTTAACTTGCTGTTAAAATCTCATTAGAATAATGGGGTCTGCTTTTACTGCTTGTGTTTTTATTAATTTTGGTGGGAAATTAGGTTATGCTCATCTTAATTTTAAAATATTTTTCTGTATATGAGTGCTTTCCTTGCATAGACATAAGTGCACTGCATGTATACAGTGCCTACAGAGACCCCAAAAGGGTGTCAGAAACCCTCAAATGGAGTTAAAATGGTTGTTAGCTGCCACAGGGTCCTGGGAACTGAACTCAGGTCCTGTTCAGGAGCAGCTAGTGCTCTGGACCACTAAACCTCTCTCCACCCCAGTGGCCATCTTATTTTAAATTGCTCATTGTAATTTGATTCTACCAAAGGTCACTTCTCAATAGCTTGCCCTTTGCCATTGGGTGGTCTTGTCCTTGAGCCTGGTGGTGAGCTACTAGGTGCAAATCACTAGACTTTATCAAACTACTTTAAAATCATACAACACCCTGCTTTCTCAGGGTGCGTGCTGTACTCCAGTGGTACAGGCTCATACCCCATCTCCCGGACAGTGGAGGACCTTCCCTTGAGGAGCTAAGAAGGGAGCCCCTTGAGAAGGATGCTGTGTGTGCTCAGTAAAGGAGAGAAGTCAAATGCCATAGCTCACCTCAGTCTCCAGGCTCCTAGGCCCAGAGGATCACTGTCAAGAGTGTCATGATGCTGGGCAGGGGAGCACAGGCATTGCTAATGGCCCTTGATGCCCTTGGTTGTGGGTCCATAATGTACAGGACATATATGATGTCCACCAATGCAGGACTGAGAGCAAGATCATGCAGTATGGCCATGGTGTTTCTGGGAACCTAGTTGTTATTTGTAATCTGGGACTTCTGCAGCCTGTGAATTTCAGGTCCCTGTATCTTTGTGACTATAGCAGAATGTTTTCTGCCGTCCTTTCTGGGTTCTTGTCTGAGGGCATTTTGAGACTATCCAGTGATTGCTGTGCTCCTGAACAGGGCCAGGTATACAAGGGCTATTTTGTTGAAAGGGTGATAACAGGAGCAGAGGGATTTAAACTGTACTTTCATTTAAAAACACCATTATGTTTGTTTGCCTTTTGAAGGTGATTGAAGCAGGTGAACTTACTTGCTCACAGATGTTTGTCCTAGGTCCTGTAGTATGTAACTTTCTTCTCAGAGGGGGTTTCCCCACCATGGTTGGCAGCAGCCTCTTTGGAATGAAATCGATAATCCCCCATGTCATTTATTATTTGGACACAGTAGTTTGAATTTTCTAATAAAAGACAGGGAGGTGTTACTATGCCATGTCCTGGAGCTGTACTCATAATGGCTCAGTGTCACTGGCTGGGAGGAACCTAGACCCCCATTCAGGTTAGACCTTCCTGTACTGACTGCTGGCTACAAGGACAGCTGAGTGAGGTTGCGGTTTTCAGACTGGAAACCTCTTGGGCTTGGTCCCTATCTTGTCCAGCTAGCAGGCTGTGTCTCTCTGAGATCCCCATCTTGAACTGAGGTGATGTTCAGCCTCTGACTCTTTAGGTGATATCTTTTAGAAGCATTTGTGCTTCATCTGAAGATGAAGATCTAATACCACAAATGCCAAGTTCACACTAAACATTTAGAGTGTTTTCACAGCTGTTGTCAGTTGGTCTTCACTGTTGGGCAGTCCTGCTGCTAAATGGAAGCATAGGGAAGGAACTAGCAAAGGCTGATGTGTTTCTGTAAGACAGACCACAACCCAGTGCCAGCAACTGGCCTGCCCATCCTCTCCTTATCCTTGTGCTACTTCACAGTCCTCAGAAGCATGTTATACTCAGAGCCACTTGTTTCTTTCTATTCTGCTGTTGCTCAAAAGATCATTTCACTGGCTGTTTAAAGTGTAAACTCTGGGGGATGGAGAGATGGCCTAGCAGTTGAGAGCGCTGACTGCTCTTGCAGAGGACCCGGGTTCGATCCCCAGCACCCACATGACGGCTGAGAACCGTCTTTAACCCCAGTTCCAGGGGAATCTTACACCCTCTTCTGACCTCCGCGGCATTGCACAACACGGGTGCACAAACCTACATGCAGACAGTACATTCATACACATACAAAAATAAAAATTTTTAAAAAGACCAGTCTTTTAAAAAAAAATGTAAACTCTGTTTTTATGACTATAGCCCTGTAGTATAGTTTAAAGTCTGGTATAGAGATTCCCCCTGTATTGCTCTTTTTCACTCAGGGTTGCTTTGGCTATTCGGGGTCTTTTGTTTTTCCATATGAATTTAAGGATTTTTTTTCCAGGCATGTGAAGAAAGTCTTGGGGATTTTAATTGGGATTGCATTGAATCAGTATATTAATTTGGGTAGAATGGACATTTTTACTATATTAATTTCTCCAGTCCATGAGCATGAGAGATCTTTCCAACTTCTGATGTCTTCTTCAATCTCCTTCTTCAGGGGTTTATAATTTTTGTCGTAGAGATCTTTCATGTCTTTGGTTAGGTTTGTTCCTAGGTATTTTATTGTTTTTCAGGCTATTGTGATTGGAAAGGTCTCCTTGTATCCCTTCTTCAGTTGCTTGTGAAAGGCTACTGATTTTTCTAGGTTTGACACTTTACTGAAACTCTTAGTCATTTCTAGGAGTTTTCTGGTTGAGTTTTTAGCATCCCTTAGTTTCCCTTAGGTAAACTATCATCTCTTCTGCATAGAGGGATAGTTTGACTTCCTCTTTTCCAATTAGAACTCCTTTAATTTGCTTTTCTTGCCTTATTGCCCTAGCCAGTGTTTCAGTCACTATATTGAAGAGGAGTGGAGACAGGGGACAGCCTTGCCAAGTTCCTACTTTAAGGGGAATCCTTCTAACTTTTCTCCATTTAGGATGATGTTGGCTGTGGGTTTCTTGTATATGGCTTTGATTATGTTGAGGAATGATCCCTCCACTCCAATTCGCTCTAGGACTTTAAGTATGAAAGGGTGTTGGATTTTGTCGAAGGCCTTCTCTGGATCAATTGAGATGATCATGTGGTCTTTGTCTTTCAGTCTATTTATGTGTTTTATGATATTTACTGATTTTCATATGTTGAACCATCCCTGCATCTCTGGTATAAATCCTGGTATTGTCACAAAAACAGACCTGTAGAACAATAGAACAAAACTGAAGACCCAAACTTGAGCATGTACAATTTCAGCCCCCTCATATTTGACAAGGGGCCCAAAAAGACTCAATGGAGGAAAGACAGCATCTTCAGCAAGTGGTGTTGGCAAAATTGGATCAAACCCCTACCTCTCACCCTGTACAAAAAATCAACTCCAAATGGATCAAAGACCTCAGCATGAAACCCAAAACTCTGAAGGTGATAGAAGAAAAAGTTGGCAGCAACCTACAAGACATAGGCGTAGGAAAAGACTTTCTAAATCAGACAGCAGCTGCACAGGAAATAAGGTCAACAGTTGACAAGTGGGACCTTATTAAACTCAAAAGCTTCTATACAGCAAAAGAAACAATCAGGGAAGTAAAGAGAAAAGCCATAGAGTGGGAGGAAACCTTCACTGCAGATAACATCTGACAGAGTATTAACTTCCAGAATATATAAACTACTCAAAAAACAAAGAAGAAAACAAATGACTCACTCAAAAGATGGAGTAAAGAGCTGAACAGAGACTTCACAAGTGAGGAAATAAAGATGGCAGAGAAACATCTTAAAAAGTGTTCAACATTGCTAATAATTAAGGAAATGCAAATCAAAACCACTTTAAGATATCATCTCACTCTGATAAGGCTGGCTAGGATCAAGAAACCAAATGATACTAAGTGCTGGAGAGGTTGTGGGGAAAGGGGAACTCTCATCCATTGCTGGTGGAAATGCAAACTTGTATAACCATTATGGAAAGCACTGTGGAGAACCCTTAAAAGACTCAAAATGAACCTACCACCTGACCCAGCCATACCACTTCTGGGTATATACCCACAAGACTCATCCTACCGCAGAGATACATGTACAGCCATGTTTACTGCAGCTTTCTTCACAATAGCGAAGAGCTGAAACCAACCCAAGTGCCCCTCAACTGATGGGTGGGTAGAGAAAATGTGGTACATCTACACAATGAAGTCCTATGCAGTGGTAAAGAAAGTTGGTATTATGAAACTTGCAGGTAAACGGATGGAACTAGAAGATATTATGTTAAGTGAAGTAAAACAGTCCCAGAAAAACAAAAGATGAATGGTATCCCTCATCTATGGATGCTAGCACCAAGTACCTAGTTGTAAGGCAAACTGAGCAACATTAATGTTATATTCCTCATGATCTGAACATGACTGTGCTCTTATGAATCCCTAGACAGGTTCTAGAACTGACCTACCATTTATTTTCAGACTATGGATTTTTGGTATATGATGGTGGGCATGTATACATATTTTAGAGTAACAAAGTTAAAATATAAAAAGGCGAATCAAAAAATATGATATGGAAATAACATACAGTTTCTTTTCAGAAGATACAATTTTAGTATAGGTGCTATCCTATACTATACACCTGGTGTAACTTAGCCTTTCTGGGTGCTTAATGACCATACTTAATGCCCATACCAATTTGGCTGTGGGACCTAAGAGATAATTTTGTTCCTTGCCCTCAGAGGTCAACTAAGTCTCAGGGGACTATGCATAGGGGCATCTCTTGAAATGTCCTGCAAATGTGGGTCACCAGTCTTCCTGTGTAGGGAGGTCTTGGAGACCCACTAATGGGACTTCATCCGGTGTCCAGTCTATAATAGGAAAGCTTGTTCATGATCATACTTCAAAAAGGGAAGCCTGGTCTAGCAAGACCTGATTTTGTCATCGAGTGGATGGAACTGGTAAATGAAAAGCCAATAGGAGCCAGGGGCTCCCCCCCAAAACAACAACAACAACAACCACAACAAAAAAGTCACCCCTGAGGACCAGATCCTCAACTGACCTTGAGAAAACAAATGGTTAATCTGGGCTAACTGTGTGGCCTTAAGCATCCAAAAGGAAAGTATAACCAGAAATAATCAGTAAGGTCTGAGAAATTGTACTTCAGATATAAAACTTGAGATCTTAGTAAATAGACAAAAAGGGGGAAAAAAAGAGAGAGAACACTGTTGTTTCACCTATCTTCAATTCTTACTGGCAAGTGCATCTACTCTGTGGCTGCCACTGCTTTTGCCATTCTTCGAAGACATGAGACACAGCTTTTTAACCCTCCAATATGGACTGAAGACACAGGTCCAGAGTGAGTTCCAGGACAGCTGGGGCTACAGGGAGACCCTGTCTCAAAAAGACAAAAAAAAAAAAAAAAGAATCCTGCAAACCTTCAATGCCAGACTGGGACTACTGAGATACCCAGCTTGTGAACTGAGCGGCTACTGGGATTTCAGCCTCTTCAGAGTGTAGACTGCCATTGTTGGACTACCCAGGCTGTGTCATGGAGGCCAGTTCAGGAAGATCAAGACAGGATGCATGCTTGCTGGACCTTATTTGGGTGACCATAGGGGGGGGGACCCCAGTGTGGAGCACAGGGGCAGGATTATGGTTGTTTAACTTGCCAAGAGGAACCTTCAGCACTTCCTTGGGGGAAAACATGATATGTTTTAGCAACAAAAAAAAAAAAAAAAAAAAAAAAAAAAAAAAAATAAAAAAAAAAAAAGAAAAGAAAACCCTCCAATTCAGGTGATATGTGTATGTATATATTTATATATACATATATATGTATATATACACACATAAATATATATATATTGAAGCAATACAAGTTGGAGAGAATAACAACAACATTTAACCGGGGGAAAGAAATAGACTAAAATAGTGAAGTTCTCCCCAAAACAATAAGCCTCTGCTTTTTTTTGGCGGGGGGGGAGCACTCTGGAAAGACTTGAAAAAGATGCAAGACATGTATGGTAGAGTGCAGGAACTCAGGAGGGGTGGGGGGGCATGGAAAGGGAAGTGACTCTAAATTTGATTGAGAAATTATATATGATGTATGGAAATAATTTAATAATAGGGGACCAGGGACCAGGAGTATAGCCTGCTGCCCCTCACTGGCTTCTCCTGCTGTTGGACACAGCATGAAGCCTTCTACAAGGGGCATTTCTGTAGGAAAGGCATGCATTGTGCCTGGGCAGGGTTCTCCCTCTTCTGTGCTGCTTTTGGGAATATCTCCCCCTGTACCCGTGGCCAGAAATAACCATCTTCCCATGAATTTTCAGTGGACTGATTTCTCAAGGGCGCTCTAACAAGTCCCATTGGACAGGGACTGTAGGATCTCTGCAGTCTCCACTGCCGCTGGCTCAGTCTGCCCAGTAAGTCTTTGCTGGGTGTGACCACAACTGTGACTAGATAGGTCTAGCCAGAGCCCAATGTCCTGGGAGCCTTGGCCTCAGGCTACTTCCATAGCAATAGGGCAGCAAGACCAAGGAGGCTGGCCTTGCAGGTTGTTGAGGCCTGCATGTGAAGCCACATCTGTGCTCTCTGTGCCAGGAGCTGGGGCTATCTGTAGTTCAGACTGTGGTGGCCTAAGAATGTGCCTGAGTCTTACAGACTGGACCCGAAGGGCAGTTGCCGGGACGTTTTGCCTTATGTGTGTGGCATGTGTAAGCTAGCTATTTGTTTTGTTCAAGTTCCTCTGTTTTGCTGAAAGCTATTTCAGTGGCTCAGTATCTGTGTTCCATGCCTGAGCTGCAGGTTTTATTGCTAGGAGGAGAATGTTCACCTTATAAAATTACACAATTACTGTCAGTTTTCCTTCACATTCTTGATATGATGTGACTTGAATTTCACATGCTGGGTAAGTGGCATATTGTGATTCTGATTGAACAAGCTCAGAGCTGTCTCCAGTCCTACCTCCTCATTCTACCTGGTGCTATAGTTGATTGTGGAAACTGGTGACTAGCCTTTGTGGAAAAAGTCAGGCAAGGAAGCTGCAAGCCTTTGGTCTGGGAAGGGAAGGATATAGGCTAGGCCCTCTGTGCAGCTTGGGCCTTCTGAAAGCATGGGGCTTAAGAGGTGTATAGGTGGGCTGACCTTCTGGCTTTCTTCCGGGTGGAGGATGATCTCCAGGTGATTCCCTGGAGCTGGCTCGGCAGATATAGCACTGTGCAGAGTTCCCAGGTTGGCTCAGACCCTACTTTAGAGATTCCCAACAACATTGGGGATATGTCTGGATGTATACCCAGTCTGTCCTTCACCGGCCTTGCTGGAGTTCTTGAGAGACAATATCTACCAAGAAGGGCAGCCATCTTGCACACTCATGTGTACTGAAACAATACTGTGTACACTCGAATGCACATGTACCTGGACCACGCACAGCACACCTGCATGTACTCATTATATGCTTAGTAAACTCACATGTGCTAGTTCATATGCTCATGCATAGGCTGAAGGGCTGGCTGAGCATCCACATGCTTCCCGTGCTCACTCGAGCACTACTCAGATCCTTCTCAGAAGCCAGTCCACCTAGGACAAGACCCTAGGCTGCCTCTTTGCCTCAGCTTCCTCCTCCTAGGTTGTGAGGGTTCTGGTCTGGAGCAAAGCATTCCAAAGTGCCCCAAGCACCTATTGTTCCTATCATGGCTGCACTCTGCACTGGGAGTAACGCCATAGCCTGAGTGGCTGGAGTGGTGTTCCAGTCTGATCTCCTCACCTCACATCTGTGTCAGATTCTCTCCATCGGAATTTCCACCAGCCACCTGGTTGCCAGTTCCCTGCTCACTGCTCCCAACCACTCCTCTTCCTTCTTTGATGGGGCAACACCAGAGTGCCCACAGGATACCCAGCCACTAATGCAGTGAGGTTGGACAAGTCATTCAGGCTGAGAGGAGGAGCAAAGGCTTCGTCAGAGTGACAGGTCCTGGGGTGCTGCTTGCTAGGACGGAGGTGGGAGTCTTGTTTTCCTTTCCCAGCGTAGCTACACAGGCATTTTCCCTATTGCTTTGAGCATGTTTGGGAATCCTGCACCCTTATACACATTTCTGTGGAGGGCAGCTTGTTGCTTTCGTTAACTGATGACAGTATCCACCTGCAGTTTATCTGTATATATCATAAATAC
Organism: Rhizomys pruinosus; assembly: GCA_009823505.1. NCBI lineage: Eukaryota > Metazoa > Chordata > Mammalia > Rodentia > Spalacidae > Rhizomys > Rhizomys pruinosus. The sequence continues at coordinate 650,138 of VZQC01008140.1, forward strand.
TTAGGGGTTTCGTTTACTTTTTGTATTTTAACTGTTTGCATGTTAAAGGTTTTCATGTCATGAGACTTGTCAGGTTTTGACATGGGAACTCTAATGTCTACACCTGCTACCCAGACTGTAGATGTGCTGTTGCACATGCTCCCACCACTGTGGGCCAGTGGTGCAGGCCCTGGGATGCCCCTCCCCCAGCTCTCTGTCCCTCATGGCTTCTAGTCTTTGTCATAGTGCAGTAGTTTCACAACTGTTTTGGAACTTGGTGGTGATAGACTCTGTGTTGATTCCCCTGTGCCTTGCCTGTACACCTGATACCAACACTGGCTCTGTTGAATTTGCAAGATGTAACTCGCCCTGTTCTTGTTAGTAATTACTTACTTGGGGACAGGCAATGATGCCATCTCTGGCCATCTTGAGGGACTTGGACTCACCTGGCCTGCTGTGTGTGTTGCAAATACATTCTTTTAAAAATATTTATCATTTTTATTTTATGTGTATGAGTGCATTGTTTGCATGTAGTTAGGTATACCCATGTTCAGTGCCCACAGAGGTCAGAAGAGAGTGTCAGATCCCATGAAACTGGAGTTAGGGATTTTTGTTAGCCACCATGTGGGTGCTGGGAGCTGAACCCACAAGAGCAGTCAGTGTTCTTAACCACTGAGCAATCTCTCCAGCCCTCAAGCACACTCTTACTGTAGACTTCGGGTTAATGAATCCCTAAGATGGAATTTTAGGAATTTTCCACATCTAAGAAAATGCCCCGCAGCTTGCCAACTAACTGGCCTCACTGTTTCAACCCTCTGAGGTGTAATTCGCAGTATCCCTGCCTTGCAAGCTCCTGCAGAGACCAGGACTCTTCTATGCATCTGGCTCCTGAGGTGGGCAGAGGAGGTGTAGGCCTGGCAGCCCTTCCTTCTCTGTGGCCACCTTAGGTGTCTGGGCCACAGACAGAGTAGCACCTCAGGGATAGCGTCAGAGAGGGCTGGGATGAGTTCTGGCTGTCTGCCAAGGCTGTGACCTCCGTCCTCTTGTGCCTGCAGCAGCAGCAGGAAATGCTGGCCATGAAGCACCAACAGGAGCTCCTGGAGCACCAGCGGAAGCTGGAGCGGCACAGGCAGGAGCAGGAGCTGGAGAAGCAGCACCGAGAGCAGAAGCTGCAGCAGCTCAAGAACAAGGAGAAGGGCAAAGAGAGTGAGTGCAGTCGGGAGGCGGGAGAGGGGCATGGAAGGGGGGTGGCGGGGGGGGCAACCCTGGGGCTGGGAACAGGCAGAGTGGGCACACTTGCTATCCATCCACGCCCAGTTGCCAATGCCTTGTGCCTGTGATAAGGACCTGCAGAATCCTGCATTTGCCCAAATTCTGTGTGGCTTGCCAAAGGGCTTCCCAGCTCGCTCTCCCTCCCTCCTTCCTTCCCCTCCCTCCCTGGCTCCATCTCTCCTTTCCATTCCTCCCCTCCCCTTCTCCCTTCCCTTCTTTCCCCCTCCCCATCCTCCCTTCCCCCACCCCTTCTTGTTTTTTGAAACAAGATCTCATACAGCCCAAGCTGCCTCAGTTTCTGGGGCGCTGAGGTTGTAGGTGTCTACCACCATGCCCAGCTTCTGACTGTTTCTTAGTAAAAATATTTTCAATTTATTCTCAAAACTTTGAAATTTATAAATTTATAATCTATAAATGTTGAGCATAGATAAAACAATAATTGATAAAACATTTTTATGGCATGTATGAGCACACAGTAGAGAACACAGTGATGTCTACCCTGTAGTGCAAAGGAAGAGCCATCCTACTCCCTGGGACACTCTGGCCGGCCACCCTGACCTCAGTCCTCCTGTTCTGGAGGTGTCTGTCCTCCTGCAGTGCACACGTTCACTGTGTATGCATGTTGGCATTGTGTCTGGCTCACAAAACAGGCCTTTATTTGCAGCTTGCACTTTGTCTCATTTCTGATGTTCACCTAGACTATGATGTGGGTGAGTGTGCCATCACTCATGTCCATGGTCCTGTCACATCTGCTGGTATGTGTCACGCTTCTCTTCCCTGTTTTCCTCTTGTTCCCCTTCATCACCTGTCATCTGGAGTGCTGCTACTGTGTGTGTGCCCTGGCATAAGCAGAGTGTCCACAGGACAGCATGCTGCCCTTTGTACAGATTAGGAGTTCAGTACAACCAGCAGAGAAGAACCAAGAGGGGTGGCTGCTGTGCTTATGGGGCTGCCCAGGCAAGCCCAGAGCCTGCAGGGCAGACCTTCAGATGAGACAGGCCTCCAGATGCAACAGGCCTTCAGCAGGACGGGCCTTTGGTTGGGCAGGATTTCAGATGGACAGGCTAAAACTCCAGCGTAGAAGTCAGGGTTCTGCACACTCATGGGTAAAACTTATTGTTTATGGGGTTCTTGTTCATGGGTAAAACGTCAACCTTGGTTCAGGTCTTCCAAGCATTAGGGTCCAGTCCACTCAGATGACCTTAAGAACCGTCAATGTCTCCTTTCCTCACATCCACAAAGAACCTTTTAGCAACACCATTAGCATTTAATTGGATGACTGGGGCCAGGCCCAGCTAATTTACACATCCAAAGCTATCCCCAGCAGACAGAGGAGCTGTTCATACTTTCCCCCAGCTTGTTCTCACTAGCAGGTAGGGAAGGGGTGGGAGGAATACTTACCTTGACAGTAGCCTGGCCTGGAGGTTCATGTGGCCATGTTATAGAGCTGCAGCATATGGTGGGCCCCAGAGCCCTGTTCTGTAGCAATCACAGGAGCAGGTTTTGCCTTTGGGATGGAGGGACACTTTGACACTTAGGTTCAACTTTGACCCTAAAGAGCCTACCTTAGCTGACATGATGGAAGGGCAGGACCAAGCAGGCTTGGGGGACTGTCATTGTGGCTCAGGGGAGAGATGTGGGTGCACCAGGAGCACTAAGATCCATCAGGTTCTAGGCGTGTTTGAAGGGACTGTGGAGTTGCTCCATGGCCGTCCTCAGGTGAAATGTCTGTCGGGGAGCAGGCTAGGAGGTGAAGCCCATCCCCGTACAGTCTGCACATGCTCAGCCCCTCATTGCAGGTGGCTGCAGTTACCAGTGAGGAAGTGGCTCCTTGACCCCATGCACAGGGACACTGGTTGAAATCCACCATGCAGGCAGACCATCCCAGATTCTTTGTCTGCAAACACTGAACACGTTTCTGTATGAATTTTAATCTACATCTGCAGCACACCACAAGATGCTTAGGCTTTAAGCCTTTTTGTAAAGTCTATTATTTGAAGTCACTAGACACTGTTTTGGGCATGCGATATACAAAGACACAGATATGCTTCAGAAAACAAGGAATACTTAGGGAGTTAGCTTGCTCATATATGTCTTCATCCTTCCTGGGTGGTATTTGGGGGTTCTCTAAGTCATACTGGGAGCCAAGGTTCCCACCGGCCCTGCAGGAGCATGGCTGCTTCCTCCTCCTTCCCTGTCCTGCCCTGCCCTGCAGGAGCATGGCTGCTTCCTCCTCCTTCCTGCCCTGCAGGAGCATGGCTGCTTCCTCCTTCCCTGTCCTGCCCTGCCCTGCAGGAGCATGGCTGCTTCCTCCTCCTTTCCTGTCCTGGCACTGTTTCCCGACTCTGGAGTGGTCCCTGCTGGCATCTGCCTTTCCGTGATCACCAGGGAGGGCCACTGTGTGGCTCCTGGCCACTGAGGTAAGTGCTCCCCTTCCGGGGAGTGTTCTGGTGGGCCTCTTGTCTGTGCTTTCCAAAAGCCATGTCCCTTTATCTTGGTGTGGTCAACCCCCTCCTGTTTGGGTGGTGGTTTTTTGCTCATCATAGTGTTTGTTCCAGCACAGGATCATCAGTTCCAGCTTAGCCCAGTTCCTCAGTCTTCCTGAGCACCTTTGTGCTCCTTCAGAAGCAGTTTGTTCCCAAACTAGGAATGCATTCTGTGTTGTCTTGCAGCACCTGAATAGTTTCCGGCTTACACGTGGACTTTCATTCTGCAGAACTCTTGTGTCACATGGTTGTCTCGGAGGCCTTGTGTAGCGGGCTCCCCTCACAGAGACCTCCAAGAGCAGGACCTCTCTACCTGCTCATTTCCAGGCCTCTTACTGGTGTCTGCTCCTTTGCTGCCCTGCATTAATGCACATAGTTCAGTCATCACAGCTAGGAAGAGAGTATGCACCCAGCCAGTGCCAGGCGTCCTGTTCTTGGCACTTGGTATTTTCATTGGATGTCTCAGAATCAGCTGCTGCCGTCCACACAGGCCCTGGAGTTTCCCTTGTGCTTACACTAACTCTGTGGATCCAGCTGAGAAGACATATTTTTTTTATTTGTTTTTATATTTTATTTATTTATTTATTTATTTATTTATTTATTTAATTATTTATTTGTATGAATGTACTGTCTGCATGTAGGTCTGTGCACCCGTGTAGTGCAATGCCGCGGAGGTCAGAAGAGGATGTCGGATTCCCCTGGAACTGGAGTTCTCCTGGAACTGGAGTTACAGACGGTTCTCAGCCGCCATGTGGGTGCTGGGGGATCGAACCCGGGTCCTCTGTAAGAGCAGTTGGTGCTCTTAACCTCTAGGCCATCTCTCCAGCCCCGAGAAGACATATTTTTACAACATTGATTATTCTTGACCCTTCCGTATTTGTTTAGGTCTTTTTAACTTTTCCTCAAGGTGTTAACATTGTGTATACATTTTAGCAGGTGTGTCACAAGAAATCTCATTGGTTTGACTCTAGCTACTGTGTGCAACTTGATTTTGCTGTTTGAAGAGTAGTCAGTAACCTGTTGACTCTTGACCCTGTACCCGGCAACTCGCCAAATTTACATTCTGCTTGGCAGATGGTTGATTCTAGGTTATCAACCTATAGAAGTGTGTCATCTGTAAGTACTGGCAGCTTTGTCTCCTCTCAAATCAGAATGTCCTTTCTGTCTTTCCTTCTTTGCCTGACTAGAGTGTTGGGTCACAGATGACAGCAGACCTCTGCCTGGCTCTTCTCGTTGGTGCAGGCCATATTTTCCAGAAGGGCTTGTTCATTGGCCTGTTTGTTTTATCAGGTTCCCTCCTTTCCTGTTTATTATGTGTTTCACTATGAGTGAATATTGGTTTTTATCAGATACTTCAAAATCTTTTGGAGGGGTCATGGGATTTTTTTTCTAGTATATTTGGTAAACGTGGCTTTTGCCTCTCAGCGTGGCCGTGGTCATAGAGCACCGTCTCTATGTTGGCCACCTGCTCGGGTGGCTCTTATTTTGTCTGCTTGCCACTGCATTCATGAGAGACTGATTGGTGCATTCCTTCTCATGACTGCCTCGTCAGGTCTGGTCTGCTGTGCTGGCCTCTCCATGAACAGTGCTTCTCTCCTTGTGTTTAGTACAGGATTACTTTTCTTTAAGTGTTTTGTGACATTTGCTGTTGAGACATTCAATCCTACAGGTTGCGTTATGCAAAGGTTTTTGATGGCATATACCATTTTTAAAACATGGGATATTTTCTTTCCTGCATCACTTTAGGTAAGTTGTAGTTTCTCATGTATTTTAGGGTTGTGGATGCTTGTTGCCATGCTCTGCTGCCCTTTCTGGTGGCTCTGTGGTCTGCAGTGCTCTCCCCTGTACTGGATGTTGGTGCTGTGTCCTTGGGTTGTGGTTCACTTTCGTTATTTTTATCCTTTAGTCTCTGGTCTTGTTAGTCTAGAAGTCTCTTTGGAAATCTACCTTTCAACTTTATGGATACAGTTCTGTTGAATGGCTCTCTGCTTTATTCATTTCTACTAATCTTTTCCATTCTAAACTTTTTTTTGTTTAATTCATGACATTTTACCTAGCCTTATAAGATACATACCTAAACCATTGATCCCCATCTTCCTGCTGACATCTACATGTAAACCTGTAAATTAACCTCTAAAGACAACTCTTAATATTTGTCTTTTAAGCAACTTGGTCCGTTTATATTTAGCACAGTAGTGATATGTTTCTATGTAAGTGTGTCACTATACCTCACAACTCTAATCTTCTATCTAATTCAACATTCCTGCCCTAGACTTTGTACAGTGGTAGTTCTCTTTTACCAACTTGGTAATGAATTGCCGTCGTGCCAGCCTGGCTCTGTCATAACCAGTCCGTGTTAGCGCCTGGCCTGCTGTGCCTTCAGTCATGTGCTGCTCTGACTTGGTTTCAACTTCAGATTCCCAGCACGCTGTCCTTGTGCTCAGTTAGTGTTCGCTTGGATTCTCCTTGCAGGTCCGTTTCCAGGTGGCTGAATTTTGTCATCTGTGAGGGTTTTTTTTTTTTTTTGTCTTTAATGGAATCTAGTGGTAATGAATTATTGTCTAAAAGGTTATTTTTGCTGAGTATAGAATTTAAGGTTTATATTTCTCTTTTCTTAGCACTCTGAAGACCCTCTTCTCTTATAATTTCCAAAAATTACCTGTTTCCCCACCTCTTTTTCATCTGGCTGTGACTAAAAAAAAAAATTAACTTCAAATAAACTTTTTTTTTTTTGGTCTTTTCAAGACAGGGTCTCCCTGTAGCCCAGCTGTCCTGGAACTTGCTCTGTAGACCAGGCTGGCCTTGAACTCACAAAGATCCGCCTGCCTCTGCCTCCCAAGTGCTAGGATTAAAGGCGTGTGCCACCACACCCGGCCAAATAAACTTTTTTACCTTCTAATGTACCAGTTTTATTTTTCTTTGTTTTTTTGAAACAGGGTCTCTCTGTAGCCCCAGCAGGCCTAGAACTTGCTATATATACCAGGCTGGCCTCAGTCTCACAGAGATCAGCCTGCCCCTGCCCCTGCCCCTGCCCCTGCCTCCCTGCCCCCACCTCCCTGCCCAAGGTTAAAGGCGTGTGCCACCATATCCATCTCTGATGTCCTTTCACTGCAGTTTTCTTTGTTTTATTTTTCTTGGGCTTCATAGTCTTAGATCTGTGATTTAATACTTTTATGAATTCTTAGAAGTGATTATTCTCATATTTTATCTTAAAAAATACTACTTTTGTCCCCAATGTCTTCAGTGTGTCTAAAACCTCAATTATACATCTCTACATCCTCTAGGTATCTTACATTCTCCTGTGTAAGGGTAGAGCCCCTTTGCTTCCGTACAGTATTTTCCTCCATTCTAATGCCCACTGTATTGATCTGTACCTCCCTGTAAAATAAACTGCTATTAGACTTATCTGTGGAGTCTCTGTCTTTATCTCTGTGCAAGTGCAGTTATGTAGAATGGCCCTCTGCCTGGGTTTCTCCTTCTCCCTCTTTCTTACTTTGTCACCTTCTGCCCCCATGCCAGCTTGTTTCACCTTGCTGTGGTTTGTGCATGAAAAGCTAAGACTCCGCTCCAGATCCTACCATGTGAGCTCAGACTGGATTTCCTGTTTGCTTTTTAGAGTTGACAAGATATATTACTACACCTTGGTGTAGTGAGTTTTGAGCTGACCAAAGGTGGGTGTTGGGCTCTTAGAGTCTGGCCTCCTTACATGTGAGGTGCACCCTCTCTGGCTGCCTCGGTCCCATGAGGCTGCCTCGGTCCCATGAGGCTGCCTGGGCCCAGTGAGGCTACCTGGGCCCCATGAGGCTGCCTGGGTCCCCTGAGGCTGTCTAGGCCCCGTGAGGCTGCCTCCGTCCATCCTCCTTGGTGCACTCACTCCAGTTTCCCCTGCTTTGTCCTGGCTGCCATCTGTTTTCTGATCCACAAGTATCTCCAGAGGAATGGGTTCCCGGGGGTGGCCCACCATCTCACCCCCCACCACTGTCCATCTCCCATGTGCCCCACGTGCACCATGCCCCTGGGCTGCCAGCAAAGGTTGCTGAAGCTTCCTGCAGGTCTCTACCCACTCCAGCAGGGTTAGCCTAATCACCTGGTCGGACCCTGAAGCCACACACCTAACATCCCAGAGTTCTCTGAGCTCCTTGTATGTCCCCCTGTTCTGTTTGTGCTCTGCGTTGTGTCTGCACTGAAAGGAGATGTTCCAGTTCTGAGCCTGGCCTATGTTTTAGGTTGCACAATAGGCGGTTTGCCTTTACTAATCCTCATTAGAAGTTTTAATGGGAATTTTCTAAATAAAAATCCTGATGTTCAAAAGATTAAATAACTATCAAGTAAATTCAATTCTTAAGTTTATCCTAAATGTAAAGGTTACTGGTGTACCGAACTAATTCTAAATTTAAGTTGGAATATATAGTCTAATATGCCAGTATGATTTTTAATATTTTTCAGTGTGTTGTTTCAAAATATCTATTTTTAAGAGTTTATTGCTAATTTACTCTTATCAGTTTATGTCTCTATTTCTAAGTTCTAACTGATTTTTATTCAGAAAATTAAGTTATAATCATGAATAATTCTAATACTTCATAAATAATGAGTATATTTAATTCTTTTCACTTTAAGTGTTAGCACTTCAAAGTAGGGAATATGTGGACGTTTTTGTACTGCATAACAACTAGTTTTCTTACCAACCTCTGGATAAAGATTCCAGACCTGCATGGTATATACCTAGGCCCTGTCAGCTCAGAAAACAGATTCTAAAAAGTTGGCTGAAGGCCTTTCCAAGGTGATATCCAGACTTCTTGGGAGCTGGTGCACCAGGTATCCCTGCAGGTCCATCCTCTGCAATGGGTTCATATGACACAATTCTCCGACCATATGCTCCACTGAATGTTCTTACAGTGAACCTAGGGGTCAGTATTCTCATTCCCAAGTTCCAGTGACACCCATGTGCAGCCAGTACTGAGTGCCAAGGTCTAGTAAGGTCCTCTCACTATGTGAGGAGTCTGAATACTGTGGAGATTTGTGGTTTGCCCTATCAGCCCTCCACTTGGGAAACCATCTCTGTTCCTTGTGGGAGCCCATGAGGGGCTTGACTGTGTACATGCAGTTTGGTGTTCCCTGCAGAACACATGCACAGGACCCAAAGACAGAGGCCTGGTGCCCAGGCTGCCCTTATATCTTGACTGTGGGCCTGGGCCAGACTCCTGCTCCTTCTCTGTGGCTCACTTATACCTCAGCGTATATCCTATTTACTTAGTTTTCTTTGGAGAAGGGGAAATTGTTGTTTATCAAAGGATTACAGTTCAAATGTTAAATATCAGCTAGTCAATCTGTGACATAACTAACCAACAAACAATTTTTCTAGTTGCTAAAAAGCAACTCATTCTAAATTACTTTCTCATAGTTTACTAAAATGGTCCAATAAAAATATTATCTTAAGTTGCACAGAATATGACTTTTCAAACATTTCAGATCTATTTGCAAGTCAAAGACAGTTTCTGCACTGCACTATAAGCCCGTCCTCTGTTGACTGAGCATTGCAATGTTTTCTGGTTGACTCCAACCCATCATAGGCACCAGCCCTGTGGTTTTCACTGTGTGGGTTTGGGTGGTCAGGTTTTATTATTAATAATAAATTCTGTTCAGTTGAATCTTTGGGCAAGCTTACGTAGACTTCACAGCCCTCAGAGTGTGGCTCCATGCTGTGAAGACAGGCCAGCAAACCATGGTTGGGAGACACTGCGGGAGCTCCTAGTCAGTGGGCCCAGGCACCTCAGCTATGAAGAGGATTCTTGTTGATGCCAGCAAATGCAAATGCAGGAGGCATCTCCAGTTTTTAAACACTTGGAGACCCAGTGCAAAGCATCTGTTACTTCATTTCTTAGGGGTTTGTTTATATGACTTTGTTGAATATGTAATAAGTTATATGTATACTTGTAGGCATAGTACAAACATTGATTCTTGATCATTCTACAGTTTTATTAATACTGAATAATACTTTATAGAACAGTGAATTCCTAGAGTTCCTGGCACTTTCTATCACATGCACCACCTTTATTCAACCAAGTTTTTAAAAAATATTTTGTTATGTTTTTATTTTTTTAATTTTATTTATTTTTGTATGTGTATGAGTGTACTGTCTGCATGTAGGTTTGTGCACCCGTGTCGTACAATGCTGCGGAGGTCAGAAGAGGGTTTCGGATTCCCCTGGAACTGGAGTTCTCTTGGAATTAGAGTTACAGATGGTTCTTAGCCGCCATGTGGGTGCTGGGGATCGAACCTGGATCCTCTGCAAGAGCAGTCAGTGCCCTTAACCGCTAGACCATCTCTCCAGCCCTTGTTATGTTTATTTTATGTGAAGGAGTGTATTGCCTGTATGTATCTAAGTGCATCTGTGTCATGCAGTGTCCTTGGAGGTCAGAAGAGGGTGTTGGTTCCCTGGAACTGGAATTACCGACAGTTGTTAACCACCATGTGGGTTCTGGTAACTGAACCCCAGTCCTGAGTTTTTATCGGGAGACACTCGAGAATGTAAGATACCTGTCATCAGTACAGGCCCAAGAGAAAGAAGCATGTCCTCTGAGCAGAGGGCAGCTAGCACACCATGGCAGCATACACTTTGCTTATAGACATAGCCCTGTTGAGACAAGGAGTAGTTACTTGGTAAAAGTCATTGACTGTTTGAAAATGATGCCTCGGCTGGGGCAATATGCAGTGGCAGACCACTTGCCTGGCATGCATTACACCCTGGCTCTGTCCCCAGTGCTGCATTAGAGAGACACAAGGCCAGGATATGAAGGCCAGTCACTCAATCCTGAAAGTGATTCTTTGTCCCACTTGTGAAGCCATGACTTCCTCATAGGCATGGGAAGGGTGAGGAAGAGTTAAGTATCAGGCAGAAGCCAAGTTGGACCTCCACAGTAGACCTCGCCTCTCCTATATGAGCAACTTGGTTATGCCCTTTGCTGGAATAGTGCCAATACCTCTTAGGAGATCGGTCATAATTTGTCTTATGGGCAAATGATAGTTAGTGTGAATCAGGTTAAAATAAAAAGCAAAGAGAGTTCTGTCATCCATTTATTGACTGTTTTTTGACTCTAGAACTTTCCTTCAGTAGAAAAACGTGTGGAAAGGTGAAGCTAAGGCATCATTAGAGAAACACACTGGGCTTCGTAGCTGTCCTTTTTATTTTCCTTGGTAAAGTCAAGCTCAAAAGTGATTCCCTCTGTGCTTCAGAAGTCATGAACCCATGCTTCCTTTGCCAGTGTCTTCTACAGGCCAGGCCTGTGCTGAGCAGTGGGACTGGAACTCCAGCCTTGAGTCACTGGCTAGTGTCCCCAGCTGACGGCTCCCGCAGTCCATCACCAGTCACCTCAGTGGCACTGGCACTGTGGGGACAGGATGAGGGTGTGGCTCTCGGGGAACACGGGGCTCCTCCAGGACCAGCTCTGTGCCCATCTTGAGGCTAATAGCTGCTGTAGAGTCTTGAGGATCCTTTTTTTTTTTTTGGTCTTTTTGAGACAGGGTCTCCTCCCTGTAGCCCCAGCTGTCCTGGAACTCGCTCTGTAGACCAGGCTGGACTTGAACTCACAAAGCTCCGCCTGCCTCTGCCTCCCGAGTGCTAGGATTAAAGGCGTCTGCCACCACGCCTGGCAAGGATCCTTTTTTTTTAAAAGGGGGGGGGGAGTTGGCAGGTGCTGGTTTCTGGAGAATCCCAGGCCTTCCTCATCCTGCACACCAAGAGCTCAGTTCCAGCTTCAAGCCTCACACAGGCTCCTGTCCTTCATCCCTCTGGGTGGCTGTCTGTGTCACCATCGTCATTGTCAGCACTGTCCTGTGGTCTGTCTGCAGCACAGCACCATGGCAGTAAGGCGCCCAGCAGATTCATCAGCCTCAAGATGAAACTGAGTTCATTTCGCTTAGCAGTGATGTTGAATTTGTTGCATTTTCATACAGCTCCTCTGTGGACTCTGCTCTCTGTCCCCAACCACCTACCATTCCCTTTATTGCTGATTGTAGACACTTGGTATATTTGTATGGTTGACCCTTTACTTGACTTATTTCACTTTGTTTTTGTAGCATGTTGCTTAGAGGAGTGTCTGGGTGTGTTAGTAGAGAAAATGTTTCCATAAACACAGGATCCCAGCAAGTCTTCTTACAGACTCTAGAGTATTGATAACTAGAGTTAAGCTATGGTGTCTTTCTGTCACAGGGCCCACAGACCCTCCACCCTCCATGTCTGCAATACAGTGCATTGCCCTGAGCTGCTTTACCTGCAGTGGGCCTTCACTGCCATCTGGACTGAACTGGCATGGCATGTCTTGTACAGAATGTGCCCACACAAGCCTCCCTCAGCTGCAGCACCCCCCCCCCATAGGTTCAGGCTCTCTGTCAGAGATGCTTCTGGGGGCCCTGTCAGTACCCCTGGTACCCCTGTGCCCATTGCAGTTGATCTCTGCTACGTGAACCAGAGAGTATGTAACTGACAAAAGTTCTCCCATGAACAAGGATAGTTGCTTCAGACACATGGTGAAGGTGATCGGAGCCTGCTTCTCTATTGTCATTAGCAGTTAAAGGGCCAGTTGCCGAAGAGCATTCAAGCCTCCTACAGACAGGTCAGTGAGTCAAAACCCAGGACCAGAGCAAAAAAGGTCTACTGAACATGGGTTTTTTTTCTTTGATGGTGGCCCTTAGTCCTAGCTTTGCTAATGTTAGGCAAGACCCCCCCCCCAAAATGATTATCAGACCTTTGAAAGAAAGATCAGTGGCAGAGCTTTAAAGAAGTGGGGAGAAAAACCCACAGAGGTAAAACCACAGTAGACTCCATGAAAAGTAGCCTGTCTGCATCACAGTGTCCAGACTGAAAGGCAAGGAAACCAGGGTGGACACTTTCCAAGGCTTAATCCCTCCTGCCCCGCACCTGACCTGCATGTCCTCCACTTAGAACTTGGGCATGAGAATACTTGCTCATAGTTTTCATGTGCAGTTTAAGTTGCCAGGCTGGCTTAGTGTAGGCTCTTGATAAATTATTATAAAAAGGTTGCCGGGCATGGTAGCATATGCCTTTAATCCTAGCACTCAGGAGGCAGAGGCAGGCGGATCTTTGTGACCTCAAGGCCAGCCTTGTCTACAGAGTGAGTTCCAAGACAGCTGGGGCTACAGGGAGACATGTCTTGAAAAGACCAAAAAAAAAAAAAAAAAAAGAAACAAAAATGTCCAAACTGCTCAAGTGACTTGAACCTGTCCACAGAACCCCCAGGACAGCCCCCAGGGAGAAAGTCAGCCAGAGCCTCCTAAGCAGGAATGGCGATTGAAAATATGCCTCATGGGCTACATCAAGGCTCTAGAGCCATTCAGGAAGATGCTCAAGTACTATAACCTAGCAGGGAGCCCTCGGGTATTCCTTCAAAGGACAGATAAACACTAGCAGGTAGATCTGTCCAGGGCGAGTTAGATGTTCTTGTGTTTCTCGAATCTGCAAGTTTTCCTTAACACAACTTTCAGTAACAGTCACTACACCACAAGAAAGCCTCGGGGTATATACAACTTTTACCTGAGTTAGGGTGGCCATACCTACCCCCCACAATGTGTGGTACCACACAGGAGGCGACAGAGCTAGCTTTGATGCTGAGAAAGCCATACACTATGAAGTGTGCAGGATACTGGCAACCAGCTTCCAGTGTAGCGCTTTGTTCCTCTGGGTGGCTGTGTGGGACATTCTGTTTGCATGGAACAGCAGAGTCTGCTGCTTTTCAGTAACAGGGGAGCCACCATGCCACCAGCACTTGGTTCAGAAACTTTAATGTGAGACTCCCTTAGAAAGTGCGTTTGTGTTAGCTGACAGTAAGCCCCCTTGCTGTAATCTTTGTTTTGATGGAGTGCAGTCTTGTTGTCCCTGGACAGGAGACTCCTGACAGCTCCTTGGCCTTGGCAATGCCCTGTGGAGGGAGCGTTCCCCTCCTGCCCTTGCTCCTAACTGTTCCTGTCTACCTCACCCTCCGCTCTTCTCTCAGGTGCTGTGGCCAGCACAGAGGTGAAGATGAAGCTGCAGGAGTTTGTGCTCAACAAGAAAAAAGCCCTGGCCCACCGGAACCTGAACCACTGCATTTCCGGTGACCCCCGCTACTGGTATGGGTAAGTGACCTGGGCTGCTGTCAGGGAGCCTGGCATCCTCAGCTCTGTGGGCAGATTTGAGTGGGCCAGTTCTTCAACTTCTGATGTGGTATTTCGGGGATACTAAGTCCCTGAAACACCATAGCCAGATCTGAAGTGGGCAGTTCTAGGGGTAACACGTGTCACCATCATCTAGATGAAAAGTAGACCATCCTCAGAGTACCAAGCAGCAATCTTGGCAGCATCCGGTAACTATTCTTTAACATCATAGGAACAACTTACAGTGGACCTCTGACCCAATTATTCCCTGGTTGTTACTCCATTTTCATCCAGTGCTTTACTGAGTCCCAATCAAGTTGATAAGCATCTTGGTATCTTTATGATCTGTCTACTTGTATAGGCAGACCTAGGAAGATGTAGTCTTCATGATACAGCATGCATGGTGGGTGGACCAGAGCAGGGCTTTGTGCTGAGTGCAGGCAGCTGATGGGGGAGGGGTGTCTTTGGTGGAGGCCTGCCCATCAGTGTCTGTTTGTGGTACATAGCCCGGTGTGGAAACCTTGCCAATTCACATGATTGCTTTGCAGTACTTTTACATAGCCCTTTAGGGTCATTTCATTGCTGGAAAGAAACAATGCAATTGTTAATTCCAGTAGGCAAAAACTAGAAAAAAAAAAAAACAACAAAGCTTTACTAGAATCTGAAAATGGACAACTGTTTCTGCTCAAACCACGGGTCCCACTGAAATGATCCCATTTATCATGTAGATGACCTCAGTTACCACAATACAACTCAAAGAGCATTTATGAGACAGAGCTTTTCATTATTTTTCTTTTCTGTGCTCCATGGCTACACACTGTGCAAACCCACCTAAGCTGCCCTCCCACCAAAGCATCCTCCAATCCTTGTGTAGCTTAGAGGTGAGAACATGGCCCCTGAAGAGCAGCAGTGATGATGTGAAGAGCCTGACCGTAAGGAGATGGGCTCCTGAGAAAGGCCAGTGGCAGCCAGAGCCCAGGTTGTGACGCAGACCGCAGCCTCTACTGAAGAGGTTAGCCCAGACTTCTGCCATGCAGAGGCTCTGCTGTTCCATGTCCACACGTGGGTGAGGGAGTCCAGCCGATAGAGCAGAGGACAGCAGGTAGGATGGCAGTTTGGAGGAAGACACCGGCTTTGGATGGAAAGGGCGGGCAAGGGCAGGGGGACGTGGAGAGATGGGCCAGGGTAGGGTAATAACAGAGCATCCGGTCATCCTCACTCTTGGGAGCAAGAAGAGCCCCTTCAGTAGAGGGGAAGGTTGGGCCATGCCAACTCCAGAACTAGGGAGCTGTTGGGAGATGGCTTAGTGGTTAAGAGCACTGATTGTTCTTACAGAAGACCTGGGTTCGATTCCCAGCACCCATATGGTAGCCAACAAGTTCCAGGAGATTATGACTACCTCTTCTGACCTCCACAGGCATTGCACAGCATGAGTATACTTACACAATGCAGGAAATATACTCATACGTTAAAAAAAATTAAAATACAGGCTCAAAGAGGTGCCTTTGCTAGAAGTGGGACTTGTGATTTGTAGTCAACTGTGTTAACGCCCCAGGAGGACAGTTGCAGTTATGTGGACAGTTGGGGCATCTGGACAGCAGGGGTAGGGAGAAGGTCTGACATGAACAGAGGCTGTGGGAGAGAGCAGGATGCAGCCAGCCTGTGGAAGGAGGAAGTCTCAGGCAGGTGAGGAGCCATAGGGAAGGGAAATGGGTATGGACTGACAGACTGAGAGCAAGGGGGTGGCGTCTGGAGAGTGAGGTAGACGGGGAGGGGAGTGGAGACGAGGTGTCCTTCCTACAAGTATGAACAGGGCACCCCAGGGAGGTCTCTGACCTGCACAGGGCCTGCCTGTCTAGAGTCTCACCCTTGTCCCTGAAACGGGGTTTAGGGGTATGCTGGCTAAGACGGCAGAATTGGCATCAGATACATCAGTCAGAGAACCAGCTTGTTTTCACTGAGTGTGTAGCTTACCTGTTTGGGCACATGAGGATCTAATCGGCTAGTTTGAGGAAACACTCTTATATCCTCTATCCTATTTCAAGACACCATGGGAGAATAGTCTTCTACTGTTACTCAGTAATGATTGTGAGGATCAGCCCAAGACCAGTGAGAGCTGAGGCCGGAGGCAAGCCAGTATAATTGGTAGAAGAAAACGTGAGGGGCGGGTGGCACATCAGAATCATCAACTATAAGCAACCCCCCTCAAAACTTTGGCTTTTTGAAAGGCACCTTATAAAAGGCAAGCAGCAGACTGAAGGAAACATTCCCAGTGTGTGTATCTGATAGGCTGCATGTAAAGCTGCAACTTAATGAAACACAAGCCACCACCAGAATTTCTAGGCAAGAATGTGAACGGGCATGTCTCAGACAAGCTGCATGGGTGGCCGTGTCTCATCAGTAGCTGTCCCAGTGAGATGTAGTCTCCTACTCACTGAGCTGGCTAAGTCGTAAAACAGGCAAGGCGGGATGGCTGTCCCCACACAGGTGGCGGGGGTGGGGGGTGGGGGGGTGGGGGTGGATGTTGTGGGACACTCCCATAGGAAGCAAGTTTGGCAGATCTTACTGTGTAATCCCTTCTACCCACACTAGACCCAGCAGTATGGCTTTTAGTGTTTACCCAAGAACACAAGTGCACACTGAGCTCTGAGCTTGTGCTCTGGTCCCTGCAGTCATATTCACAGCTCACAGCAGAGGGGACTGACAGAATGGTCATGTCCATGTTCTGGAACTGTGTAGCGGTGTGGGGACCTCACAGGGTTGTGCTTAGGCCAGACACAGAGCCACCCCTTGCCACCCGAGTCCTGTGAAACTTAACTAAAGAAAACCCAGTCTGGGAAATTGCCAGCAAAGGGCCAGAGAGGACAGTCTGCAGAGATGGGACTGCTTAGGCCCTTGTTGGTGTGGGCCACGCAGATCCATGTGTGTGAACGTGTGTCCACAGTTCCAGCCTGACCTCGGCTGAGACTGCATAATGCAGTATGCCTCTCCACGTGTAGCTCCTGAGTATGAAATCTGACTGTGCAAATAGAGGCTTATGGAAAATCCAGACTACAGGATTTCCTTGAACAAGCTTCATATTAATTACATATTGAAATGATACTTTTCTGTCTCAGGTTTGGTAGAACGAACACTAAAATTAATTTCACTCATTTCTTTTACACATTTAGTGTAGTTACTAGAAAATGTAAATTACACATGTAGCATACGCATTTAGTGTAGCTGCTAGAAAATGTAAATTACACATGTAGCATACGCATTTCTTTTGGACTGTTCTGTTACACTCGATTAACAGGTTTTATTTCTTTTCTTTTTTTTAATTTTATTTATTTATGTGTATGAGTGTACTGTCTGCATGCAGGTCTGTGCACCCATGTCATGCAATGCCGCGGAGGTCAGAAGAGGGTCTCGGATTCCCCTGGAACTGGAATTTTCCTGAAATTGGAGTTCCAGACGGTTCTCAGCTGCCATGTGGGTGCTGGGGATCGAACCCGGGTCCTTTCCAAGAGCAGTCGGTGCTCTTAACCCCTAGGCCATCTCTCCAGCCCCATGGTTTTATTTATTTTCAATCACGACTATAAATCTGTTGTAATGGGAAAAGTCAGTTGTTAGAATTCAAATGCTTGAATTTCTTGGTAATGCTTAGAAAGAAAACAGCAGTTTTTTTGTCTTTAACAAGAAAAGACAACCTTTATTTTTATCTTTATTATCTAATTATTTTGGTGGTGGTGCTGAGAATTGAACCCAGGTCCTCACATACGCCAGGCAGGCACTGTATCACTGAGCTTTATTCACAAGCCCCAAGAATTGATCCTTGGTAAAGTACCCGACTAGTATACCCAGTGTGCCCAAATCTGACACCAGAATCATCCTACCCTGTCTTTATCCTGGGCTAGAAATCAATAGTCAGAAAGGCAAGGTGTAGGGCTTGAGGGGTGTGAACTTAGTCAGTGGTGGGATTTTGATCCTGATCACACATCTGGATTCTCCCTCGGTGGGCTTCATTCCAGAGCATCTGGGGCCTACACCAAGGCTGTCTGCTGGCATTTTCCCTTAAGTGGTTCCCTGTTTCTGCCATGTAGAGGGAGGGCACAGAATCAAGGACTGTGGCTAGGGATCTGTGCTCCTCACAGATAAGCTGGTTTAAGGACACAGAGGGCCTCTCCTGGAGTCTCTGAACCTCCTCAGAGGTCTTGCTGGCTAGGCCAGCACAGGTGCCCGTGCCAGCCCCCAGAGTGTCTCTGGGGGACAAGGAGGCAGGCAGCTCTTTTGAGAGCTGTGGGCCAAGCGCAGGGCAAGTTGCACACAGTGGCCTCCTGTTACAGCTCATTTAAAACTTGGCAAAAAAGTAGGTTTTAATACTAACAGCATCTCAAGAGATCAGGACAGTAAGAGGAAATCTGTCAGATCCTGAGCAACTTGCTTTTCCAACTTCTGTTTGATTAGCGAGAAACCCTGCCATGAAGCCTAAACCATGGTAGTTGCATCTGTTACATTTATTGTCATTTACTTTCTTTTGGGGGGGGGCAGGGGGGTCTTCAGTCACAGCTGTCCTGGAACTTGCTATGTAGACCAGGCTGGCCTTGAACTCACAAAGGTCTGCCCTCCTCTGCCTCTGGAGTGCTGAGATTAAAAGTGTGCACCACCACGCCCGGCATTTACTTTCTTCTTATATAATCCGCATATGTCACTGTGTTTGTAGGAAGGGGAAAAGGGATATGAAGGGTATCTGCTGTAACTTAGCGTTGAAAACGTTCTAATAGGGCAGTCTATCTGAAAATATATGACCTGGAAAGAAATGGCATTGCTTGTAGACCCTCAATGCCAGTGTGTGAGGGAGGCCTGCAGGCAAAGCCCCAGGTGTACTGATAGAACTCTAGGGAAGCTGCTTCCACCGGGGATATGTGTGCATGCACCACATGCACCTGGCATGCGCACCTGGCCCCTAGCCCCACTGTAGCAAATCCAGAGAACACCTGCCCCTGTAGCAGTTATGCCCTGGGTGGTGGTTGGGATGGGTCTGGCCTGAAGTGGTGCTGTTTCCCGGGCTCCAAGAGTTTTTCTGGGATGTTTGGCCATGCAAGGCCCCCAGCCCACCCTTTAGTGCTGGCCTCTTAAGTTTGTGTCTGAGATTCCATTCAGCCTGCCAACTGCATGGTGTGCTTTCAGATATTTAAATATACACCTGTACATGTTTAGGAGTTCCCAGTCTTGATTCAAATAGCTCCAGATGTATGGATGTGGAGTACTGTGTATTCAAATAAATCATTTAGCTAATTCCAAGTAAGAAAGTCTGCAAATTTGTTTCTAGTAATTGAACAGTTGTACATCTTTTTTTTTTTTTTAATTTTATTTATTTATGTATGTGTATCAATGTACTGTCTGCATGCAGGTCTGTGCACCCGTGTCGTGCAATGCCGCGGAGGTCAGAAGAGGGTGTCAGATTCCCCTGGAACTGGAGTTCTCCTGGAACTGGAGTTTCAGACGGTTTTCAGCCGCCATGTGGGTGCTGGGGATCGAACCCGGGTCCTCTGTAAGAGCGGTCGGCGCTCTTAACCGCTAGGCCATCTCTCCAGCCCCCAGATTGTACATCTTAAAGATCCACAGAATATCTTTGAGTTTTCAGAGTTTGGAGGAAGCTTGGTTGCCAGTGCATCCAGGAACTCCTGCCGATGGTCATCTAGGGTGGTCTTGGTGTCCCCAACTCATCCTAAAGCCCAACTCCTGCCTCTTCTCCTCCTGCTCTGAGCATCCGTCCATCTGTACCTTCTCCTCCTGCTCTGAGCATCCATCTGCCTGCACCTTTTCTGTCTGGGCATTTTTAGGGCTTTGAGCCATGCCTGGCTGTTCAGAAAGAAGGACACTCCTATGGCCTCTCTCCTGGAGCACAGATTTGTGGGCTCGCCAGGAAAGGAGATGGCCAGGGAATCCTGAGATGAGAGTATGACTGTGGGTGTGTTCTGCACAAGGGAAGTCCTCAAGGGGACTGCACTTGGGGAGACAGATGTAGGCAGCACCAGCACCTGCAGGCAGTCTGAGCTGACTCCACCCTCCCCGCCTGCAGCCTGCACTATTATTTCTGTGCCTGGGCCCACTGATCTCCTCTGCCTAAGCCCTGGAGACAAGCTCTCCTATTGGCTGATAGCAACCCTTGTAGGCTGAAGACAGACTGACACGGGGATCTCAGAGAGCAGTTCTGGGCAGCAGACAAGCCACAGAGCACAGATGGGAGCTCTGAGCAGTGAGCCGTGTTGGCTTGCCTGTTGGCTTCTGTTTTTGTTTATTCACTCACCCATGGAGAAGAGGGGCTGACAAAAGGTCAGGTTTCAGGGAAGGGCATCCTGTGGCTTAGAATGCCCTGGGCATTCTATCTGATATCTGTCTTTGCCTTTCTCTAGGAAGACACAGCACAGCTCCCTTGACCAGAGCTCTCCACCCCAGAGTGGAGTTTCGGCCTCCTACAATCACCCAGTCCTGGGAATGTACGACGCCAAAGATGACTTCCCTCTTAGGAAAACAGGTCAGTATGTTGTCTGCTGCTGTCTGGAGCCTCCACCCTGGCAGCTGCCCCCAAGAACCCTGCTGAAACACAGGTAGCACTTGGCATCTTATGCTGGGTCAGGATACTGGCTTTTGCATTAGGACATCATTTTAAAGATGCCCTTAAACTTTCTTTTATGGTGTATTCCCCTCTCCCTTCCCCCAAAGGATCTCATACATGTACACCTCCATTTTAGAGCTTGGATTTGTTCCCAGAGCACCTCAGTTGGTTCCCTTTGGAAGTGTGCTCCACACCCCAGAGCACTGGGGCGGTTACAGGGCTAAGACGGCTCCTGCAGATATGCTGGCCTAGCAAGGGTGTGAGAGTGCACCACACAAGTGGCACCTGGCCGGAGCCCAGAGTAGAAGCAAGTCCCCTGAGAGAGATGTGCTGGGTCCTGTGGGGACATCCCTGGTGCCCCACAGCCTTGTACAGCAGTTCAGTTACAGTCAGAAGGAGAAAGATGTCTAGATACCAGTGGGGCTATACTGTTCTCAAAGCTCGAGGAATGTATTAGCGTACCCACAAGATAGCCAGGAGACTCTTGGCCTTTCTCAAGTGACAGTTGTAGAGGAAAGGGCTTTTAGAGAAGGGCCAGTTGGGGTGGCAAGAATAGGCCAACCAGAGGCTGTGATGGAGCTGCAACCTCCAACCTGCAGGGCAGCAGGAGGAATTCCTTTGTAGGTTGTCTTTGGAAATAAGATCTTAGGCATACCTGCCTTTATATGGAACGAATTCCATAAAATCTGGTTAATTATGGGCAGGATGCATAGCTTGAGGGGCATCATGAAAATGACCAAGCTTACTTCTTAAACACTTTCCTAAAAGGGGAGATTTGGGCTGTCAGTGGAACAAGCTGTGCCCCAAATGTGATTGGCATGGCTTCAGACCAACTAGAACCAGGAGCTGGGAGTCTGTCCTAAATGGGGCTTCACTAGTATTTGAGGTCTGCAAGGTAAAAGTGGCCATGCCAGGCCCCTCATAGATGGGGTCTTGCTGTGAAGGCCGTGAACCAGTCAGTACTCACTGAGGTGAGAGCTCCAGGGAACTCCTTCCTTTGAGGTCCTAGGAAGACACCATGCACATCACTGTCCTGTGCTAAAGCAGCTCCCAGGGCTCCACATAGAACTGTACACTCTTAGACAAGAGTACCTCATGGCAGCAGTGCTGGGGATCAGTCACCTCTTGTTCCTGGACACAGACACCTTCCAGTAGCTTGTGGCATGCTCCCCTGGGAGACCATTTGGACAGGAGATGGCATACCTATGCCACTACCCACCGCTGGTCACCACAGCCACATGGCCTTCAGTGTCTGTCCACAGGGCTCTTCTAGCCCACCCCTGTTTGCTGCTGGGCTGAGTTGCATTTTTCTGTGGCCTGTTGGAAGACCAGGCCAGCACTCCTATGTTGCTTCTAACCTAGTGAGACAGGCCACCTATAGACACTAGTCCCTGTGATGGGAAAGAATGCTTCTAACCTAGTGAGACAGCCCACCTATAGACACTAGTCCCTAAGATGGGAAAGAATGCTTCTAACCTAGTGAGACAGCCCACCTATAGACACTAGTCCTTGAGATGGGAAAGAATTCTTCTAACCTAGTGAGACAGCCCACCTATAGACACTAGTCCCTAAGATGGGAAAGAATGCTGGTCACACTTGGGAAGTCTCCAGAAGACCTTAATTGAGATTTGGCTGCATTCCAATGTTTAAAATGGCACCACAAGCTCATTAATATAATATTAATAGTAAGAATTCCAGAGAAAGCATTTATCTACCTACAGTGTCCAGGGACATGGCCTGCAACACACCTGACTTGGCTGCTTCCAACCCTTAATGCTGTTGATGCTATTGATGCACATCTGTGCATTTCCAAAGAAGCTGTGATAGGAAAGGCATGGTTGAGATTTCTGACAATTTTAAAATTCTGACAATTTTAGCTGAGCCTGAATAGTCCCTGGGTCTGACTTTATAACCAGTCATGCCCATCTCTCAGTCCTTAGATCACTTTAATCTGTATGCACACATGAAATCCTTACCACTGGGACTGTTGTGCCACTTTTTTCTACAAGACAGGTGTGTGTACATGGTCCCTGGATAGCAGCTCACACCTACACATCTGGGGTACCTTCTTCCTCTCATGAAAGCAGCTTGCCTGAGTGCTTCCCAGCTTTTTCACATGTGAGTGGCTTAGGGCCCTGCTGTGGCCCCTCCCACTGCTGGTGTGAAGACCGATGAATGGATTAGGACCCTGGGAAGCTGTTCCAGTTCCCCAGCTGTTCGATGGTCTGAACCCCTTCCACTCAATGACTTACCCCATCCCTAATCCTCCCCTCAGGGCCCACAATTCGGCAGAGACACTTCAACTCTACTCCGAGGTGGACCAGATAGAAATAAGCCCAGCTCTGTAGTCCAGGCCTGGTAGCAAGCTGTGTCCACCTGCCTGCTGTCAGGCTCAGCTCCCAGGCCCTGGTTTGCACTCACCTTCATCCCCTTTCTGAAGCTCGGAGCTAGACCTAGTCTTCCAAATCCAGGCTTGGCAGTCTCTTGGCCCAACTCCAGCTTCCTGTTAGAGGCCTGGCCCTACCCTTTGCCCCAGATGATTGACAGCAATGGCATCTCTGCTTCAGGACTGCCTTTTGCCCACCAGAACTGTGCTTGGGGTCCCAGGCAGGGTCTGGTCCCTTCCTACTGCTCCTGGGCAGCTCGAGAACAGCCCCCACTGGGGCTCAGAGGCCTCTTTAAAGATAGGAAAACGCACTCTTCAACACAGTCCAAAAGGTGAGGTGTGCTGAGGACTTGACTGGATCTCTGATCCTGCCCCCATTGAGAGGAACCTTCCTGCAGTTTGTCCTCCTCTGTTTTCTGTTGCTATAACAAAACCCCCAAGACCAGAAAACATATTAAGAATAAGTTTACTTGGCTCACCTACTGGAAGGTAGGGAAAAACAAGAGTGGAACCCAGCATCCATCTGCAGTGGCATAACATGGCTGTGACTAAGTAGCAGCCTCTGTCAGTTTAGGTTTCTCTTCCTCTTCTTATGAAGCCATGAGGCCCAGCCTGCCTTGACTTCTCTGGGAAACTGATTTAGGAAATCTTTACCCAGCTCTGCCTAAAAATCTATACTTTGTCTCCTAGCTTCTTTCCCAAAGAGAAGATTCAGAGTTGCCCAAATGTCCCAGAGCAGAAGCTCCCCAGGCGGCCACCTCAGAACCCCGCCCTGGTCTCCAGGGGGAGCCATCTGGAGGTAGAGATTTCTCCTTCCAGGATTCATAGACGCTGAACTGGCATCTCACTAACTCACACATCCCCAGTAGCCCAAGCATACCAGGACAGACCCAAGGGGCTATGATGTGGTTCTCTGCTGACTGGGCACTCCCAGGTAGTCCTGGCCCCCAGAAGCAGATGACTGCAGAGTCCCATGCCCCTTCCTAGCAGGCGCCTCACTGGACTTCCACCCAGGGGCTGGGACAAAATGAGCCTGCACTTGGCTGCAGAGGATGGAGACCTACCACAGGCTTGCAGATGCACATCTCATATGGCTCCATCTGCATAAGAGAACTGTTTACTAAAACCCCAAACCAGGCTCCCAACCCCAGCTGTGCCCTTAGCCAGTGACAGCAATGGGAGACAGACTCTGGCTGACACTTGGAGCCAAGAAACGGCTCAGCAAGTCCTGCACCTCATGCTTCAGAGCCTCAGTTGACCCTCACAGAGGCTGCTGGGGTCTGGCATCTGTTTCTAGATTGTAAGATGCTAGTGTCTACAAGAGAACAGGAAAGCCCGTGGTTTAGAAGCTGGGATAATACCACAGTTGGTGGCCCTGAATGGCACCTGTCAACTTTCTTCAGATTCAGAGCACCACCACTTAGGAAGTTATAGGTGAGTTACAGAGGAGAGTGTTAAGAGACGTCTCATTGAGGGACATACCTCTTCATTGGTTTCCTGCTGTGTATCGTAAATCAATCAGTGGTCTTAGTTCTCATCGGCTGGTACATTGCGATACTTCATTACTGTGAGATGGCGGTGCGCACATGGCCCTGGTCACTCACAGAACTGCATCCTCTAACAGGACTAACAGGAGGCCCTAGCCCACCGTCAGCAGAGCCCTGCCTTCCACTCCATGCTTAAGTAGAAAGCTACCACAGGTTTAAACTGCCAGTGTGATACTCTTGACCCCAGCTATGTCTGCCTGGCTGTAACAACATCTCCTTTCACTCAGCTTCTGAACCCAACCTGAAATTACGGTCCAGGCTTAAGCAGAAAGTGGCCGAGAGACGGAGCAGCCCCCTGTTGCGCAGGAAAGATGGCCCCATGGTTACTGCTCTAAAAAAGCGTCCCCTGGATGTCACAGGTATGTCAGGAGCAGGTACCACCTGGCCTGCTGTCTCCTGCACTCTGCACCTCTGAACAAATGTGTCTCGGCTTCGCAGCGTTCCCTGTGCAGTCTTGTTCAGTAGCATTGCATTCATCAGGCCACCTACCTAGTGGTGCAAGACTTAGAGTGCCTTGGGCAGGTTCTACTTCTTGGTTCACTTCCCCAAAGGGCTATCATTGGTCCCAGGTAAACCCCTGGCATGGCATCTTGGGACTATTCCAATGGATCCTGCAAAGGTGGGTTTGAAGCTGCCCTGCCCTTTAGTGGTGACCCTGTATTTCTGCCTGATCTTTACTGAGCACAAGCTGTGCCCAGCTAAGGAGAGGAAGCTCAGTTAGTTCCACTTGAGCCAGCATGGTGGTGCTAGCCCCACCTGGTGGTGTAGAAGCAGCAGGACTAGGGCAGAGCTTTGCCTGCTAGTAATTCCTCTCAGACAACCCAGTCCCATAGGTGCTTCCTGCCAGCACTTCCCTCCCAGGGCTTACCCTGTCACCCCAATGCATACCTCCATGGCTCCATCAGTCCTAGCACTGAGGAGAAAGAAGGTTGCTCAGAGCCAACCCACAGGGACACCCCAGACCTTGAGCATGCTATTTGAAGGCCAAGTTGTTAGTTTGTGAGTGGCATTTGCACAGTTGGTTCCAGCTTGTGTCAGTGAATGTGCTAATGTTCCACAGGAGAGCAAGTGGCAAGGTGTCACACATGTGCCCTCAGGACAGAGGAGTGTCTGGCCTTCTAGACACAGGGCCAGCCTATGCCCTTCTACACCTACACGCCTTTTGGGATTTTCTAGCTGGTGTGAGCCCTCACTCCAGAACTGACTTGTAGTTATTGAATTTGTGCAGACAGCCCTGCCCCTGTGTGCCTGAGAGCCTCCTTCCCACTCAGCTTCTTGTCCTCTGCTCATTCTGTTAGAACACACATTCACTTGTCCCCCTCAGTTGGAGTTGGGGCACGAGAGAGGAAATGGTTTACACTGATGTGCAGCCAGGACACCCTGTTGGAGCACCCGGCGTGGGCCCAGCCTTGCGCATGTGGTGGTTTTGCGCTCCTGACAAGACAGTTCACAATACACGGTCTCTGGCAGGCTACTCTGAGTGCCACACCACTCCAGTGACTGCCTAGTGCTGAGAGCCAGGGCCAGGCTGGCACCCTGACAGGAGCTGCTTGCCTCTGGAAGCTCGCCAGGCAGGACTGCATGAGATGGAGATGGCCTGGGAGGGCAAAATGACAGGACAGAGAGTGCTGGACTGTAACAGATGGGAGTCTGTTGGGCGGTGGGATGAAAGGAGCCCTCTCGAGCTCACAGAGGCTCCCTCCACTAGCTCTAGAGGCTCCTGTCCTCACCAGCACCCCCCCCATGAGGAAGGGCACCCCTGAGGCCCTTCAGTGGACCCTCTGTGTCCAGGTTTGGGGCTTGACTCTGATTTTTTCCCAGAGTTGCTAAGGGATAGACACTCGGACTTTGTAGGAAAGCAGTTCATATGTGTGTCTCTGTGAAGTCTTAACCAGATGCCATTGTTGAAACACCCCTGAGCCAGACATGAAGAGCTCAGCAAATACCCATGAACATGGGGAATACAGGAGTGGCTCACCCTGCATAGTCAGAGCTATCAGCAGCCAGGCCCGGCTGAGGAGCCTAAGCCTGGCCCACTGGTCAGTTTCAAACCCTAGGTGCATGCTAAGAGTCTCCTGTGTGATCTGAGTAGTGTCAGTGAGCGCGTGCAGCCACTGGCTGACCCTGGGTGCTTTATATTAACAGTAAAGTGAGAGAATTGCCTGTAAACTGTGACAGTCATGGTAGGTTGCTTAAGTTTGAAATTGCTTTTATGAGTACACAGTGAGTTTGACTTTTCATTGTTAAAAGTCATTGGGGAAAAAAAAAAAAAAAAAGCCGGGCATGGTGGCGCACGCCTTTAATCCTAGCACTCAGGAGGCAGAGGCAGGCGGATCTTTGTGAGTTCAAGGCCAGCCTGGACTACAGAGCGAGTTCCAGGCCAGCTGGGGCTACAGGGAGACCCTTGTCTCAAAAAAAAAAAAAAAAAGACAAAAAAATAAAAAGTTAAAAAAAAAAAAAGTCATTGGGCCTCTTTGTTCACTGGTCTTTTGTTAAAATAGTAATAAATATTTAAGGGCTTACCTTTCAGATGTTTCAGATCATCTTGAAATTCAAAAGAGCTATGAAACAGGTAATGTGCACATCCTGAGAGGCTCAGCCACACTGCACAGAGATGCAGCTTGAGATCTTACAGGAGGTCAGTTGCAACACTGAAAAGGGAATCTGTTGATAGTCCTTGCTTTGAAACCATGCCCCATCCTTTCTGGCCAATTTCTGCTTGCCAGCAGGCTAGCAGTCAGAAATCCAGGGAGTCGGCCCACAGCCCCACCCTGCAAGCACAGCCCTCCATGTCTACCCATGCCCAACTGCTGTCTCTTATCTGCAGACTCAGCGTGCAGCAGTGCCCCTGGCTCCGGTCCCAGCTCTCCCAACAACAGCTCTGGCAACGTCAGCTCTGAGAATGGCATTACACCCACCGTACCCAGCGTTCCAGCTGAGGTCAGTGCACCAGGGTCAGTCACAAGACTCCCCTGCGCCAAGTACCCCTGCCTGCACTTGCTTTGCACCTGACTGTCCAGTGAAGGGCCAGGCGTGGGGTCAGCCTGGGGAAGGATTTCTAAGCATTGCCTTCCGTTCCCCTCATCGATCTCCCTGAAACCTGAGAGTGTTAGTTCCTGTGCTGTCAGGAGCTTCCAGCCTGTTTTTCCCCTCCTCTCTTCCCAGGTATGTCACAGAACAGCTATCTTCCTGCACACTGTGCTTTGGCCCCTGGACAACCAGGGTGCCAAAGGAATGGTTATGGAATGGAGACATACTCAAATATCTGCCCACAAAACAAGTGTGAGAAGCTGACTGTCACTCGTGGGCACCACTGTGGAAGGAGAGGAAGGATGGGACAGGAGAAGGGACTGAGGGGACTTTGCAGAGCAGAAAGCCCCAGCACCTGCACTCACTGCGCACCTTCCCCAACTTCACAAGCGTCTTGGCCCTGTGTCTGGCCCAGGATGGAGCACCAGCAGCAGAGATGCTACTTTACAAGTTTCCCGTAGAGGTGGGGGCAGGACCTAGCCAGCCCATAGGAAGACTGTCTTCTCACAGACAGCAGTGCTGCTCCTAGCAGCCAGGGTAGGACAGGACACCTGGAAGCAGTGTTAAGGACTGTGCCAGAGTTGCTGTCTTGAATGCATGGAGTGGGAAGTTTCCTCTGAGCTCTTGTAACTTACAGGAGAGTCTTGCCTTTATAAAGGTGAGATGCACGTCACAGCACTTGGCACTTTCGTTTCTGATTTCTAGGCCCTCTGGCTATAGGAAGTTCTGTTAGAAACAAGTCCTTGAGAGGAGTGACGTCCACACTGCAGCTCCCAAGTTGCTGTGTCCTGGTTCTCTGTCTTGTGCCCCTCTGCTCCTTTAGTTACTGGTGCTCCTTATCCTTCTAACTCACATACTTTGTAGGTCGCTGACTGTTAAGTCCTTCGATGTAGTACTGAGGTCATAGCTGAGATCCACATGTAATTAGCCTCAGTGCACAATCATCAAATGACTTCTTGGCCTGGGATAGTGACTCCAGTTCTGCCTCGTTGATCATGGGCCCAGAAGCTTCTGTGATGTGGACAGATACATCCTAGTATTCTAACATTCCTTTGTTTAGGTGGGTCTTCATTATTCCACTTTAACTCATATGCTAGCTTTTAAAATATTTTATAATAGGTAAATTAATCCACCACAAATTAATAGAACATAAAGAGGGGTTCCCAAGAACTACAAGCCCATGTTTCACCTCAGGTATTCATTATCACAACAGAGCTGACATTTGAGTATTTGATCATATGTGGATGACTGGATGAGCTGTAACCAAGCTTAGGGCCCCTGTGGAAATACCATTGTCCTGAAGGCTTCTCTGCAAGGGAGCAAACTTCAGCAGCCACCACACCTTCCCCTCACAGGCTGCACATGCTCACCCCCGGGAACATAAGCAGGCAGTAGCCACATTGGCTTTCTGAGGAACCCCAGGGCTCCCAGTGTATTCTACCTGGAAACAGTAGGCACCATGAATGTCTGCTTCTTGTGTGAGCAAGTGGGACTTACCAAGCAAGTCTCAGAAGACTACTTTAGTAAACAGGCACCCTGATGGTAAAGGAAACTACACCTTTGCAAACATTAGAAGCTCTGCTTACTTTGTTCCCAGCTAATTCTGCAACAGTCCAAGCATCTTCTGAAGCATGACAAATACTTTTACATCTCCCCCCGCTTACACACAGTCTTGGAAAAGCATTTTTCCAAGAACCCTCTAAATCATTATTCAGGTTGTCTGTGTATGAACTTGGTAAACAAACCTCTAGGTGGCTGGAACACTTGCTCTGGGCAAGCGGCACGTGGAGGCAGACCTCTTTCATGCCTGTATCACATCCCTGAGGCAGCCAGTAAAGTGCCCAGTTCCCAGGGCTCCCTGCAGGTTCCCCAAGGCATCTTGAAGGTCAGGTAGACCATGTGTGTCTGATGCGGGACCTATAATAGTGGCTGCCCATCCCCATGCAAGAAGGAAGTTTTCCAGCCAGGCTCAGCCAGGTCACTCGTTCATGATCACCTTTGTTAACTTTCAGATCATACATGTTTTTGTATTGGGAATGAAATTTTAATGCACTAAAATTGTTTCTTGGCCTTATATGTTCCACTGTGACAACTAAAAGAAAATGAGAGTTTGTGTTCCTGATGAAGATCACCTGTTAGCTGACACTGCCTGCTTCACACCATGAACCAGCATCCCTGTACCCACCTGTATTTGATTATCCAGTGTGCACGTGAGGACAGTGGTGATGAGGTGCTGTCCTTTTAAGCAAGGCCTGTCCCATCCTACCAGCAGAAAGGCTTGACACTGTACTCTGGAGTAGTCACACCAGCCAGCCCTTGCTTTCTTCAGACCCCACCACAGGCACAAATGAGCATCCTTGCTGTTGACATCTATGAGGTGTTCCCTAACCTCTGTGTCCTGAGGCACATATGCCCATGTTCTTTTAACACTGACTGATGTGCTGAAGCCATCACACTGCTGCCTAAATAGCTGTTTGGCCAACTCCTTGTGTGCAGGGACCATTTCCTTAGACTGTTTCTAATTCAGCCTTCAAGGCTTCCAACAGAGATTGCCAAATCAGTCTGTGGAAAGCGCAGCAGTATAATCTCACAGCCGCATGTTTCTGCTTTTCTGGGCTTTTAGAAAGTCTGCCAATTTGACAAATTGGTAAATAAGTTTTTCAATCACTGATGAAGTTGAACTGTTTCTTATTCCCCTTAACATGAGTTCTTCTGCCCTTGATGTCTGCTTGGTCTTAATGTTTGATTGACAAACTGCTTACACTTTGGTCTTTATCCCTCCAGTATGCTGCAGATACTGTTGTCAGCAAAAGCTTTCTCTTTGGTGTCTGCTTTTGATGTCATTCTTGGAAAAATATCCATAAATATGAAAATGTGTTTTAAATGTATTACTCTTAATCTCCTTCTAACAGTTTTATGGTAAGTAAGCAAATTAAGTAAAAATAATTCAGGTGCCAAAAGAATACATTAGGAGGGACATACCCAGGAGCCCCGAGTCTTGTTTTCATAACTTGTGGCATATTCTAAGACCATAGACTCACCTGGATGCCACAGTCTTTGCAGCCTGTTTTTGCATCAGGGTGTCCACACATCAGCATGTTCTGCTGCGTACTCTGTAGTCCTGGTGTATGCTCACTCAGGTGTGAGCAGGTATGGCAGACTCTAAGGCCATGGTGTCTCCTTTCCACAGACCAGCTTGGCACACAGACTTGTGACTCGAGACGGCTCAGTGGCCCCACTCCCTCTCTACACATCGCCATCCTTGCCCAACATTACCTTAGGACTTCCTGCCACCAGCCCTTCTGCTGTAAGTCGGCCTTCTGGATCTGCGTGATGTGGGTAGGTGTCAGTGGCAGCCCCACATCCTGATATCCCTGGCTATGCTTTGCAGGGCACAGGCCAGCAGGACGCTGAGAGGCTAGCTCTCCCAGCCCTCCAGCAGCGAATTTCCTTGTTCCCCGGCACTCACCTCACCCCGTACCTGAGCACCTCACCCCTGGAGCGGGATGGCGGGGCAGCTCATAACCCCCTTCTGCAGCACATGGTCCTGCTGGAGCAGCCACCCTCCCAGACACCTCTCATCACAGGTGAGTACCACAGGCCATGGCCAGGACTCGGGGCAGTCAGGCCAGCCACCTTGCCCTCATGTAGCTTTGAAGAGGAAGGACTGGGGCAGTCAGGCCAGCTGCCTTGTCCTCATGTAGCTGTTGAAGAGGACTGGGGCAGTCAGGCCAGCCACCTTGTCCTCATGTAGCTATTGAAGAGGACTGGGGCAGTCAGGCCAGCCGCCTTGTCCTCATGTAGCTGTTGAAGAGGAAGGACTGGGGCAGTCAGGCCAGCCACCTTGTCCTCATGTAGCTATTGAAGAGGACTGGGGCAGTCAGGCCAGCCGCCTTGTCCTCATGTAGTTATTGAAGAGGACTGGGGCAGTCAGGCCAGCCACCTTGTCCTCATGTAGCTGTTGAAGAGGAAGGACTGGGGCAGTCAGGCCAGCCGCCTTGTCCTCATGTAGCTGTTGAAGAGGACTGGGGCAGTCAGGCCAGCCACCTTGTCCTCATGTAGCTGTTGAAGAGGATCAGGGCAGTTAGCCAGCCGCCTTGTCCTCATAGAAAGAACATGCCTGCCTACATGTCGGTGTCATGTGATAGGTGCCTCAACTATAACAAGAAGCTGCATCTTGCTTGGAAAGCTGGCCGAGGATGGGAGTCAGTGCTGGTGCCCCTTTGTTTAGTTCCCTGCCCTCCCTCTGACAGGTTCACCTGCAGCTCAAGGAACCAAGTCAGAAACACAGGGTTGACCCAGACAGACTACTGATTTCTGTTTCGCACACATTTTTATAACTGTCCTCCACCCAAGGATGGTTATGTTTAGAAAAATATGTTAGGAAAAGATGGGAAACTTGTGAAATTTACATAGTGGCAGCATTATAAGAGAGATGTCTCAGAAATTATGGTATGTGTGGTGTTCCCTGAGACAAAAGAGAAGCTGCTCAGGGTGGCCATCCCTGTTCCCACACCGTACTCAGCTCAGCACGTGGCTTCCTCACACTACTGATTCATCAGACTCCGCAGCCAGAGCAGCCTCAGGGCTGGCTTTGTGCATGAGCCGACCTCGGCCTGGACTGGTGTGTTGGAGAACCCCAGACTCCAGCACAGCTCATGCATTGGAGTGTGGTGGTTGTGTTCCCATCATGTGCTTTCTCATCTCCCTTGTACACTTGGCTCTTCCCAAGTCACCAGGCCAGAGGGACATGTATTTCTGGCTGTGGTGTCCTCTGAGACATGGACGCCTCCTCTGCCAGCCCTGAAGCGTGGTGTGCAGTGACCTTGGGCTCCCGGCTGTGTTTGAGGCCCTTCCTGTCTTGTCTCTGGGAAGCCACTCACTGTGGGATTCATCAGTGAATTAGGTGAGAAGACTTCCCACGGGAGCTGTTGGTCTTCTGGCCACGGTAGCTGCTTCTGGTTTGGGTTGCGTATCATTGTTTTCTTTGTTGTTGATTTGATCCTGGACCTTTCTTGGCTGCCCATGCCAGCACAGGGGCCAGCTCCTTATCATGGACCCCAGCCTCACTCCAGGGTCCTCCTCCTGGACATACTGACCAGAGCAGGGATGTGGGAGCAGATGTTCTTCTCTAAGGCTTTTTCCTTACCTTGGACCTGTCTGTGCCCTATCCTGCAGCCATCGTCTTATGCAGTTTCCATGTTGTGTTGAGTCTGCCTCACTTGCCTGCTCTCTTTGTAGCTCAGCTGACATGTTCCTGGGGAAGGCATGCCTCCTTCCCTGTGCTTGATACAAAGTCAAGTTTCCTACAGTGGAGCCCATGAAGGGCAAGGTCTAGAAGGTAGCTTGACATCTGATCGTGGCAGGCTTGCACTGCCAGTTAACTTCTGAATTTTGTCAGATCAGCTGCAGACTGTTCTTCCTGTTGGTAACTGTGTATGTGTGGGAAATAGCCCCAGTGAGAGACACGGTGGGCTGGTCCCAGGGGAGACGCTGAGCCCACACCTCCTGGACTTCTCCTGGTAGAGCTCCTAGGTAGGCTCTTACAACGGCATTGCTTCTGGATTACACTCTGTCCTCCTAAAGCCCAGGCTGCAGGCTTGCGGCCTCTAGCTGGACTTGGGCCTGTTTGCAGGAAGGTCATGTGTCACAGAAGGTACCTGGGCTGGCAGATGTGTGGCTGTCTCCACTGGTCACTCAGCAGCCTCTCTCCCCCTCTCTCCCCTTCTGTCCCCCTCTCCCTCCCCCCCCTTCCCTCCTCTCTTCTTCCTCTTCCCTTCTGCTGTTTTTTTTTCCTCCATATTATCTTCAGACTGGTATCTTTCAGGCCTGGGGGCACTGCCCCTCCACACACAGTCCCTGGTTGGTGCAGACCGGGTGTCCCCATCTATCCACAAGCTGCGGCAGCACCGCCCCCTGGGGCGCACACAGTCAGCACCCTTGCCACAGAATGCGCAGGCCCTGCAGCACCTGGTGATCCAGCAGCAGCACCAGCAGTTCCTGGAGAAGCACAAGCAGCAATTCCAGCAGCAGCAGCTACACCTCAGCAAGGTGGGTCTGCCCTACAAGGCACACACAGGCAAGATGGCCCCTGCTGACCTCAGATGGGGAGAGGCAAGGAAGGGGGTGGTGAAGCAAAGCATGTGCTGGATGAGCACATGGTCCTGAGCCTAGGGAGGCTTCGTGCTGTGTGGCGGTGGTGGGCACATGCACCCAGAGCCTCCCCACGGCCCATGGGCTCGCATAAGTTCAGCAGGCCACATCCTGTCCAAGTGGCTTCTGCATCAAAGTGCAGGGCAGTCCACATAGGCAGTTCTTTTGGGCTGGGTTCTAAGATCACTTACCAAGTATATTTTTAAGTAAACCCCAACCCAAGGCCCCCTACTTTAGTACAATGGTATCAAGTCCCTGAAGCTTACTTTTCAGGTCACCTGGCACTTGCTGGTGGGCCTCAAAGTTTAGGACCCTGCCAGCTTGCACCCACAGATTATCCAAAGTCCCCCAGCTCCGTCTTCAGGAGTGGTGGAAAAAGGAAAAGTCAGTGCTATGGTACTGGGCAGCCGGGAAACAGAGGGACTCAATTATGTTCCCATCAAATGCTGATGTCAGATGAGTGTATTGAAAACAGCCCTCCAGGAGAAAGAGAAATGTCTTACAGACACCTGTCCACAGCCCTTATCTGCATCACTCGTAGCAGCCACAGGGTAGACTGGACAGCCCATGTTCATCCTGTGGGGACAAGTGAGAAGAACATGCCTATCCTTATAATAGAATCCTATATCAGGTATGAGCCTAAAAATATGACTGTCAGGGAAGTAAGCCAACCACAGATGCACTATGATTTCATTCATAGGAAGTGCCTAAGATAAGCATAGCCTCAGATAAGAAGTTAGTGGTTCTCAGAAACTGGGGTTTGTGAGGAAGCAGAGCAACTGTCAGTGGTCAGCATCTGTTCTTCAAGATGATGAGAATGCTCCCTTAGGTTATGATGATCCCATAGCGCTGTGAACAGACCAAATTCTAGTGAACTGCTCACTTTAAAAGTGAGAATTTTAGGATTTATGAATTACGTTTAGTCCCATTACCTGGAGTGACCTACATTATTAGGAATTCAGTAGCTGCTTGAAGCCGGGTGGTGCAGAGCCCTGTGGACAACAGCCAGACCACAAATCAAAACTGCTCCTAACCAACTGGGAGGGTAGCACATACAGCATGGGTACACCACACAAAGGACATCCCGTGTAGGTGGATGGGATGAGGTAGTGCAGGACTTCGTGCTGCTACACACAATAGCATGAACCTCAAACTTGGGTCTTGCTTACTTTAGGAATTTTCTGTTTCATATGTTTAGCTATCTCTTGACCATAGGAAACTGGAAATGAATGAGGTCTGAGAGGAGGGCACTCCATCATGGGTTCTTTGCCTACCTATCATTGGGGTCCAGACCTTTTGTGGTTTCCCTGTAGAAGATAGGAAGAAGCTAGAGGAGAGACTATTGTAGAAGGTGAAGTGTGGGTACAGAGTAAGGCCAGTGTCTGTCAAGCCCCTGCCTCCCACCTAGAAGGGGGTCTTCGGAGGCCTGGTTTCACAGACCACCAGCCCAGAAGGCTGCTGGGAGAAGACCCCCACCTCTGAGGGGTGGCAGCCAGCTCCTGTTCATACTCTACCCCACTGTACTATCTGCTTCAGGCTGAGAGGCCAGACTAAGGTTACTCCTTGGGTGCCTTGTTTCTCATGGAAGCTGCCGTAGACACATGCCCAGCACAGGCTTAGCCAGGTCCCTCCTGCCCAACAGCACTGTGACATCAGCTTCTCAGCTCCAGGTCCCTCCTGCCCGCAGGCACTGTGACATCAGCTTCTCAGCTCCAGGCATCTTAGCTCATAGCCCCTCCTCTCAAACACTCTGAGTTAGACATTGGAGGCTCCATATATCCTGTCATTTGCACAGGAAAGGCATTTGCTGGAGGCGAGATGGGCGCCTGCAAAGTGTCTGTACTCTCAGTTGTCAAAAGCACTTTCACATCCATCTCTCTTATGCCGCCAGCCTAGGCTTATTAATTCCATTGTCACCGCCTGAGTGATATGGTAGGAGGTTTAAGGAAGACTGGAAACACCCATTCATATGTGATGCATTCTTGAAGAGTGATTTAGAAGTCGGGTAATCTCACTGGATTTTGTTACATGATTGGGTTATGGCAGCAAATGACAGTTGATTGAAACATTTACTCAATGTTTTTCTTGGGACGCCTGGAAAGGCAGCGATGTTCTTCTCTGTGTGCGTCTGGCACTCGTGCTCCTGCTCTGCCCCATGAGGATGTTGCTCCCGTAGGGCCATCTCCACTCTGCTTGACACAGTGGTGATAGGCAGGGCTCCCTGGCTGCTGCTCATCCATCCTGTTCAAAGATGTCACTGGAGCAAGTCACTGCTAGGCCATGTGTTTGTACTCAGCAGCCTTTTGTGGCCACTTTTGTTTGTCCAAGGTCCACACCAGCTGCAGGGCAGAGCAAGTCTGCTTTTGGGTTCGCCTCCTGTGCCCTTCCTTGCTGAGTGTCAGCTCTCAGTATGAATGTTGTACCCTCATTAGTGTGCTTCATAAAGGCATGCTAAGGGAGGGAACCTTCCAGAAACCATGGGCTGTCCAAGGCACAACTGGAGTGAGTACCCAACCCTGCAGGGAAGCACCCCATTTTCCTTCCACCTACAGATGCACACCTTGTCATGGCCTGCTTGCATCAAGTGGCAAATTGTGCTCAGAAAATGTGCCTTCGTCCTTCTGTGGAAAGAGGATGCTAAGATAGTTTTCTGAGTAGTTCTGCATCTACAAGATCACTTAATCCCCTGTGCAGGCATAGCACTCTTGCCTCTTCCGTGCTGAATGTGTTATCCTGTGCCTGCTTACTCTGTTTTGAATGTGAGAGCATGGACTAGTTTAGGTGGTCTACTTATAAGTGTGTCTAATAGTTTTTAGATAGTAGTATGCTTGCCAGTGTGGTTTTGGCTCTGAACTGTAGTCTGACATTTTAAACTTAACTGTTGTGAATTCAGTAGTACATTTGTTCTCCACTGATAAGCTGGGATCCTGGCATCTCAAGAGGCCTGCAGACAACAGGAGCTGACATGGTAGTGAGCTGCTGCTGCTGCAGGACTCCCTGCTGGCCTCTCCTGTAGTCGTGTTGCCTGAGACCAGGTTTACTTCCCAAAGGCATCTATTCAGTGAGGTGCCTCAGGCCATGAAGAATTAGAGCTGAATTTCAAAGAGGAGATGGGGAGGGTCTTTGTTGGTGTCATTGGATTGTTTGCACCAGCACCTGAGTCAATGCTGGGCCAGTGGCCCTGGTACTGTGGGCCACGAGCCTGCTCTGCATCACTGACCGGGCTCTGACATGGGTAGGCCCACTTCCATGGCAACATCCCTCCCAGGAACCCTCTAGAGGGAGGCCTGGCAGGAGCCAGCATGAATCCAGCTTCTGGGAATCTTTCCCATAGTAGGGTTTTTCCCTCATGGAAGTAATAAGAACTCTGATTCCTTTGGAGAGACCCAGAAGCCTATGATTCTGAAGAGACTTGGGACACTTTGTGAGAGACTATCATGTGCCCTGTCCCAGCTCGGCTCCTCTGTCTGCCATCCCTCTCATCTAGAGCTCCAGGCCTGACCATATTCAGCTTCTCCAAGGCTAAAGGCCTATCTCTGTAGTCCCAGTTAGCTCCCATGTTACCAACTTGGAGACAAAGCCTGTCCTGGCAGTAGAGACCTCTGGCATATGAGAGGACGAAAATTAAAAGCAGGAAGTCTGAGGCTTTTTGATGTCCCACGCTGAGGCCTTCCCAGCATCAGGCTTAGGAAACAGGAGGACTCCACAACTCCTGAGGTCAGCCCTTCCCATACCCTCCCCAGAAGCACCCTTAGCCACAGGCAGAATCAGCATTGCGGTGACAAACTACAGCCAACAGGAGCCTCTCACCCAGAGTTCTGAGACGGACATAACCTTCACCTGTCATCTTTTGTGTTTCTGCCTGAATAAACTCACCAGACTCCAGTCATAATGGAGCGACCTGTTATACAAGTCAGGCATTTTACAGTGGGACACTGTAGAACTGTGACCTCCTAGAAAACAGAAGGAAATCAGGAACCCTAGTTAGTACAGGACACTGAACAGATTACAGGCCCACAAAAGATATTATAGGTCAATGGTGGGGAGAGAGGACAGAGACCCATTACTTTGGGGAGCGGTTGTGGGGCTCGGTTGTCCACATACAGGGAGAGAGGCCTCTCTGTCCATTTCTCCATTGGCCAGGCCCTAGGTGATGAGGTACAAGGATATTTGGACTCGTGCTGACATTTTCAGCTCTGAACCATAAAGCCATTGTTGGACAGAAACCCAGCCTGGAGCCCGCCCGTGTGCCCAGCCTAGCACACTTTCCCCTGGCATCACTTCTTGGCCTTCCATTGGTGGCCTCCAGCCGGCTTGACTCTGCTGTTTTGTCGCCAGACCCCACCCTAGAGTAGGGGCCTTGGATCATTATGGGGCTGCTGCACCCCTGGATACTTTTAACCACTTAGAGCTGAGCCTTTACAGTGACCTGAGTTCCTAAGGTCCCAGTCACCTTGGATGAGACAGCCATGCAGGGTTAATAGCTCTTTCTTCCTTCTCCCCCTCCTATGGGGGGGGGGGGGGCGGAGGAGGGCAGTTAGCAAGGGAGAAAGAAGTAGGCAGGGGAGAGAGCAGAAGGGAAGAAATAAATGCTAGAATAAATGCTGTTGTCTGCTCTTTGCCTCGGTTTGGTTCCCAGACTACTTGAGCGTCCATGCCGTCTGCCCACTTTTTCACCTCTGTCCCTGTTTATTACTTCCTGATGATACTTCGCTCCTGTCCTGACCTGTCACCTGGATACCATGCTCACATTCCCACCGGGTGGGGCTGCACCCTGGGCCCAGTGCTCACACTTTCAGCATCTCTAGTCAGACTATACTCTGAACTTCCTTGCTCTTTACCCGAGGCCAGGGGGACACTCCTTTTGGCCCTTGTCCCACGTCCTGAGCCCTGTGGTTTGTCTCTGTATCATAGTCCTTTGGTGACTTTACTCGCTCCAATGTGCTCAGCTCTTTGGAGTCTGGTTCAGAGGCCCCAGTGCTGTTCTCAGCTCCACCACCCAGCTGCCATCCTCTCTCCTCTTGGGTCCTGCCCATCCCTCTGCCATGACTCCTCAGCACTCCGTGCAGACTCCTCGGCCCTCCGTGCCGACTCCTCGGCCCTCCGTGCTACATTCAGAGAGCTTCCTCTAGGGCATCTCAAGATGCTCTGCCACCTCTGTATCAGCCATAGCAGCAACCTACAGGGCCTAGTCTCAACAAACCTGACACCATCCCCCTTGCACCCCATTCCATTACCATTGCGACTGCCCAGGTGCTGGGGAGAAGAGGATGCAATAGCATAATGGACCTCCTAGCCTCAGGTGTCCTCAACTTGGAAGTCTGAGCAGTGGCCCCCAGGAAGCCCTAGAAGCTGAGCCAATACCTCTGCTTGTCAGAGCAGAGGTTACTCCCCTCTCCCTTTCCTGAAACTGGAGTTCCGGGGCCAGCCTCTAAGCAGAACCAATGCTCACCAGTGTGTGAAGTCTGCCTTGACAGCTCGCTAATTTGACATGGCCTGTGCCTAGCTTTATTGAGTGTGTTTACAGTGTGATGACCTGCACATAGACATAGTGTGAGTTCTCAGCCAAGCTAGTTAACATCCAGGACTTCTCATTTTCACAGGGCTACCCATTGTATGCATGTACAAGGTCAGAATGCTTAAGATACAGGTCAGGTGCCACCATCACCACACTGCTTTGGGTCTCTAGAATTTATCTACTC
This sequence comes from Rhizomys pruinosus, assembly GCA_009823505.1. Lineage (NCBI taxonomy): Eukaryota > Metazoa > Chordata > Mammalia > Rodentia > Spalacidae > Rhizomys > Rhizomys pruinosus. The sequence continues at coordinate 689,443 of VZQC01008140.1, forward strand.
TATAAGGGACAGTCTGTGTCCTGTGGCCAGTGTCTCCCCGTTCCCACCCTGCACTCCTCTGCCTTTGTGACTTGGGCCTTTAGGAATAAGATATCTGATAGGCCAGGCTGTTAGAACATGAATCAGAGAGATCCTATCTCTAGCCATGAGGTACCTTCATTAAAAATACCCAGGGAGCTTGGCATCTTCTCCTGGCCATGCAGCACCGGCGCCATCTTGCACAGGTAGCAGACAGGCAGCATCATATTCTGGCTGTGCACCACTGGCGCCATCTTGCACAGGTAGCAGACAGGCAGCATCATATTCTGGCCGTGCACCACTGACGCCATCTTGCACAGGTAGCAGACAGGCAGCATCATATTCTGGCCGTGCACCACTGGCACCATCTTGCACAGGTAGCAGACAGGCGGCATCATATTCTGGCTGTGCACCACCGGAGCCATCTTGCACAGGTAGCAGACAGGCGGCATCATATTCTGGGGCTCCTTTCAGTTTGGGAGTTTCCCTGAGCTTGCAAAGAGGCCAGCAGCTCAATCCATTGATTGTTTTGAGAATTTCCTTGCTGGCCCTCTCATGGCCTGGCACTGGATGCCTGCCTCTTGCCCTCCTTCTCCAGCTGCTAGATGGTATCTGGGGAGGATGTTCCTCTCAGCTATGGCTGGCAGCTGGCACTGGCCCCTCTGTACACCCTTAACTCTGCACATTGAATTAACACTTGGCAACTTGAGTTTCTCTGTTCCTGGCACACAGAAACATTACATGAACACCTCTGCCTCTGTCCCCAGAGCAGATTACCATGATCTTTAGCATCATGTCCTATGTACCTCAGATGGTTTTGGGTCTTCGTCATATGAGTAAATGAATGGCCCTGGCCCTGAGTCATCACAGGTCCTTGATATGTTTTTAAACCATGGAGCGTGGAGGAGCCTACTCCAGTCAAATGACCTTGTTCTAACTTGTTTTGCCTCCTCTGCGTTGCAGATGATCTCTAAGCCCAGTGAGCCCACCCGGCAGCCTGAGAGCCACCCTGAGGAGACAGAGGAGGAGCTCCGAGAGCACCAGGCCCTGCTCAATGAGCCCTACCTGGACCGGCTCCCAGGACAGAAGGAGCCCTCACTGGCAGGTGTGCAGGTGAAACAAGAACCCCTTGAAAGTGACGAAGACGAGGTGGAGCCCACTCGGGAGGCGGAGCCTGGCCAGCGTCCACCCACCGAGCAAGAGCTGCTCTTCAGACAGGTAGGAAGTGGGGAGCGCAGGCAGCTGAACCTCAGCTCCCTGTGTGCATCCAGGGCAGTGTTCTCTGGAGATCACAGACACTCAGCATCCTGGCCTCAGCCATCTTCCTGCCTGTGTGGGAGGTGGTGTGCATTTGTGGTACACTCTCATGTGCATGCAGACTGAACCCAGAAAGTCTTCATGTATCTGCTGTGCTCCTGCACATATGCCTCACACTCCCCTCAAGTCTGTAGGCTAAGGTTACATCAGAATACAACTGTCAGTGCTGTTGAGCTTGACCGCTAAAGCTGGAGGAATGGAGGTTGGGGTCTTTTTTTTTCTTTTTCCTTTTTTTTATTTTATATTATTCCAAAATATGCATATATACACTCCACACATAAGTCAAAATTACAAATTCTGAAAATAAACTATAGGTTGATTCCTAAACACATTTAGAGATTCACATTTTAACAGTAAATTTGCATGAAGGTATAAAAATGTGATTACATTTTTTTTTTTAAGAATATGACTACATATCTTCCATCCTTATATGGTAATTACAATGTGTGAATATATAAGTGGTAGGACAATTCTAGGGCCCATTTAGAGATTCACATTGGAATAGCACAGTTGCTTTCAGATACAATGAAATATAATAATAAAGTTGCTCAGTTTGCCTGCCAACTGGGGATTTGATGTTAGCATCCACAAATGAGGGAAACCATTCGCCACCTTTTTTTTTTTTCCTGGGACTGTGTTACTTCACTTAGTATAATTCCATTATGAGTTTTGCTGGTAAATGGATGGAACTCGAAGCAGTTATACTAAGTGAGGCTGAGGTCTTAATCAGAAAGGTGGCTGGGGATGGCTGGGACCTGGGGCCCAGGTGCTGCATTCCAGTGACTGGGGAAGGCTGGGACCTGGGGCCCAGGTGCTGCATTCTAGTGACTGGGGATGGCTGGGACCTAGGGCCCAGGTGCTGCATTCCAGTGACTGGGGAAGGCTGGGATCTGGGGGCCAGGTGCTGCATTCCAGTGACTGGGGAAGGCTGGGACCTGGGGGCCAGGTGCTGCATTCCAGTGACTGGGGAAGGCTGGGACCTGGGGGCCAGGTGCTGCATTCCAGTGACTGGGGATGGCTGGGACCTGGGGGCCAGGTGCTGCATTCCAGTGACTGTCCTTCAGATCCAGAAATGCTAGTGATAGGCTAGCATGGGGTGACAGTAGCCAGACTTTTAGAAACTGACAAGAGTTCAGTGAGTAATTAATTTGAAAGCTAAAACTGGCACGTGTCCAGAAAGACTCAGACAGCTCCATTAGAAGGGAGAGCATCCCCAGGGAGGCTGCTTCTGCCTCAGAAGTAGGAAGCGAGCCAGGAGAACCCAAAGAAGTAGACTCCAGATGTATGTCTCAAGCTGTGGCATTCAGTGCCTGGGTGCTATGTCTGGGGCATGGGCTCCCTGTCCCCCTGCTTGTTGGACTCCAGGATTCTCCCAGCCAAGCCCCTCAGCCTCATTAGGCCCCAGGTGAATACCAGGGCAGCAAGCGTCCTCTAGCAACCACCTGCTGCCTCGCCTTCTTTTCACATGAAGTTCTAAAGCTGGTCTCTAGAGCACCTTGATGGTGGCCATAGTACACACAGTGTCTTCCTTGGGAGGAGGCCCTGCGGTCTGTTCCCAGCAGCCACCTGCCTGGGCAGTGCTTCCCTGTCTCTGGCAGAGGTGCCATTTGATCCTGAGACATAGCACTCCTCACACTAACTGCCGCTCCTTAAAGTTCAGTGTAATTAACTGAGGTAACAAAGTCAGAGGCTTTTATGGCCAGCCACTCAGAACAGTAAGTTGCCAGAACTGCCCACTGCCCCATGTTGCCAGGTCCACAGAGATGTACTTCTCATGTCTGGAGTGGGCCCTCAGAGTTTTGTGCAAAAGCCAGCCCCTACATGCTCATGTTGACATCCAGTCTTCCATCACCATTCAGATGAGCATCACACAGTATTTCAGGGCCGGTGTGTCAGGTGCTGTGGTGGTTCCTGCTTACTTCAAGAAGGCTTTGGAACATTCTAGGCATGAGACAGTCCTTATGGACAGCAGAGCTTCCAGTGGAGAGCTCGGGCACAGAGAGCACCTTGCAGAAGTACACAGAGAAGCCAGTGCTCAGGAGGATCACTTGCTACACTTCCTGAGCCCATGTATCTAGGGGCTGTGGGCTTTCCACTGCTGTGTACATGTTCTTGGCCCTCCTGCAGGAGGTGCTGTGCCTCTATGATGAGTCCCCCATGTCTGCTGTTCCCCTTCCTCGCTCCTGTCTGTGCCTGCTGCCTACAGGCAGGAGGATGAATGGATGGCCCTGGGTGAAGCCCCCCTCCTCCCTTCCTCTGTTCACAGCGCAGGGCTGGGCCCTGCTCGTCAGGAGCTAGGATTTCCCAAGGCCACAAAATTTGCCATCAGATAGAACTTGGGTAGGGTCTGCAGGGAGGGACCTGTGGCATACATAGCGTGGGAATGGTTTCCTTCTTCAGCTGTCTCCAGGAGCCTAGGGAGGGGCTTCCTCTGCCAACTGTAGAAGGAGTAGCCTCTGAACAGGCCAACCCTGGAGACCCCATCCTTGCCTTCATCTACCCAGCCTGTCCACTTTCCAAGGGACATGCATCTCAGCTAGTCCCCAGGTCCTGCACCCCTCATGGTGGCTCAACCCCTGACCAGCAGAATCTGTGGGGCAGCTGCAGTCAGTCCTCACTGTCCTGTTTCCACTCTGGCCAGACTGATCCTCCCAGTGGAGAACCTGACCCTGTCCAGTGTCCAGTCCCAGGCTCTCTGCTGCTGCTCAGCACCTCCTCAGAGAACCCTCCCAACCCCACCTCAACTGTGCCTCCCTGTAGGCCTCAGGGATGGCAGGTCCTATCCAGCAGGACCTTTGTGCTGCTGCCTTCTAAACTCTGACCCCACCCAGAACGAGGTTGTCATTGAAGGAAAGCATGCATTTATGGCTAGCTCTCCCAGAGTGGAGGGGCCTTGCTTTTCAGTGCTCAGGGGTACAGAGTAGTGCACATCAGGGGCTGGTGGGAGCTGATGCTCCTGCCACTAATGGCTCTCTTCCCTGCCCTGCAGCAAGCTCTCCTGCTGGAGCAACAAAGGATCCACCAGCTAAGGAACTACCAGGCATCCATGGAGGCCGCTGGCATCCCTGTGTCATTTGGCAGCCACAGACCTCTGTCCCGGGCACAGTCCTCCCCAGCATCTGCTACCTTCCCCATGTCGGTCCAGGAGCCCCCCACCAAGCCAAGGTTCACCACAGGTAACTCACGGTCTCTTGGCCAGGAAGCAGGGCTGTAGACTTCCTGGCGAGAGGATAAGGAAACCTGAGCCCTAGGAAGAGCCAGGCCACATTGTCCAGAGGCTGAGGCGGCCATAACCAGGCCCGAGAGCCTTAGCACAAGCTCAGAAAGCCCTTCTCATTCCCTACAGCGCTTCCGACCTGTGTACTGGCCTGGCATGGGGTTTTCCCCCCATGGTCGTAGGAATAGTGGCCTTGATCTTTTGTGTTTATTCCCCTCCCCTAAACCAAGCCTATAACAGCAGCATTGCCTGGGGTTCCAGTGACACGCCCTGTAGGTGGCTGCACTGGGTAGCTGAAAGCTGGGCTACAGCTGAGCCCAACATAGCCTGGCACTGGGTAGCTGAAAGCTGGGCTACAGCTGAGCCCAACATAGCCTGGCACTGGGTAGTTGAAAGCTGGGCTACAGCTGAGCCCAACAGAGCCTGGCACTGGGTAGTTGAAAGCTGGGCTACAGCTGAGCCCAACAGAGCCTGGCACTGGGTAGTTGAAAGCTGGGCTACAGCTGAGCCCAACAGAGCCTGGCACTGGGTAGTTGAAAGCTGGGCTACAGCTGAGCCCAACAGAGCCTGGCACTGGGTAGTTGAAAGCTGGGCTACAGCTGAGCCCAACAGAGCCTGGCACTGGGTAGTTGAAAGCTGGGCTACAGCTGAGCCCAACAGAGCCTGGCACTGGGTAGTTGAAAGCTGGGCTACAGCTGAGCCCAACAGAGCCTGGCACTGGGTAGTTGAAAGCTGGGCTACAGCTGAGCCCAACAGAGCCTGGCACTGGGTAGTTGAAAGCTGGGCTACAGCTGAGCCCAACAGAGCCTGGCACTGGGTAGTTGAAAGCTGGGCTACAGCTGAGCCCAACAGAGCCTGGCACTGGGTAGTTGAAAGCTGGGCTACAGCTGAGCCCAACGTAGCCTGGCACTGGGTAGCTGAAAGCTGGGCTACAGCTGAGCCCAACATAGCCTGGCACTGGGTAGCTGAAAGCTGGGCTGCAGCTGAGCCCAACATAGCCTGGCACTGGGTAGCTGAAAGCTGGGCTGCAGCTGAGCCCAACATAGCCTGGCACTGGGCCCTTACCTCTCTCCCCATCTGGCATTGCACCTCCCTGTAAGCTAGAAGTCTCCTGGTAGCACCTTTGCTTGTACCTGAAAGCTGAGTGAGCTCAGCAGAGGAGGATGGGGCCCCAGCTGTCTGGAGGAAGGGAGAGACCGCACGTCCGGATGGCCATACCACCTGGCAGGTGGAGGAGGCTGCTTCCAAGATGCCCCTGTGGTGACAGACCTAGACCTAGAATGGCCTTTTCTAGTGCTGCTGCTGCTGCTTTTAGTTTTTAGTGGAATGTGGAGAAAAGATTCTGTAAAGAAAGAATGGTTTCGTCTCTCACAGGTCTCATAAAATGTCTTGTTAACTTGCACACTGCAAATATGGCCAAGTTTTTTTCAGGCCTTAAAAGGAAATGTCCTATTTAGAGACAAGTTTCAGTAGTAATTACCTAGACACTAAAACTGTCTAGAAATTAAAACTACAATTCACGAAACCCACCTAGTGGCCTCTCAATGAACCCTTGGCTGAAATCACAGTGTCCTTAAAGGACTGCGGCTCCGACACCTTGGTGACACGTTTGCACCTGAACAATGCACAGTGCCCTCTGTGGCTGGTCAGAAGACACATTCCTGTCAGTGTAGCCTCTCAAGACCAGTCACTTCCAGGTCATTCTGTGGTCAGCAGCTTCCTGAGCTGTGTTTATATACCTGTACATTTCAGATAGGTGTGTTTGTGTATGTGCTCGCACATGAGGCCCATTCCGATTTGTATTCACATGTGTCAGTCTTGACTAGACCTGTGTTAACATGTTTGTGCATGCTGCCTCTCACTCATGTCCAACTGCTCTTGACATTTCTATCAGCAAGCCAAGAAGCTCTTGTTGGCCTGGACCTTGTGGTACCTTGGACAGCGCCCACCCACCAGCCTTGCTTAATTTGGAGCTTGGCCCCACGATCACACAGACCTGGACCCTGAGGGCAACCGTCTCATTCCTAGAACTCAGCCCAGCCCAGTAGCTACTCAGACCTCAGTGCTGTGTGGTCTGACCTTTTCACCTTTTCTCCATAACTTGACCACATGGTGCAGCCACAGTCTTCCTCTGCTGGAGTGTGGACAGTGCTGGGAACCTGTGCCAGGAACTTGGCTCTGCTCTTCTCTAGGTCCTCTGGGCTGGGAGAGGGGACAGGTGAACTTAGAGTAGGAATCAAAGACGCTCCATTCCCTCTCAGCAGTTCTGCTGTCCAGGGCTGCCTTCAGGTAGTGGCTGGTTCAGCACTGGCACAGTTCTGACCTCAGCTCTGCCCTGCTGCAGGTCTTGTGTATGACACGCTGATGCTGAAGCACCAGTGCGCCTGCGGAAACACCAACAGCCACCCTGAGCATGCCGGGAGGATCCAGAGCATCTGGTCCCGCCTTCAGGAGACTGGCCTCCGTGGGAAGTGCGAGGTACGGGGTGCAGGGTGCGGGGCCCTACTGCCTTGACGACTCCTGGTTGTGGCCTCCAGCCTACCCCATTCATGCTGTCGTCGTGACGTGGGCCAGGGAACACTATCCAGCATTTTCTGTGCTATAGTAGAATGCCCAAGACTTATACTTTATAAAACAAAGAGGTTTGTCTGTTTACCTTAGAGTTCTGGTAACTGGAAGGTCAAAACCAAGGTACCGGCATCTGATAATAATTGCCTGGCTGTGCCACAGCATGGCTGAGCTGCAGAAGAGAGCCTGCTGGGTAGGTTCACCTACCAGTCTGTGACAGCCTGGTCACATGAGAACTGATTGTGCTTCATAGACCTCAACCTTACTTCTCTGGGCAAAGCCCCTATTAACCAGTCACCTTCCACCAGATCCACCTCTTACAAGTCCCACAGTGTCAGCACTGCCCCACTGGGGACTGGAACAAAGCTTCCTTCCCTTGAGCCTTTGGGACACAGCACATGGCAGAGTCCACTGCTGCTTTCCTAGAATTAGCACTTCCTACAAAAGCTGCCGGCCTGTCCTGTGGCCCTCACATCACAGCCTCTACGCTTACAAACTTTGTCCTTAACTAACTCCCATGTTTCCCCCTGGTTAGTCCCCTTCACTTCTCAGGGTGCTCCATTGTGTGCGTTCGAGCTTTTGAAGTGAGGGTTTGACCAATGAGAGATTAGTCCACATTAGTGCTCCCAATATGAGGATCGTGCTCTCCTGTTCTAACGTATCACACCACTTCTCCAAGAGCATGACGGGAGCATTGCGCCTTCCTTGAGCATAACGCTCCATGAGACCATGCCCAGCATGGACAGCAGTGCCTAGCCTGATTGGCTTTGCCTCAGCCTCCTGTACATCAATCAGGTCATCTGCCCAAGAAGCTGTGTGGGAAGTTCGGTGGTGGTGTGTCTCTGGATCCTGGTCTTCAGTGTCCCCAGCTTTCGGACAGGAGGGCTGGTCCACCTGCCAGCAGAAACCACTGTTTGCCCCACGCCTGTCCACAGCAGAGCTGGGTATAGGCAGAATTGCTTAACAAGATTGTGTTGAACTTCCGGTTCTCCAGAAATGGCCCAGCAGGTGTGTACTCCCAGGCCTTGTACAGATAAGTGCCCTGAGGAAAAGGGCAGGCCTGTGCAGCGCAGAGAAAATGGCCCTGTGCAGCCAAGGATCCTGAGCCCCAGGGACGAGGGTCAGGCCTGTGCAGCATAGGCACAGAAGCAGAGGCCCAGGCCCAGGAGCTGGTGGCCATGGGCAGGCTTCCTTTGCCCACCTGCAGTAGGGCTGGCAGCACCACCTTCCAGAATTACCTTCATTGCCCACCAGGGGAGCCTGCTGTGACCTCTCCTCCACTAGAGAAACTTTCCCAATCTATTCCTCAAGTCGCCCTAAGCATTACCTAGGGTTCAAGGATCCCCTCAGGGACTGGCAGCTACCTGATGGAGTGATGAAGTTTTCCATTTCTGCTCTGAAAGCCTACCTTCCGGTCCCTTACACACTAGAGCATTCAGAATTCAGGTCAGCCGAGAGCTTACATTTCCCCAGTCCTTTACCAACTTTCATTGTACAGTGTGTTTGGTGCTATCCAACATCAGGCCCACACCATCTCCTCAAGGCCCACTGGGTAGCAGCAATAAACTGTGAGAGGGGTCTCGGCACTTGCTTCAGAAATGTGTCCAGGATGCCACACCACTGGAGGGCAGCACTGTCCAGCATACACAAGCCCTGAGGAAAGTCCTCTTTCCTCCTCTGGTCCAGCTGGTCCCCCCATCCAGATGCTGCCCACAGACACCTTTCAGTTGCCAGCATTCACTAATGCCTACTTCCTTGGCCCCTCCTAGGAGAGTCTACTCAGACAGGGCTCTGAGGCAGATTCTCAGCCAAGAAAGCACATGTAGTCAGGTAGAGAGGAGAGTGCAAGCACTCCAAGAAAGCAGGGTAACCTGTTTTGCCTGTGTGAAGGCAGGAGTAGGCTCTGGCCATGTCTGGGCCAGTGGCAGAGGGTCGTGAGGTTTGACAGAGGGTCTTTGAATGTCAGGCTGCGAGGTCGGAGCAGAGTTGACAGGAGCCTGGGGAGAGGCTGGCTAGGACAGGAGGAGACCCAGGGTCTGTGAGAGCAGCAAAAACACCAACAGTCTTCCTGGACGGGATCACCCCAATCACAAACCTAGGACACTCACCGTGGTTGCCCCTCATGGTGCCCAGAGGCGTGCATATCCACCCCAGGTTCCCAGGGTGATCTGGCTGGCAGCCTGGGTCCTGGGACCTCATCATTGGAGTTGATCCCTGACTGGGAAATCAGACAGTTGGTGCTCTGCTGTCTGTCTCCCCAGCTCCCAGCTACCACACTGTGCCTGCAGCCTGGTATGTACCTCAGTGTGAGTGGACATGTGCCAGGAACTTTGTGGGTGGGCTTCTGCCCTTGCACTGCTTGCCACATGGGCTTGGCACACTCATAAGTGCCATGAGCTAGGGTGGGAACTCTCTGGGCCTCAAATCCTCTACTGGAAGGCCAGCCTATGAACCAGGACCACAGCATGTTGGCCCAGCTAGCTACTCCTCACCACATTCTCAGACAGACCATTAGCAGTTTTCTCCAGAGACTTTCTGAGATTGGAAGCCAGACTGGACCTCTGGCCCCACTCCTCGGAGGAGTCTGCAGTCGAGACCCATTTCAGCTTCCACAGTAGGGGTGCGCTCAGCGTAGGAAAGAGGGGACAGGACAGTGGGGATTAGAGTCCATTACACAGAGCCCAGTCTCCGAGGTAGGGGCATTTGCTTCAAATCTGTGACCTGTTGCAGAGAGCACATTAAAAGGGAGGCTAAAGCCGTGGACGGGAGTACATCTTCCAGCGTTGCCAAGTAGTTCACGTCCTCATAGCCCAAAGCTTGCTTAGTGTGTCCTGTGTCTTTCCTGCTCTCTTGTGCTGGTAAGGGCTTGTTCTAATACTTGTTTTAGAAGTTCTTCCTCTGCTCCAACTGAAGATCTTTGTGGTTTTATTTCAAGCCCTCCTCCACAACTCCAGCCTCTAGGAGGAGAGAGGAACATGGCCTTGTCTTTCTTTCCTTGTTGTCCCTGACCTGACCAGTATCTCCTTGTCATCTCGTGCCAGGCTCCCTTGGGCTTCCCGAAGCACAGCCTGCCCCACTCCCTTTCTGTGCAGAGAGGCTTTGAGTTGGCTACGCTGTGTGTTCCTGCAGTATTGAAACGTAAGATGCAAGGAGCAGCTGGCAGCAGTTGTGTGGCTGTCATCCCTCCCACCTTGCCTAAGAATGAACTATGCAGGTTGTAGGCGGGATTGTGGCTCACCTTCCATGGGTAGAGGCGCTTCCTTTTATGTCAAAGGGCTTGAGCTAGCTTAAGAAATTGATGATAGCAGTAGGAAGGGAGTCCCAGAGCAGCCTCCCCACCCAGGGAACCTGCTCACTGACCAGCCGTGCTGAGTCCCCTTGCTTCTCTGCCAGACAGGAGGTCAAGAAGGGAGACCAGATCTCTGCCATGGCCTCTTGAGTGGGTGGGGACTTTTGTTAGTCTGACCCCCAGGGAATCATTTCCCTCTAAAACATTTAGCTTTATCTCCCGTCATTTCCACTGCCTCCTTGGTGAAGGGAATGGCTCAGCTGAGGAGCAAGTACTTTTCTGCCAACTTCTAGAGGCCAGAAACTAGCTCAGCTGTTACTTGATGAATCTGCAAACTTCAGTAAAAGCACAGTACTCATCAGGACTTCCCGAAGCAATAGACCCCATGTAGCATACAGAGCTGCTGCAAGCTGGTGTTGAGTGTACATAGGAGCAGCCCAGAATACAGTAAGTAACTCACCCACCACTGGCAGTTCCTCCTGTTCTAAGCCCAGACCCAGGCAGTCAGAAAGCAAAGGAATTTGTTGGCACATCATTTGTGTGACAGCAGAGTAACACATTGAAGGCTAGAATTTTCTAAGTGTTTTGCAAAGGTGTGATTAAAATGCAAGCTTTCTAAAATACTTTACAATATTTTAAAATTGTGTTGGGTGATGTTTGGTTTTCATTTTATAACAACCAGTAACCATGTGCCTGTTCCCATCATCGAGCTATGTTTCTTTTGGGGCAATGACATTGTCCAAGGAGAGGTGGCACCTGCCACAGAGATGTGCTCTCACCTTGTGTCCCAACAGTGCATCCGAGGACGGAAGGCTACGCTGGAGGAGCTGCAGACAGTGCACTCAGAAGCCCACACGCTGCTCTACGGCACAAACCCCCTCAACAGGCAGAAACTGGACAGTAAGAAACTTCTAGGTACTCGAGTCCTTCCTTATAGCCCTACCAGGTTTGACCTCCATAAGACATTTCCATAGCATAGCCCTACAGCCTCTGAAACCACTGGTATCAGTCCTGGGCTTCCTGCTCCTACTGTGGAATGCCCCAGGTGCAGAGGAGCCTAGACTCAGAGTCCAAGTACTGGGGAGGAACAGAAATGCTCAGGACCACAGGTGCCTAGCCCTTGCCCTAGTCACAGTTCCTCTTTCACCTCCTAGGAGTATATCTGAGAGGAGTCGGTCCCAGGCCTAGCCTTACGTACTATCGACTGCAGACTGGGAAGCTACCTTGGCTGTGTGAGGCAAAGGAGGAAGTGCAGGACATTGGGAGGATGTGGAAAGTCACAGGAGAAAGTCCCTGAGAGCTAGAACACAAACTGAGGCGGTCTCCCAGAAGTAAAGCAAAAGCATGGCTGAAAGAGGGGATCAGGGTCTGCATGGTGCAGGTCCTATCAAAGGTGACGAGGAGGTAAGGGCAGGTGGATCTTGTGCTAGAACTGCAGGGTGCCTCTTCCCAGCTTACCAGGATCCCAGGGGTCAGAAGACCATCGCAGCCAGCTCCAGAGAAGTCCTAAGACCAAGCAGTAGGACAAGATAAGGTGCTGCAGGGCTCCAGAGAGAACTGGCATGAGCTGGAGCTTCCTTCCTCTTGTCTTTACCCAGCTGAGCTGCCAGGCAAACAGGGTGGAACTGAGGAGTGGAGCATCCACAGCTCAGGAGTTTACGTCTCAGGCCTCTTTCTCAGCCACTGGGGAAACACTTTGCCAACCTGGATGAGATCAAACAGTAATGTACCAGGCAGGTGGAAGGCCCATCCAGTGGCGACCCCTCATAGTATGATCCAGAGGACAGCTGGGGTCATGCAGCCAAGGTGCCACATGCCATTGACCAAGCTGTAGGCAAGTCCCTATCCCCACATCTTACTCTGTCTCTTGGTTCCTAGAATGCTGTCCAGCCAGGTGAGGCAGCGTGTTGACCCCAGATTGAGATAAGACCTTTGCCCATCACCCCTGCTACTTCAGCAGCCAGTGGGAGCTGAAAGACGGGTCCAAGAGCCGGGTGGATCCGCTAGGCAACCACTCTCAGATGGTGCTGCTTCATCAGCCTTCTTCCCATCTTCAGCCCAGCAAGCTTGCCAACAAGTCAGTTGTCTAGGTTCTTAAGCTAGTTTCAAACTAGGCTCAAGAGAGGGTTATCAAAACAGAAGTATGTAACTGAACAGCATATGTCCTACAGAATGGAAAAAGTGCCTTTGGAAGGCTGGTCCCCAGCTTGCTGCCAGCAGTGGGCTCACTGAGTGCTCGGGTTTCTTTGTTGGAGAGCTTCTCCTGTGTCCGTACCTATCCCTGTCCCCAGCAGTGTGGCAGTGACTGTTGTCACACCCTGGGTCGTTACTTGCAGGTCGTGCCATCTGAGACCCCTGCTCTGCACTGAGGTTGCTAGTCTGTCACTCCTCACCAGTCTGGATTGTGTTTCAGTTTCTGCACTGTCCTGACTTTACAAAAGCGAAGTTCACCGAAGAATTTCATAAATGTCCTTGGCTCACCCACTTTAGACATAGTAACAGTGGCCATCTCAAGTTCTGTTACTATGTCTGTAACTAGATCTTTAAATACTACCATGATTTTCTTTTAATCCAATCTACAAATTTCTATGCCACATGCAAAGGCCCTGTGTAGTTTTTCACTAATATGGAATTCCACATGGGCAAACTTGACTGAAGTGTATGGTAGACATGGTTAGCTGGTCACTGTCCCTGGGAACAGGGTGGCATGTGGCAAGGAGAGAGCCTGGCCTGGGGTGGTTGTGGAGCAGAACAAGCTGTTCCTGTGTTGGCATAGGTAGTGATGGGAAGGAGCTGCTCCATGGCTGCTTCCCTGGGGCCAGGGCAGTGCCCTTGTGGAAAGCCAGGTGCCCTGTGCTAGGACTTCAGTCTGTGGAGACCTGCGACTGCTGTGGAAGAGTAGGCAATAAGCAGGTCCATGAGGCTTTTTCCTCCTTCCTGGCCTTACTCCACAGCCTGACCTCCCCTGCTCACCCTCTCCCTTTTCCTTGTGTGCTCATCACCTCTCAAAAGGATGGACCTCTCGGCTTGACACAGTGCTTCCCTGTGATAGCCCCCTCAGCTTCCCCCACACCACCAGCCCTTATCCTCTTCTCCCTGTGAGGATCTCTCTATGCCTGCTGGAAGGACCTGTGTGTATGAGGTTTGAAGTGCTAACCTGCTACCCACCCGTCAAGTCACCTAAAGGCAGGATGCATTTAGTGCTGCTGCTCTGCCTCTCATATTTGTTTTTGTTCTTTTTCCAAGGAATTACAAAGCTACTTCTAATAGTTTGGGGTATGCCCCACAGGAATAAAAAACACTGGGAAGAGGTAACCCCTTCACCCCAGGAGTGGCTCAGGGGGAGAGAGGCTGCAGACTTAGGGCAAAGGGAATGTCATTGCTGCTGGGACCTGTGAGCACTACAGGAAACTTGAGCATGGTGGGACTGGCTTCAGCCAACACAGGTGAAAGGCAAGAGGGTTGGACATGATGCCACAATGCTACTTGGGTTCCTCCTCCTTCTCTTCTGCCTTTTTCTGCTTCTGCTGCATGATCTCCGAGTCCCTCTGCTTGTGGCAGCACCAGAAAGCACTTTCCCTTAAACAGGTGGCTCTGCTTTTCCCTATTTTTCTGGCAACAGGCCTACACTGGTTATCATGGGTCATGGCGACAGCAACAGCTCTCACCTGCCTCCATTGCATGTACTTCCCATATTTGTATATGTAACACAGCCAGGTGTGGTGGTGCACATCTTTAATCCCAGCAGAGGCAGGGGGATCTCGGTGAATTCAAGGCCAGCCTGGTCTACAAAGCGAGTTCCAGTTCCAAGCCAACTGGGGTTACAGGGAGACCCTGTCTCAAAAATACAAAAAAAGAAAAACAAACCCTGGACCTAGTCTGTGGGTTCTTGGCCAGTTGAAACCAGAGAAGGGAAGGGGTGGTAAGAAGCTGGCCTTGGAGTCTTGGCCTTCCAGATACAGCAGAGAGCAATTTGTGGCCTGGGCCCTACACTGCCCATGGTCCCTCTGTGCCTCTGGTGCAGGCCAGGAGCAGGCCAGTTCACACTGAGCTTGGAGCCCCAGCTCACACATAGACAGTCATCTTCTGCCATCACCCAGATGTGCCAGTCACTCAGCAGGGTGGGTTCTGTGCTGGAAAGGTTGTAGCAGGCTTCTCTACACCTTACCTTGCCTCTCCCACTAATAGATTTTGCCTTTGGGGGAGGGGCTCCGAGCCCTTGTACTTACCCACTGCCCCTCCTGCACTAGTATGAGTCTGGGAATGTAGGTAGCATTGGGATTACCCACAGTAGAGGGCAACCCTCCTGCCTCATTGAAGACCCTGGTGCCTCTACAGAGTGGAGAATGAACCCAGGTCAGCTCTGCCCACTAATGTTTTGAGGGGCCTAGCTAGGGACATCTGTGAAGTGTAGTGTCAGTCCATGCTCTGAGCAGGGGCGTTCTGAGCCACACTGGAGGTTTCATAGCATGTGATCTTGCCAGCATTCTGGGGAGGGATCTGCTGTCCTCCTGCATCCTAAGCAGCGTCACTGGCAGGCTTTGCTGGCAGGAGTCTGGCCAGGCCCCACTGACCAAAGCCTGGCTTCTGCTGCTGCTACCACCTAACAGCTGACGCAAGGAAAATGGGCCTGCCAGAGCAAGAGAGAGGGAGCAGCCCAAGGAGGTGGGGTGGGCTTCCCAGAGGTAGGCACAGCTCTGCATGGTGCAGACATCACACTGCCTGTGGATCCTGTGAGATTCAGCCAGTGGCACACATGGGGATCCCTGTCGGATGGGCAGTGCCGCCACATAGAGCCGCACCATTAAGATCAAGAGCAGGACCGCCAGCAGCAGCAGCAGCAGCAGCAGCAGCAGCAGCAGAGCTCTTCTGGGAGCCATGTCAGAGCCTGGACTTTGCCTGCGGGACCAAGCTTGTCATCCCCATCCTACCCTGGTCATCCCCATCCTACCCTGGTCATCCCCATCCTACCCTGGTCATCCCCATCCTACCCTGGTCATCCCCATCCTACCCTGGTCATCCCCATCCTACCTTGGTCATCCCCATCCTACCTTGGTCATCCCCATCCTACCCTGGTCATCCCCATCCTACCCTGGTCATCCCCATCCTACCCTGGTCATCCCCATCCTACCCTGGTCATCCCCATCCTACCCTGGTCATCCCCATCCTACCTTGGTCATCCCCATCCTACCTTGGTCATCCCCATCCTACCCTGGTCATCCCCATCCTACCCTGGTCATCCCCATCCTACCCTGGTCATCCCCATCCTACCCTGGTCATCCCCATCCTACCCTGGTCATCCCCATCCTACCTTGGTCATCCCCATCCTACCTTGGTCATCCCCATCCTACCCTGGTCATCCCCATCCTACCCTGGTCATCCCCATCCTACCCTGGTCATCCCCATCCTACCCTGGTCATCCCCATCCTACCCTGGTCATCCCCATCCTACCTTGGTCATCCCCATCCTACCTTGGTCATCCCCATCCTACCCTGGTCATCCCCATCCTACCCTGGTCATCCCCATCCTACCCTGGTCATCCCCATCCTACCCTGGTCATCCCCATCCTACCCTGGTCATCCCCATCCTACCTTGGTCATCCCCATCCTACCTTGGTCATCCCCATCCTACCCTGGTCATCCCCATCCTACCTTGGTCATCCCCATCCTACCTTGGTCATCCCCATCCTACCCTGGTCATCCCCATCCTACCTTGGTCATCCCCATCCTACCCTGGTCATCCCCATCCTACCCTGGTCATCCCCATCCTACCCTGGTCATCCCCATCCTGCTCACACACGATTTACTGACACAGCGAAAAGAGGCCTCCTCCTGGGAGCACCTTCATCACTCTGGGGCAAGCATGAGCATTGTGGGGCATGGAGGGTCTGTTCCGTGAATGAGTGGGGCCACCCTGCCTCCTTCCTCCTACGGTGTCCTTGCTGTCCAGAAGCCTTCCTTGTAGGCTTCAGATTGTGGCCTTTTTCCTCCTCTCTGGAGATGTCTGCAGCAGCATGTTAGGACTGGCAAGTGGAGCCCTGGAGAAGCCAGAGGAAGTATCTTGGAAGTAGCCCTGGAGTAGGTGAAGCCGAGACTAGGGCTCTGTGACCTTGCCAGTGTCTGAGCACCTGCAGGGAGCTGCTGATGCCATCGGAGTCTGCCTGCAGTGGGTCCCTCAGAACAAGCTGGTTCCGTAATGCCACAGCGCCGTCTAAGGACCAAGCGTGCCTAGACTGTGTGCTGCCCTAGTCCTCTGACCCTCTCCCTCTTCCCACAGGCTCACTGACCTCTGTATTTGTGAGGCTTCCTTGCGGTGGTGTTGGAGTAAGTATTTCTTTAATGTGTAAACAATGTCCTGTTTGTTCTTAGAATCCCAGTGGTCATAGAAATCACTGCCTTGCTCTCCTCTGAGTAGGTAATGGCTGCCAGGTGTTTTCCATAAACAGGGTGGTGGGGCAGGCGGTGCCTTGTGGGGCTTCAAAGGCATCGAGATCATTTTTTTCGCCAGACTCAGGGGCACCTTTGTTTGGGGAAGGTCATCTGGCAGCGTGGCTGTGCACATTGCATTGGGACTACAGCTCAGAGTCCATATTCCCTGCAGCACTGGGCTTGTGCCCATGCGAGTCATAGAGGCTTCCTGGGTGGGCTGGGCCTGTTCTATGTCCACTTTCTAACTTGAAGCTCCAGATACGGTCTCCGGTGCTTGACCAGATACCCATGGACCAGGTGACAGTTAACAAAGACATTGGCTGGGGGGCGTCTGCCTCTTAATGCTTCCATAAGCAGGTGATGTGAGAAGCTACTCAGTGGTGGGGCAGGCTGGGAGGCAGGTGGCAATTGACTGCCCATCAAGACATCTACTTCATCTGCATAGGGCAGGCCTAGCTTCTACCACCCAACCTCTCTCAAGCAGCCAGAGATTCTCCATAGTCCTCTGGGATGAAAGAGTAGGGCCAACTCTCCTGGCCAATCTGCTGACACTCACAATCCCATTGTACCAGTGTGTGGGGGGCCAGCAGCCAGGCCAAGCTGTCATGGCCAACATATATATATATATGTGTGTGTGTGTGTGTGTGTGTGAGAGAGAGAGAGAGAGAGAGAGAGAGAGAGAGAGAGAGAGAGAGATCACAGATCATGGGGTGAAGCTGAGGTCTGGATTCTGTTATGGAAATGAAACAAAATTGTTTTCTTCCTGAGTCTTTATAGAAATAGGTGCTTTGAAAATTATTCCATCAGAGAGAGAATAAATGGCATTTCTTCATACCATCACCAAGCCCTCCTAGAGTTATTTTATTTTGTATTGTAAATAGGTTGCAATCTCCTAATTCGGGGCAAATTTTTGGCCAGTCTTGAAAAGATTTGGATTTGCACTGCCTTGCAGCCAGTAGGCCTGTGCAAGGCAGAATTTATAATTTGTAAATGAAAGCTAAATGGAAGCTCAGATCTGGGGGGTTGAACCCAGGCCATCCTCTCCAATGCTAACCCCAGATCTGAGACACAGCAGGGTGCAGACAGGAATGCTGTGCAGATGCTAGCAGAGCCCATGGGACCCAGCCCAGAGAAGAGAGTAAGATGCTTGCAGCAGGAGGGCAGGCTGGCAGCTCTGGTGTGGTGTGGTGTAGTGTGGTGTGGACTCACAGGTCTTGGGTATGGCCTTGGGCTCACTTCCTTCCAGATCCAGCTTGCTGAGTGGCGGGAGGGGCTGTGCAGATGCTGTGGGAGAGCTGAGGCCTGCGTGGGATGAGAACACACATATCCGAGAGCAGCTTCCGTCCCCACTTGGGCTGTGACCATACCTCCGGAGTTTAGACAGCCTTCCTTAGCTCTGTTAAATAGAGGTTTCAAATTATTTTGACTTTTTTTTTTTTTTTCAAACCAAATAAAAAAGAAACTTCTGTTTTTCTCACCTAATTTCCTGGAGTTTCTCTGCCTCTGCCTACAGCCCTGTCCTGGGTTGTGGTCTGGACTGGACTGTCCTCTGCCCCTTCTGCCTGCAGCTCTAGCCTCCTGCCTCACATGGCTTGCCTCAGTTCACCACACCCTCCATTATTCCATTTTCCTGTGCTCCCCTCTGCCTGTGTCTGTCCCTCCTGTAGGTCCCACTGCACATTAGCACTGCCAGGTCTCAGAGCAGCCTAAGGTCCTCCAGTGGTGATTGTCTATGATTTGTCCCTCTCTGTATGCAGAATGTTCCAAGAAGGGGACAGGCCAGGCTACAGGCACTGCTCTGTGAAGGCCAGAATAGCAGTCTCTCAGAGAGCCTGCAGAGCTCTCTGCAGATGGTGGGAGTGCACCATCCCTTCCCCATCTTACCTGAGCTCTAAAGCCAGCTCCCTCCTCCCATTTGGAATGAAGAGTTGAATCCAGGACCTGCTGGGTACAGGGCCTGGCCTGGCCTGGGACGTTGCTGCCCCCTAGAGGGCAGGGACCTCCATGGACTGTGTCTCTTGGTCTGACACCTGTTATGAGCTGATCATGATGACTTGATTCTCATATAAGCAGCCAGCACCAGTCTTCACTGAGCCCCTTCAGTGTTTATAGTGCAGGCCAGTGTCTAAGCCTGAATAGTGATGCTCCAGCAGCACTACAAGGTGAAGAGCTTTCTCTTGACATTTGGAAGCCATTTAAAGAACACAGTAGTTTGATCTGAAAAGAACGGCCCATACTGAGCTCCAGGAATGTCTTCAGTCCCCCTGTAGCCCTAGCCAGCTTGGCCTTGATCTCTGTTCAGTGCTCAGAGGAGGCACATTGAAGATCTAGAGAATCTTAGATTTAAGAAGCGAAAAAGCTTGTTAGGGCCAAACAGCCTTCCCCAGAGCTCACTTCCCCAAGAAGGACCCAAGTCTTGGTGTGTCTGGTCCAGGCCCTCAGAGGCGCAGGCAGACAGCTGTCCCTGTGCCCCAAGCATGGCAGCCCTCTGACCCTGCCTAGGACTTCTCTGAAGACCCCATAGTGAAACTCTGGTATCTCCAGATAGACAGACCTTAAAAACACATTCTCCTGGCCAGGAGATGGGCAGGCAGGAAAGGACACTTGCTGCCAAGCTTTATGACCTGACCTGGCCTGGCCTGCCAAGAACGTGGTGGAAGGAGAGAACGGACTTCTGGAAAGCATCTTCTGACATGGCACCATGCTGCTTTGTGTGGCACACATACACATGAGAAAATGTCATTTATTTGTAATATTTTAAGATGCATTCTCTGTGCCCAAGCCATGGGTGAACTGGATAACCCTGCTTGCTCTTGAAGTGTAAGCTAACAGGCCACCTGGGAAGAAGAACCTGATGGTCCCCATCACGCCCCACGCCCAAGTCCCTTCAATTCCTCTCAGCTCACAGTAGGAGCTTTTAGTTAAGCTCAGCACAAAATAGAACTGTTGGTTACAGTTTCTGTTCGCTTCATTTTGCTATTTACTGGCAGTTCTTAGCTCCAATTGCAGTTAGAAAAGTAAGGAATGCAGTAGCTTGGCATCCCTCCAGTCAGGTCCAGGTCAGTTGAAACAAGTGGGCGGAAGGGATGTCCCAGAGTGGTGGAAACAGTTTCTGGTGCATTCTATTTTGTTTCTGTGTTTGATGCTTTGGCACATCTCAAGAAGAAATGCACCTGAGGATGGGCTACATCTGTTGTAGTAAGGAGCAGGCATGGGTCGGCATACAGCTCAGGGGCGAGGGCAGAGCCTAGCATCATGGGTTGGCATACAGCTCAAGGGCAGGGGCAGAGCCTAGCATCATGGGTTGGCATACAGCTCAGGGGCAGGGGCAGAGCTTAGCATCATGGGTTGGCATACAGCTCAGGGGCAGGGGCAGAGCCTAGCATCATGGGTCGGCATACAGCTCAGGGGCAGGGGCAGAGCCTAGCATTATGGGTTGGCATACAGCTCAAGGGCAGGGGCAGAGCCTAGCATCATGGGTTGGCATACAGCTCAGGGGCAGGGGTAGAGCTTAGCATCATGGGTTGGCATACAGCCCCACAGGGTGGTGGTGACAGCAGACAATGATGTGGCTCACTGAGGAGTACTCTTTCCACAGGTGGACAGTGATACCATCTGGAATGAGGTGCACTCATCGGGGGCAGCCCGCCTGGCTGTGGGCTGTGTGGTGGAGCTGGTCTTCAAGGTAGCCACAGGAGAGCTTAAGGTCAGTGGTCGGTCAGAGCTCTACAGAGCTGGGCTTAAAAAAAAGGGGGGGGCTGGAGAAATGGTTCAGCAGTTGAGAGCACTGGCTGCTCTTACAGAGGACCTGGGTTCAATTCCCAGCACCCACTTGACAGCTAACAAACCATCCATAACTTGAGCTCCAGGGGATCTGGCACCCTCTTCTGACCTCTGTGGGGATTCCACAACCGGTATGCACTTACATAGGTACAGGCAATATACTCAACATATAAAATAAAAACAAAATATTTTTAAAGAAGGGGGCAGTCTACCACCTTTCCCCCTCTGATGGAGGGTGGAAGGGACTGGTACAAGGTGGCCCCTGTCCAGGATGACAGGTGCATGAATGCTTCTATGCTGGTGAAAACGTGGTTCAGATTCTGAAATGGGGCTAGGAAGCCCTTTACCCCATCACACTTGCTGGGGAACCCAGCTAGCTTTTGTTCCAGCAACCCACCTCATAAGCAGTTTTGGAGGTTATAACTCGGACATTTCAGAGTGATCATTCTAAAATAACAGTAGCATTTGGCATCGCAGATGGCAGCCTTGCAGCAATGTGAGCTAGTGAAGAGCACTCACCTGGGCAGACCAGGGCTGGGAAGGAAGAGCCAGCCTCTTGTGGGCTCTGTGGATAATGGAGAATTTCTCTGACCTGTGTCAGTGTTGGTTCATGGCAGGTCTTGAAGACCAGTGCATTGTGGACCGTGGAGCCACAGCAAGGCTGTTCTTGTTCCGAGCACCCTTGGCCTTCTCTTTGTTGCATAGCACTCACCCACAGGAGGTTCACTATACCAGGCAGCACATTAGAAAGTTAAGACCCCAAGTCCTGGCACATTGCACCCTAGCCAGAAAAGTCACAGATTTTTTTTTTAAACCCTGAGTACTGCCACTCATAAGAGATACCTTCTTGTGCCAGGTCTCAGTCAGGTCACAGGGGCAAGCTTAGCCTTTCACATCCATGTCTGCACCTTAGCACTGACAGCTACTGCCTGTTTTGTTCTTGGAAATGAGAGGCCTTGTTCTATTTTTGAGAAGTGCCTTAGGTCTCCCCAAGTTGGGATCCCCATGACTTATCTGTCCTCACAAGGAAAATGGAGGTCCCTGAAGAAAATGGGTCTGTCTCAGTTCACAGCAAGCTGCATACTGAGGCATCCTGAAGCTAGCCTACACTGGCCTCGCTGCCGGAAATGCTACCCTGTCTTCCTGAGTCACATAGGGTGCTAAGAGTGGTGGACCTGAAGGGGGTTGTGCACTGTGGAACTTTGTTGCTTCATAAAGACATTTGGGAAGAACTGTGACTCTTAGAGGTTCGGTCATGCTCCTTGTAAGCACCAGGGCAGTTCCATGCCACTGGGCAGCTGCATGGTCAGCGCTGTTGTCCACTCAGCACATGAGGCAGATGGAGCCTGAGGATGATTAGAAAAAGCCCAGACCTGCACAGTGTGCAGCCAGGCATGCAGCACAGTGTGCAGGACAAGAAAGAATAAGGCAGTTTATTTGCAGTGCCAGCTCTGACAGGCTGCTGCTTCCGTGTGAATCTGCCCTTCCTGTCCCGAGTAGCCAGCTCACCACCCCAACGGTTGTTAGGAGTCACCCGATTCCTTTGTGCTCAGTTTAGAGCTTGACCATACCAGCTGGTGCTGGGCAGAGTCGGAGCCTGCTGAGCGATGCCACAGCTGCAGCCCATTGCTCTTTCCAGGGTTCTAGGGTGTAAGGAGAGCAGCCAGGCCGCCATGCCATCTGTGCCAGCTCTGAAGTGCCTCGTCTGGGTGGGAGAGGAATTGGATGTTGTCTGTGCTGTCCTCTCCACCAGGAGCTAAGCTGCAGTCAGGATAAAGATGGGACAGTAGGCCTGCCTGAAGCATGACGTCAGCCTCACAGCAACCTGCATGGGCAGGGAAACAAATTCTTCTGTAGCTCAAGTCAGCCTCCAAGTCGCAGTGAGGCTGAGACTGGCCCCAAGCTCCTCGTCTTCTAGGGTTACTGGGGTGTTCCACCACACACAGCTTTTTATCTTGTCTGCATGTCTGTCACGGGGCTGCTGGTGAGCCATGGGCACTACAGTGCCCTGGATCCTAGCCCATTCCCCTTGGAAACAAAGCAAGCAAGTTTAGTGTCTGTCATCGGGCCGAGCCTCCTAGCAAACTCCTTAGGAAAGGAGCCAGGCTTCCTTCATGGCTCAGAGGGCTTTGTTCCATCCCTGTCATGGGGTCAGGCATAGGAAGCCACATCTTCCTGTGGATTCTGAATCTGCTGAATGTTGGTAGCCACTTTCCTGTACATATGATGTCTCACTGTGTCCAACTGTCTGCTATCATCTACAGAATGGCTTTGCTGTGGTCCGCCCCCCAGGACACCATGCCGAGGAGAGCACACCCATGTGAGTGGACACAGCTGGTGGGCAGGCTGCATTAGTAACCAGGTTAGGTGGGCATCCGTGGGCCCAGGGAAGAGCGAGAAGCCTTGTGCAGGGTGGGTCACTTTTTCTGCCTTGCCTGCAGCCACGGCAGACACGCAGCTTGAGCGCCCCGTGGACAGGTGAGGCGTGTAGGCTCTGGAGCTTCTGGCCTTCCCAACACACGTAATACAGGGTTCTGGTGATAGGAATGAGAAATGCACCAGGAGCGGATGCGTGTCCACAGGCCAGCTTCTAGACCTCTTAACTACTGCACATCTGAGGCTGGGGACAAGGTGGAATATGGCTCACCCTAGACGCAGCACTGTTAATAAGAACTACACCAGGAATAATTAATTAGTAAAGAACTGTGTTAGGTGCAGACCTGGGGTAGGGTCAGTAGGGACTCAGCCCCCGAAGCTGTGCAGGAAGGGTCTTGGTGGAAGTGCGCTGTGCTGTTGGCAGGCTGATGGGATATGGTTCTCAGCTCAGGAGCCTGGTGCTATGAGGACTGTGTCTTAGTAAACTACATGTGGAACTCGGGCCAGCAGAGCTCCTGGGAAAACTGAGGCTGAGGTTACAGCTTTGCTGTTCACTTCCATAGCTTGTTGGTTGCTAGGGTAAGTTACTGTAGAGTTACACTGACCACAGGAGTAAGTGCATATACATAAATCTGTCATGTATCTGGAAATGGGAAGATAAGACAAGCATCTAGAGCAGAAGCCTCAAGACACCAATGTTCTAGGGAGGTGAAGGGGCCATGCTGCAAAGAAAGCCATATGCATTTCTCTGAACAGGAGTGGAGAGGGTCTGTCTGCATGCTTCCTGCCTGCCTGTGTCTGTACACTAGAGGGCAGGTGTAAAGTGTGGCGTCTGCCTACATTTGCATACATGTGTGTGTGCTGTGTATCTAGTATATGTGTGTGTTTTTATCGCATATGTGTTTTGGTGTGTATCTGTATAGCATATGCATACTTGTGTACATCAGTGTGTGTGGTGTGTGTGTATATACTTGTATGTATCTGTAGAGTATGCATATTTGTGTACATCAGTGTGTGTGGTGTGTGCGTATATATGCTTGTGTGTATTTGTGTAGCATATGCATACTTGTGTACATCATTGTGTATGGTGTGTGTGTATATGCTTGTGTGTATGTATGCTTGTGTGTATCTATGTAGCGTATGCATACTTGTGTACATCAGTGCGTGTGGTGTATGTGTATATGCTTGTGTGTATCTGTAGCGTATGCATACTTGTATACATCAGTGTGTGTGGTGTGTGTGTATATGCTTGTGTGTATCTGTGTAGCATATGCATACTTGTGTACATCAGTGTGTGTGGTGTGTGTATATGCTTGTGTGTATCTGTGTAGCATATGCATATTTGTGTACATCAGTGTGTGTGGTATATATGCTTGTGTGTATCTGCATACTTGTGTACAACAGTGTGTGTGTTGTGTGTGTGCGTGTATGCTTGTGTATATCTGTGTAGCGTATGCATACTTGTGTACATCAGTGTGTGTGGTGTGTGTGTATCTGTGGTACATCTGTGTCTCTGTATCTGTGTGGTTTACGTGTATCTATATCTGTGTTGTGTCCAGGTCTTTAAGCTTGTATCCATGTGTGTGTGTGTGTGTGTGTGTGTGTGTGTGTGTGTGTGCCTGTACATACATGTCTGTGTGGTGTATGCACGTGTGTAGTCACATGTGCATATAGGTTGCTGTGATAAAATACTTGACAGGAAGCAGTGGCGGTGGTTTCTTTGGCTCAGTTTGAGGTTCGTCTGTTGTGGCAGGGATGATGTGGTGGCAGAAGCCTGACACAGTGGGTCGCAGTGCATCTGCAGTCAGGACATGGGGAGCACAAATGCCTGTGCTCATCTTGCTTTCTGTCTGATTCAGTCAAGGTCCCCAGCCCACAGGAATGGTGCCACGCACATTTGTGGTGATCTTCCCACCTTTTTAACCTAATCCCTCAAAGCACGCCTGGAGGCCAGTCTAGATGACCCCTCCCAGGGTCTCCTAGGTAGGTCTAGATCTTGTCAAAGTGACAGCCAGTGTGAACAGTCTTCATGCCGTCAGTGTGTGTGTGTGTGTGTGTGTGTGTGTGTACACCCATCTGTTATGTGTCAGTATAGGTCTGTGGTAAGTGCCTCTGTGGGTGTGTGGGTGTGTGTGTGGGGGTGTGTGTGTACAAATTATGTGCAACACACCTGTGATGTGTCTAACACACCTGTGGTATATCTGCGTCTATGTGGTATGTCTGATGGATAGATCTCTTACATAGCATGTGTGCCCATATGTCTATATGTGCCAATTTACATGTGTATCTGTGGTATGTGGCATATGTGTCTGGTGGGTAGGTCTTAAGTAGCATGTATGTGTGCACGCATATGTGCATCTGTGTGTGTGTCTGTGGTATAAATATATATGTGTGGCATATGTGCTTGTCTGTCTGTGTGACTGTAGCCAAGCATGCCAGCATCGGTTAAGGGCTTCAGTTAGAATATCAAGTTAGCTGGGCATCATCAGAGCTCTGCAGAAGACCATGGGACTCCCGGTGTTGTGAGTTGTGTGAAAACAAGTACCTAAGCGTCTTTTGTTTCCCTCCTGCAGGGGGTTCTGCTATTTCAACTCTGTGGCAGTTGCAGCCAAACTTCTCCAGCAGAGGTTGAACGTGAGCAAGATTCTCATTGTGGACTGGGTGAGTGGCCTCTCTCCCAGGCAGACTTGGGAAGAGCCATACATACCCACCTGTTTCCCCATTGGAAGGCCTAGCAGAGGGCGGGCCGTTACTGCCATTGACTCTTGTACTTGGGGAGCTGAACTTTCCAGAAACTGTTGCAGAGATCAGAGAAATAAAGCCTACACCCATCGAAAGTTGCTTTCAAGATTTGGGCCAGCCGATCCTGCCAGTCCTATGCTCTGACCTATCTAGATATACCCAGAAGGCTGATCCTCAGCACTATCATTTAGGTGGTTGGAATCCTGGAGATTGTGTCCAGCTTTGACCAGGGACATCGGTCCTCGCCACCTGCCTTTTACTGGCCCAGAGCCTCCATCTTCCTGTATAAGGTGCCACCTCTTAACCACCACTGCCTGAGAATGGCTTGTTCTTCTCTGATGGCTAAACCTAAACCTTAGAAGTCAAGTACTTTTAGTCCCAGTGCCAAGCATCACAAGTACCAGGGCAAGAAAAGAAGGGGCCCTGGGCTTTCTGCAGGCCTGTGGCCACCCTGGTCCTGACCTTGGAAAGGAGGTCCCAAGACAGGTGGGCTGGGTGGGTGACCCTGCTTTGCACACCTGTGCTTTAGCCACGTGAAGTCAGTGGCTCTGACACTACACACACGTCATGTTCACTTTAGCATCAGTATCCCATGCTGTACTTTGTATGGAAAACGGCAGGTACATCAGGTGAGTGAGTATCCTTTATATTTCAGCTCCTTAGTTTGAGGAAAGAAATAATAGACCATAAACCAGGATACAAGTCAGCTCCTGGATCTGGAACTGGGCCTGAGCCAGGCAGGAAAGGCAGCACAGTCTTCTCACACCTGGAGCTAGCCTTCTCCCCAAAACCCCCTTCCTCAGAGAATAAGCATAGAGTCTTGCCGAGAGAAGTGCCATGCAATTGATGGCAGTAAAGACATGACAGTTATGTCCCAGGGACAACTGAGCTAGCAAATTAACCCCTGTAGACACTGCCCATCTTCCCAGGGCCTTGACACTCCCCAGGGCTACACCTTGTGGTAACTGCAGGATGGCAGTTCACATAGACACACTATGACACAGTCACTGTGCACAGTGCTGGCCTGTGGCTCCTCAGCAGGGGGTCTCGGTGAGTGGGATAGTCGGCACTTGTTGCTTCTCATATGGCCGCACCTCCACACCCTGCACTGAACACAGACGACCTCTGCAGAGAACACACAGAGCAGCAGTGGCTCTTCCCACATCGCTGTGCAAAGCAGGGCTACCCAGCCTGCCCATACACCCCATGGCCAGTGAGGGTAGCCCCAGGCCTGGCAGAGCCTGCCTTTACTTGCCCCCTTGTGTTCTTGATATTAGGCATTATGTCTAAGAAAGCAGCAAGGTTCATCTGTAATACCCCCTGTGTGGCAGGGAGCACCTCACATGTATCTAAGTAGCCTGCCCACAGTGCTTGTCCTGGTTGGGGGAAGAAGTGGCTTACGTACCCCATACCTAGCAGGCACAAGAAATTGGTGGGAAACCACAGCCTTGGCCTTAAGGAACCCCAGCCCCATCCTCTTTGCTGGAGTCAGGGATGCACCCTTGTGCTCAGGGTTGAAGAGGCACTGTTGACTCTAGCTCTACCGTCAGAATCTCTACAATGCTGCACCTCATGGCCCCTGACTACCTCTCTCAGTGTGTAACCTGCTAAAGGTTCCGAAGTATTGATCAACTGGGAGCTGCTGCCGCAGGGCACAGAGGGGAAGCTGGACAATGAGGGCCATGCCCGAGGCTTGGTCCTCCCTGAGCCAGCTTTCCTGGTCTCTCAGGATGTACACCATGGGAACGGGACTCAGCAGGCTTTCTACAGTGACCCCAATGTCCTCTACATGTCCTTGCACCGCTATGATGATGGGAACTTCTTCCCGGGCAGTGGAGCACCTGATGAGGTAAATGGAGTACCTGAGATGTTGCTGAGATGTTGTTGGGGCTACAGGGAGGCAGGCCAGCTTAGAGCCGAGCGCTTCAGCTGCCTGAAGGGCTGGCCAGCTGCAGGCCACACCTGGCTGCCACAGAAGCAAGGCTTCCCCCTTGCTTTAGCCTAGAACACCCTTCCAGGGAAAACACCAGCCTGGGTGCTGCTGTGCACGACTTGGACCAGAATTTTCGAAAGTGCAATGACTGCACATCATTTCTGGTTCCAATCAGGTAAGCAGAAGCTCCTAGTGCTGTTCCTCCAGGATGCTTGCTGTTCTGTGCTATGTGACATCACCACAGACACCGTCTATGGGGGCACCCTTGCATGGCCACTATGGGGGCACCCTTGGGCAGCACACCCATCTCGCATCTGTCCTTTTGGTATCTGGTGGCCCCAGGAACACAGAACTAGAGGCCTGGCAGGGTTACTGTGAGCACTTGACAAATATGTCATCAGGAATGTCTCTGAGAGGAACTGAGTGGGCTTCTCCTGTGGCCCAAGGACAAAGGATAGTCCTGCAAGTTCAGGGTTTGAGAGTACCTGCAATGCCTACATGGGTGCTCAGAACACAATTGACCAGTGAGCACACAGGAGCCCAGAGCACGTGGGAATCACCATCCCAACACACCCCTGCCCACCTCTGGTACTGTCCGGTAGTCCTATCAGAGCATCACTGACAGCAGTTTCTCTCCTATGGCTACAGGTGGGCACAGGACCAGGAGTGGGTTTCAACGTCAACATGGCCTTCACAGGTGGCCTCGACCCCCCCATGGGAGACACAGAGTACCTGGCCGCCTTCAGGTGAGTACTTTACTGCCCACCTTAGACTTCCTTCTGAGCCCTGGGCAGCCGAGTAAGCTAGGAGGTCTAGGGTTCATCTCTGCCTGCCTGCCTGCCTCCCTTTTGTTCCCAGCTCCCTTGTGTGTTCAATATTAGGAACCTGTTTGGGTCCCAACAGTAAGACGGCAAGGAGAAAGAAGAAGGACGTTGTAGTATTGGAAAGGGCTCTGCAAATCTATGGAAATCTCTGAGATTTCATTATCTCTGCTCAGTCTTCACAAACCCTTTATTAGATGCTAGAGAATGGAAATGAGTTGTCTGTATAAAAGTCAAGGCGCAGTCGCTGTGTAAGTCGCCATGTATCTCATCCTGTGTGCTGCTCTGGTCCCTCACAGCCTGGCTGCAGGGCACTTGTGTAAACTGCTTTTAGTGGGTCTGGTCATCCAGCTGCTCTGTAGTTTCTAGTAGTGACAAATCTCATTTGATAAAATCACAAAGGTCTGCTGCTCAGCCCTGGGCCTGCTCTGTATAGACAGCAATGGCTCAGCCCTTGGAAGTTTCTCAGTGCCTGCCACCAGCCTCTTTCCTCTGATCCTTTGGCTGGTCCCGATGTCTCTTCATGCCACTGCCCTGTGATAAAGTAATTTTTGACACCTGCTTCTTTTTTTTTTTTTTTTTTTTTTTTTTTTTTTTTTTTTTTTTTTTTTTTTTTTTTTTTTTTTTTTTTTTTTTTTTTTTTTTTTTTTTTTTTTTTTTTTTTTTTTTTTTTTTTTTTTTTTTTTTTTTTTTTTTAATGTACTGTCTGCATGCAAGTTTGTGCACCCGTGTCGTGCAACGCCGCGGAGGTCAGAAGAGGGTATCAGATTCCCCTGGAACTGGGGTTCTCCTGGAATTGGAGTTTCAGACGGTTCTTAGCCGCCATGTGGGTGCTGGGGATCGAACCGGCGTCCTCTGTAAGAGCGGTCGGTGCTCTTAACCGCTAGGCTATCTCTCCAGCCCCACCTGCTTCTCTTAAGAACTTGCCCAAACACTGGAAAACCTGTGAAAGCTGAACTTGGCAACAAGGGGGTATCATACATTTTCCTACTGGGAAATAACGTGTCAGTAGCATGCAAGGTGAGCAGTGTCTGAGGAGTGGCCTTCTCTTTGAATGGATGCTGTTTACAGGTTCGGGCTGCGTGAGGGCGCCCCGGTGGCCCTGGAACAGGAGGAGGGTGGAGCCCTCGTGGTGACAGTAAAGGGGCACCTCCATTTATATCAGTCCTTTCAGCCAGGTAGCTGGGCTGCCCTCTCCCCAGGCCTTACTCCCCACCTCCCATATTGCCCAACCAAGCCATGTCTTGAATGCACCTAAAGTTCTATGATCCAGGACCCAAAGGCTGGCCCCTGGTGCCCCTGCCCAGGTTCCTGCCATGCCCACCTTCCCTGGAGTTTATGCCCCTGCCTGGGTGAATCTTTCTTCTTCAGTCCTCTGACATCTGTTCTAATATTCTGCCAAGTGTGTGAATGATAATACCTTATCAAGGGGCACCTTCTAAAACTTCAGTCACTTCTTAAAAAGGGAAAATTGTTTCAGGATTTTTTTTTTAAGTAGCACTTTGAAGTTTACAATTTATGGTTCCCTGGGCATGGCTGAGGGAAGAGAGTCAGAGGCTCCCCCTTTCTTCTTCAGTCTCCCCTTTGGGGGCCCCTTGGGACAAGGCAGGCCTCAAAGGCAACACCTTGTTCTTCAGAGCCTCGCCTGCCAGGTCGCATTTTCAAAGGATCAAACCTCTGATGAAGAAAAGATAAGAAAATTGCCCTTAATGAGATCCAGAAGTGGCCGGCACTTTCTCGTCCGGCTTCGAGACTTGGAGAAAAGGGACCATAATTCAAACCAGTTCTGGGGCCAGACACAGCTTTGACTGAAGTTGGTGGAGCTCCAGTGGAGCGTCAGGGACTGAGGGCGGAGATGGACGCAGTGTCCTCAAGCCCTCCCCCTGCACAGTGCTGGAGCCCTCAGCAGGCCAAGGCCCCCGGGGAGCCGATGCTCTGAGTGTCATGTCATCTAAGATAGAGTAGAGTGACCTCAGACCGAGCAAGCAAGGCCAGAGCACTCAGCCTGCACCCACTCAGTGGACCTGAACCCTCAATCTGTTGTGAGGCTGCGCCTGCTGCTGCTGCTACTGCTGCTACTGCTGCTCTCTTCAACAGCTTTTCAATAGTGGGAGTAAGACACACATGGCCACCTGTGAGCACACCCTATGGTGGCACTAGCCATAGTCACTACAGTGCCTTCTCAACAGGCTTGTGTCTCAAGAACAAGCACTTGCTGTGTGGAAATTTGCTCCAAACCATTTGCCTTTTCTTGAAGCAGTTTAATGCCATCATGGCGTGCCGCTTCCCTACATAGACTTTCATCAAAGACAGTGAGTGGCCATGATCTTAGAAGTATGTAAAAGCAGAAACCTGGCAGTGGAAATCTCATGATTCACCAACCCCATTTGGCCTGCCCAGCCCCAGGAGAATAAAGAGGGGTAAAGCTTGGAGCACATCAGCTCAGTGAGCTGCACTAGGCAACTCTGCAGGAAGACAGCAGCAGACCCCAAGGCGCCCAGCCACCCGAGGGCTACAGCCGCTCCACAGGACCCAGGCCACACTGGCAGGAGCGAGTTTGGCACAGGCATTAGAGACAAAGGCCATCCTCAAGGAAGTTGCCTGTCAACCTTGGTCCTGAGGGGCTGTTATTGAAGGGTTCAGCCTGATGAATAAGAGGGGCCCATCTGTCTCCTGTGGCCTGATGGGACAGGCCAGGGTGTCTGAATATGAATACACAAGCCAGAAAATGGTGAAGTGACCTGCAGGAAAGGGTCACACAGGCCACACAGGCAGGGACAAGCCACAGCATTGAGGGGGCTGGTGTGTGGGCAGCACATTCCGTAGCACTGGCTTGCAGCAGGGGGAATGGCGCCAGGCTAGAGATCCAGGAGCGCAGGTTCGGGTGTGGAGCAGACAGTGCTCTGACTACGGGCATTTTAGGAGAAAGTGTCTGTTCAAATTGGCATTCAGTGACACAGGAAAGAGGTTTGTGCATTATGACAGAAACTTCTAGATATGAGGGGGTGACAATAACTACTCTGTCCTGAGAATATGGGGAAAGGAATTGGCAGTGGTCCCAGCTCAGGAGGAGGTTAGACTAGTAATAAAGCTCAGAAGAGCCTTCGACTAGCCCAGGCCCCTGCCATCTAGGGGCGTCCCCTCCCCCATCCCACTTGGTCGGGCTTTTGTCCTTCTGTTTTTGGTGGTGGTTGTTTGTCTTTGTTTTTGTTTTTGTTTTTGTTTTTTTTCCTGGGATGGTTGAATCAGAGGAAATGCTGAAAAGCAGGGCCCTTGTGGAGGGAAAGAGAAGCTACCAGAGTGGATGGGTGTGCCAGCCTCTGGAACTGGTGGGGGCTAAGGTTTCCATGGAGCAGGTGGAGATGACAGTGAAGCAGGATATAGAATTGGCAGTGGGCCTGGGTGACTTTCCTACATGGCCCCTGCAGTGGTGGCAAGACTGGGTAAGGCACCCCTGGATGAGGGTTGGGTTGGAGAGATGGATTCAGGGGTTCTCTCCAAGTAGTACTGTGGGTTTCTAAGATATAGAGCCTGGGGACACTCTACAAACATGTGGCCCAGAGCCACGCACCCTACAGGGTAAAGTAGCTGCAGATGGACAGGAGAAGCACCAACCCCTAGACTCATCCTCCAAGTGAGACCTCAGGTGGCTTTTAACCAGAGAGCTGTTGAGTCAGCAGAGCACTGGGGTGCTGAAGTGGCCTGAGCACCTGCCCAGCTGCCATCTGTGAAACTGGGTCTGTTGATCAATAGTGAGCACCCAGCGATTGGCCTGGCCTGGAGCTGTGGCAACACAGGCTCTCATGTCCTAGAGAAACCTAGGCAGATAAGGGTGCTCTGAGCAGGGGCAATGGTTCTTCTATGTCACATGTAACAAGCAGGTTTGTGGGCAGTGCCATGCAAGCGTGGAGGGCAGGAAAGCCTCCCTAAGGTGTAGGGATGGCATGATGACCCACATTTCAGTGCCAATAGGGGTCCCTGATGCTAGCTGCCATGGAGGTCACAGCCCATGGCCCTCATTATACAGTGCTTTGAGCTTCAAGTTGAGGCCTGTGGGTTTAACTTAGAAATCATTTGGGAAATCTTTTTCCAGGTGGGAACCTAGCTGTTGGAGTGCTTACTGCATTTAAGTTTGGATTTCAGAGCAGGAAGTACGTCCAACTGATGCAGAAAGCAGAACAGCTACATCCCAGCAAGAAGCAGTGACGTTCCTGGGATGCCACGCCCTCAAGCACCTGCCTGGTGTTCAGGGCTGTCTCATGCTATCTCAGCTTCACCCTATTTGGAGCCAGCTGAGCAGACACCACACATTCAACGTGCAGACAACTGTGTGTGTGTGTGTCCGTTCCACATCCACTGCTGATGTGTGCATGAGGCCAAAGTGGTCCCCCAGACTCAGTCAGGTTTTGCATGTCTTTTGGTTTGGCTTCTGGACACCAACACACAGCAGGTGTAAATATAAAAACTCTTGGTGTGAGCTTCTTTTAATGGCTTTAACAGGACTTTCTTTTGGGAGGGGAGTAGATATTAAATAGCTCAGCAATACTTCAAAGCTGAGAATTAAGCCCACCACGTGCACTTTGTTCAGAACGTCTGCTGGAGTGCTTGGTGAGTTGCACCTGGCACCAGCAGCTGCGGTCTACCTTAAAATAAAATGGATGCTTTAAAACGCACACCAGACCATGACAGGGCTCTGTCATTCTGCTGAGGATAATGGTTCTGTAACAAAGGGCATGGCTAGTCACAAAATTGTTGGAATGATGTGGATAGTGAGAACAGAGAGGCAGCCACTGTCACACACCCCCAACCCCCCGTCGTCACACACACACACACCCACACCCATCCCCGTCCCTAGGGAAGGTCTCTGAGAGGCATGCAGAACATGGCCTAGGGGAAGCCGACCCACACTAGTGCCAGTGCCAGCCTGCCCGTCACATGGACACCAGTGCCTGTCACATGGACATCAGCTGACCACTGGAATTGTCTACCCTGTGACTTACTAGATTATGAACTGCCCACTCCTGGCACCTGTGGCAAGGTTTCTAGACAAATGCTAGTATGCACCTGGGTAAATGCTCAGCTTAAATGTTTGTACCCCACAAGATGGAAAGCACCTCTAAAGTCTGGGCCAGAGGTCCTGCACAGAAGCTGTCTGGGTAGGGCCCAGCAGTGTCAGCCAGCTGCAGCCTGTGTTGAACGCACCATAGTGTTCACGTTTCTTGTCTGTGACTACTGTTTTCGCACCACAAGGGTGTGCCTGGCCTCCCCTGAGACCATGTGACACCAAGACCAAAATATATCTTGCCCAGGCTTTGATAGGAGGTGTGCTGGCCGTGGTCTGTGGTCACCTGGGTATGCCCTGCACTCTAATGATGGTATTCAAAGACCATAGCCTGCAGAACCCCTTCAGCCTAAAGCAGAGACAGTTCCAGGAGACACTAGATGGCACACTTTCAGTTTGGAAGGCATGTCTAAGCTGCAGAGTGCCTGGGGTGAATTGGGTTTGGTTCTCCAGTAGCCCTTCAGTCCCTACCAGAACCAAGCCACACCTCTCTACTTGGCCTTTCTGAGTCTGGGCTCTCCCTGGGAACTCAGATGTAGGGGTGTGTGTCCCATCTTGAAGTCAGAAGAACTGGGCAGTTGGTGCCTGAGCAGATCCCATTGAGTTTTGAATGTTCTGTTTCTTTTATCAGAGTTGATACTTCTGCCAGTTTTGACGGGGAATTTTACTTGGTAGAAGCTGAAAGAGCGTGGAGCTGAGCATTGTTTTGGCGTCTCTTAGAGTGTGGGGTAGAAAGAGCCCTTCTCTGGGGCTTCTCCCCGCCTCTCCCATAAGGACCTCCCATGTGTCCCAGAGACACAGCTGTCTCCTGGGAACAGGCTAGGTGGAATGGCCCCAAGCACAGGTAGCAGAGAAAGTTGTGAAAGGTTCCATCAGCGAGTCCCAGGGTAGCTATCCCATGACTGCTCCACACCCTGTCCTCATCTGCCCCAACAGCATAGTCCTGGCACGCCTGCTCTCAGGAGACAGAGGTCTCACTCTGAAGGCTCCTGCTGGCCCCAAAGGAGTCAGAAGCAAGCTCTGAGGATGCAGGAGGACTCATCAAAACCTCCTGGGTCAGTTATAACACTGTCATGGCTCTAGCACCATGGCTAGGCCGTGGCTAATGGGTTTTGTGTTAAGAGGTGGGGTTTCTGCTTCTCAGGTAAAATAACGAAACCACTGAGCTCTTCAGTGCCTGTTATGTTTTGCCACAGTTCTCTTAAATGTGTCATCAGTTTTCTCTTTTCCCATGTCGGCTGTCTCATTGTCCCTTCAGTTCACCCTCACATGTGCATAGTTGGTCTTTGGTTGCAGGCACAGGGCACTCCAGTGAGTGGGAAGCCCATGTGGGCTGCAGAATGCTGAGCAGGACCCTTGTATGTTCCCAGTACCTTGTGCTAGGTGGAGACCACACACATTGGTTACTTTCCTCACTAGTATGTGCCTTTAATCCCAGCGCTCAGATGCTGGCTGATCTCTATGAGATCAAGGCCAGCCTGGTCTAAATAGTGAGTTCCAGGCCAGCTATGGCTGCAGGGAGACCCTGTCAAAAAAAAAAAAAAAAAAATTACTGACAAAAACAACTTAAGGAAGGGTTTATTCTGGCTCACAGTCGAAGGGAGCAGGCCATCATGGCAGGACGTCGCATCCACAGGCAGGAAGCAGACAGATGAGCACTCAGCTTGCTTTCTCTTTATTCAGACAGAACTCCAGCCCATGAGATGGCCCTGAACTCAAAGTGGGTTTTCCCACCTCAGTAACCTAAGCTGGATAATCCCTTACAAGTGTGTCAGTGGCCTGTCTCCAAGGTGGTTCTAGATCTTGCCACTTGATAGTGTGAGCTGTCACATTGCACCAGCCTGAGATGCAAGCCCTGAGAAGTGCCACATCGTGCTGTGGGAAAGACAGCTCCAGAGGGCCAGAGGGGTAGGGCTGGGCAGTGTGGCAGGACCTGTAGCAAGTGACATTAGCTGGTAGTGACAGCATGTTACGGAATTCTGCTGCAGCATCCATAGCATTGAGACTGGAGGTGTCAGAGACACGTCATGATCTCGTTTGGGTTGATTTCCTTCCAATTCAGATACTAGCCCACTAACCATAGGGCAGTTAGGCAGGAGATGCCACTGGCTTCAAAGAACATGTGTCTGACCACCGCTGTCTTCCTTGTGGCCGTGTCCTTGGCTACCCAAGTAACCCTTCTCCTCTCTTTGCAGAACTGTGGTCATGCCAATTGCAAACGAGTTTGCCCCAGATGTGGTGCTGGTGTCTTCGGGCTTTGATGCTGTGGAGGGCCACCCCACACCTCTTGGAGGCTATAATCTCTCTGCCAAATGTAAGTCCCAGAGGGCACTTCTCACCAGGACTCTGGGTGCTCTGTGTCAGGCACTAGGAAGGCACTTATCTTTAACTCTTACTCAAAATGAGATTCTGCTAGGCTGGAAGCCACAGACTCTACCCTGGGGACTGAAGTCCCAAAAGCATCAGGGAGACTGAGCCCAGCATAGACTCCTAAAGGGCGGTCCCTAGTCCTGTCAACTGACACATGCTTAGTGTCATGTTTTGTTCACTGATGGAGAAGCTGGCCCTTCTCAGCTTTGAATAGGGAAGTAGATAGGAGGCTGTGGAGCTGGGGACATGATCACGAGGACTTGCATCATGCACTGTATCATACATTTACCAGCAGCTCTACCAGTGTTGTCTGTGGTTCCTGCTTCTGCTCTGCTATAGCACATGGAAAAGGAGGTGGAAGACCTCTGGGTGTAGCACTTTAAGTCACCCAAAAGGCCTGGCTGTTCCTCAGCTAGCCATGGTGCCCAGTACCCTGTGTCAGAGGCAGTAAGGAGCCTGGGAACCTGCAAGTGTCAAAGAGCACCATTAGGTGTGCTTTAAGTTTCTACCCACAGTGCCTCAGAGCTGGCAGTGGTCACAGCCTGGGTGATCAGTCAAGGCCACTGGCTTTCTAGGCTCTCCTTCTGCCTAGCCAACACCAGCATCCTCTGATTGTGAGTCGTGGCTTTGTATCCATCAAGTTATCTGCCAGACAGGCACTGTGAGCACGGGAAAGACCCTGTAGCCCTATATGGAAGCAGATGTCTAGATGTGGATGTGGAAAATCCAGAATACCAGGGGCCCTCTATGGAGCTGAAGGCCCCCTGGATGGAGTTGGTTGCATTACAAAGTCATAGCACTGAAACTGCAATCTGCACTTAATTGAATGAAGAGGACATCCTAAACCCAAACTCTTGGAGGACCATGTGAAGCTGGCCTCAGTTACCTGAGATGGCATCTCAGCCCCTGGTGTTCTAGGAGTTTCCTGGGAGCTCCAGCTCCTGCCCCTCCACTCACGTCCTTCTGCCGTTGCAGGTTTTGGGTACTTGACGAAGCAGCTGATGGGCCTGGCTGGTGGCCGGATTGTGTTGGCCCTTGAGGGAGGCCATGACCTCACAGCCATCTGCGATGCCTCTGAAGCATGTGTTTCTGCTCTGCTGGGGAATGAGGTATGGAGATGGGAGCCCTGCACAGTGTCCTATCCCACAGGCACAAGGCCGTTGCCAAGAGTCTCAGACCTGGCCAGGCAGTTCACGTCACTTTGGGCTGCTGCTCTTCCACCCAGTGTGGCAGGACTGGTGTAGCATGGATGCTGAATGGTTTGATGTAGATGGAAGGAGCTAGGGAAAGACAGATGGAAAGGACCCCAAGCTGGCCAAGACCCCGGTTCAGAGGTGCTCGCTGCAGCATTTTCTCCCACCGTGTCACTTGTGCTAAGGAAAACAATGGCCAGGCCTCCTCTTACCTGCTGGCCTCTGTGGGCAGCTGGTTTCTCTGGGCTCTTCTCCACGGGCTTGGGCATGAGCATGCTCGGCTGAGAGCATGGGTCCTGAGAGCCCAGGTCCCTGGGCCGGGACCTCTTCATGCACCACCCATCTGCCTACTCCATTCTGGGTGATGCCTAGATTACAAGGCTCTGTGATGCCTCACTGACGTTGCACAGCAAAATGAGGGACACTGGCTGCAGAGAACATGGTGAGAGAGAGCTTCTGAGGGCTAAAGAGGAGTGAGGTCACATGAGTTCCCTTCTGGTAGTCCTGATGAGGCTCCTTTGTTGACTTTCCCAACTCCCGGTACCTGGCTGCACCCAGCAGAGCCACCATGCCTGTGGGAGCCCCTAAGCAGGTTATAGACCTGATCCCTGTCATTCAGAATTTCCAAATGCTTTATCTGTCCAGGCCCTGTGGCTCTGCATTACCTGTCATTGAGCCAATGCATTTCTCACTCCATACAGTTAGTTCTCATTACTCCCCATGGGTATCCATGCAGGAAGGAGCCAGCCGGAAATAAGGTACTCACCATTATCCCAGAACCACAAGATGCTTAGGGTTCTAGCTCCACAGACACAAGCAGCCAGACCTGGCCCAGGGACCATCAGGTTTTTATTCTCCAGCAGCTCAGATTGGCCTCATGCAAACCTGTGGGTTCCCTCAGGTGGGAGTTCACAAGAAACTCCTCTCCAGTGCCCGATCCGGTGGGCACTGCCAGTACCATGGTCCTTATGTGTTACAAGCACCCCTGGCTTAGGTTCTAGTAACAGATGGGCAACAGCTGTGACACCTTTGATTGCTGGCTTTTACCCTCTGACCTGGTACTAGGGAGTGTGCAGCCACCATTCAGGGATGTTCTCTGTGCATGCTCCTCTCTGCCCGCCTCAGGTGACCTAGCTCCGGTCAGGGCCAGGTAGGGCCGGGTAGCATGTAGTGCAAGGTGCTCTTGAAGGCAGTTGCACCTGTGAGCGGGTAGGGAATTGTCTCAAGCCCACAGAATGCCACAGGCTCCTATAGTTCAGTGCACTATCTGTGAGGTTTGGTCTCCAGGCTTCTAGAAAATGCAAGGGAATAAGAATGAGAAGTTGGTGTCTTCACTGTGGCTTGTGACCTTGTTCTGGTGCTGGTGTGAGTCCCATTACAAGAGGACCCCCGTTGATCACAGCCAGCCTCCACCTCTGCCCTCTGCCCCCATGCCACCAATGGGGTGTTCTTTGACTAGAGGAAGTGGGCATGCTCAGCCAGATCTGTCCATCAAGCCAAGAGCTCATGTATTAGTTGCTTATTGTATTGCTGTTACAAACAAGGTAACTATGGAAGGAAGAGCTCACTTGTCTTGCAGTTGCAGAGCAGTAAGAACCGTTAAGGCAGCCAGAGCAGGTGCTTACTGAATGTGACCACCCCAGCCAGGTACCACAGAACAATGAACTCTGCAGATGTCCCCAGTGCCAGGAGGTAGGGCTCTGTCCTCAGCCCATTTCCACTTAGTGCTGTTTCTTTTGACAGGCACAAGCCACCCACACAAGCACCTCAGACCAGAGTGACAGCTCTGAGAGTCCACTGCAGGAGAGGAGAGCAGACACTGCCTCTCGGGCTACACAGCAGGAGAGGAGAGCAGACACTGCCTCTCGGGCTACACAGCAGGAGAGGAGAGCAGACACTGCCTCTCGGGCTACACAGCAGGAGAGGAGAGCAGACACTGCCTCTTGGGCTACACAGCAGGCCTCTCTGAGAGGATGGTCAGTGACACAACACTAAGAGCTCAGGTTCAGGGTAAGACGCGTCACTGGAGCAGCCACACACAGCAAGCTGCACTCAAGCAGGATCTAGTCCCGCAACACCAAGAAATAACCCGGGGGTCTGGCCCTGAGGGCTCCCTGTGGCATCTCTGCCAGCATTGCGCAGGCTTCTGGGCAAGCTCTGGGCAGACCCTTAGCCAGCTATTGAGGGCTCTGGAAGAGGTTGGGCAGGTGGGCCTCGCTGGCTCTCTCACCTCCTGACAGTTCCGTCACACACACTGTTGGTTGTAACGTTAATCCCCCAGGAGTGATACTCTGTCTGACAAGTGAGTTCCTTTGAATAAAATCTTCTGCCTTCTAAACCTATCCAGGCCACTGCTTACCTCTTTCCCTTAGTTAACAAAGTGACTGGTGCATCTGTGCCACCCGTACTGAGGTCTGCAGGGTTCTCAATGCCAGTTACCTCAAGTCAGGGCAGAGGCCTGGCTTTTGACCTGGGCCCATTCATTCTTCCTCAAGATAAAAAGAAAAGTTCTTAGACACGTCAAAAAGCAGGAAAGTACTAGTCTCATCAAGGGTTCTCTAAAAATCTCACTAATGCTCTCAAGTTGGACAGGGCCCCACTCCTCTTCCCCCAGCCTTTGATGACAGGCCATAGAGCATGTTGGCAGTTTGGCGGGTGTACTGGGCAGCCAGCTGTGGATGGGGTGGCCTACAGGGAGCTCTGCTGCTAGAGGAAAGGCCAAGTGTGCAGATGTGAGTTATCTGCCCTGTGGTGTGGGTGTCTCTGAGGGTCAGCGTGGCTCCCAGCAGCCAGTTCACTGAGTCATTCCACTCACAGCTGCAGTGAAAGTGAGCAGCCAGACATGAGCTGTCCCACAGCCTCCACAGGAGAGGGTGGGAGGGTGAAATGCATTCCATAAGTCTGGCAGTGTTTGTGACCTTGTGACATTCAGGGTTCTCTGCCCCCTTTCAGTTAGCCCCATCCCAGGCTCAGAAGATGCTCGGGGAACATGATAGAAGGTATATAAAGGGTGTTCTTTCACAAGTTCATCACTTTTTTTGTGTTTGTACTTTGAGCTCCAGGATATGGATGTAGCAGAGCTCTGCAGGAGCAATCAGCTGCGTGTGTACTGTGTGCGGCAAGCTGAACAGCTCCAACTGAGGGCCCACTGCTTCTGTCCGTCTCTGCCTGTCTCCCACTTGGAACATAGCCTGACACACACACACACACACACACACACAGACACCCAGTCACACACACACACACACACACACACATACACCTGTACTCTCACACACATCTCTGCTCTTAGACTCACACACTAAACTTTGAATGATGACTTTTACCCACACCCAGCCATCTGTGGCTTGTGTCTGGTTGTCTTCTGCCTCCACCAGTTGGTGTTCACCACTGGCCAATGCGACACTCAGTACGAAAGAACTGCACCTTCGTCAGAGGCACCTCCCCTGGCCATGACCTGTCTGGTTGGAATGCAGGACACCACTGACATGCCCCTCCTGACCAGCTTCCTTTGGAGCTGCGTATTATCCTTCCTAATCTAGCCTGAGCAGGCCTCTCCACCAAAGAGTTCTAATATGTGGGCCCACCACTGGGCAGCAGGGTCCTGCTAGGACTACAGTGCTTGCTTGTCCTGCCAATAGTGACCACTAGTCTCCTAGATGGGTCAGACCAGGGAGGAGTGCTCTGAGTGGACATCCCCTTGTATAGAAGAGGAGAGGTCAGTTCCAGTTTTCACCACTTCTCAGGCACTGGCTATGTGGCAACGGGCCCACTAATCCTCATAGGCTTCAGGTACTGTGCTCAAACTGTTTTACCAAAACAGGCTTGAGAGACTCTTCATTGTGTTGTGGTGCTGCTGCTCACTTGTGGGAGCTGGGTTTAAGCTTGGCCTCCACATCCAAGTTGACACTGTAGCACAGGCCTATGTTTTCCTCCACATCCAAGTTGACACTGTGGCACAGGCCTGTGTTTTCCTCCAGATCCTTTAACCTTTTTTAAAAAAAAATAAAATTATAATTTTGAGTCCTTTTGTGACTTAGCTTTAAAAAAAAAAAACTATTAAAACTGAGCCATCCTATTCCGAAGGCTTTTCATCTTTGTGGTCACAGGTGCACATACTTGTACTCCTTCTATGTCACTGACAGTTCC
The DNA here is from genome assembly GCA_009823505.1 of Rhizomys pruinosus. Lineage (NCBI taxonomy): Eukaryota > Metazoa > Chordata > Mammalia > Rodentia > Spalacidae > Rhizomys > Rhizomys pruinosus. The sequence continues at coordinate 730,709 of VZQC01008140.1, forward strand.
TGACACTGAGCTAGCTCCCTGCTTTACCAGGCAGTCAGGGACCATGTACCCATTACCACATGGAGGAAGTGTACCTCCAGCCTTTCAGAGAAGTGGGTAACAGTCAGATGGGCAGGGCTGGGGTGCACCATCTTCTGGCCCTGGGCGGCTGAGTGTCTGGTGTCTGAGCACTCAGAAATCTACACAGAACTCCTAGGCCTGGAAGAGGATGCCTTCAGCCAGAGGAGGGAGCTGAAGCTGCATGCAAATGGTCCCCACAGTGTAGAAGCTGAAGCCACATGCAAATGGTCCCCACAGTGTAGAAGTTGAAGCTGCATGCAAATGGTCCCCACAGTGTAGAAGCTGAAGCCGCATGCAAATGGTCCCCACAGTGTAGAAGTTGAAGCTGCATGCAAATGGTCCCCACAGTGTAGAAGCTGAAGCCGCATGCAAATGGTCCCCACAGTGTAGAAGTTGAAGCCGCATGCAAATGGTCCCCACAGTGTAGAAGTTGAGCCTGATGGTGAAAAGATTCACAGGACAAGTGGAGGGGGAAAGGGAGGCAGTCCTTGGGGAGGTTATGTGTGTGTCTGGGCACAGAGCTGAGGGTCCCCACTTCAATGCCTTTATCTCCCCTGAGAGTAAGTGAAAGGCAGGTCTGACTTGGAATGGGTGGATTACAAGATTCCAGACCTGAACCAGCCTAGGCTTATAGCCAAAGACTCACCAGTGCCCCATGGGCCTAGACAGGTGCTGTGATGGGGTCTGTACTCTGAAACCATGGGAGCTGTTTCGGCGTGTGACCCTAAGGACAGTGGAAGCTTTGTCACATGGAACCCGTACCCCCATGTAGCCCTGAGTTCCACTGTCCAGACAGGATTTGCTCACATCCCAAGGGGAAATATCGTCCCAAGAATGAGCCTGGCAGGTGAGACCAGCATGGAGGAGGGGCAGTGTCCTTAGGGTGACTGCACAGTGACCCTCCCCAAGAACCAGGGCAGAGCCAGTCAGTGTGACATCGGCCTACAGGGCCCCTAAGTCCTGCTAACTCCAGAAGGTAGGGCAGGTCTGTTTCCCACAGATGGGTCAAAGCAGAAGGAAATTCAGGTAGGTTCCCATTGGATGTCAGAGCTTTCTGGAACTCAGAAGCTGAAAGTATGCAGCTAGAATCCTAAAGAGGAGCTGGCTGCAAACCCTGTGCTAGCATCTGGCTACAAGGGAATGATCAGAGTCCCAAGGTGAGCGTCCTTGGAGGGGGGAATGTGCCTGCCCTCCTGGAAGGAGTAATGCTCCCAGTGACAGTTAGCCCAGTACCCAAGCAACAAGCTGAGGCACAAGCTCCCACTTGAGAAGAGGTTGAAACAAGGCTTGGGTTCCAGGGTCTCGATGTGTGGCTCTTTCCAGTAGTTTTGCTTTGATAGGAGCAAAGAAGGGAGGTGGCATTTGCTCAGTGGAGGACTCAGTGTGAAAGGAGGCCCATTCACTGCCAGCCCATGAACCTCTCTGATTGGCCTAAGGTGGGAGGGAGAATCTCTTCCCAGACTTCCAGCTTGAAAAACACTGCTAGCCATGTTCTGCCCTTACCCTATGAGTCTCTAAGTAGGCCCCAGGTCAGTAAATGAATCCCAAGAAAGGAGGCCCATCCTGGAAATACTTCATCCAGCCTGTGTTGTGAGCCTCATCCAAGTCAGCAGCAAGCAAAGGTTGCACTCTGTATGAGATAGAGGATGAGCGCTTAGCAGCATGCCAGCTCCATTAGCTTGACTCAGGCTTTTGAAACCCCTGGAATTCAGCCCAGTGTGTTAGGCAAGCCTACCCTGAGTACTGTATTCAAAATGGCAGCATGCCCTGCCCTGCTCCACTTCCACACTGCTCCCTGCTGCATTTTCCCATGGTGCCACTGTGCGAATCAGCATCCTGGCTCTCCACACTGTACCACGTTGGGGCCACTGATCGACCCCAGGTTTCAAGAACAGCATATGGCACCTTCTAGATTGCTCAGGAATATTCTTAAAGAATAACTGTACTCCTTGTGCTCCCATGGTTCTGAGTATTATGTGTGGTGCCTCCCACATGGCTCTTCTTCTCAGGATTGCTTTGAGTGTTCAGTGATTTGTTTCCAGCTGAATTTCAGGATATGTGAAGAATGTCATTGGGATTTTTATAGAAACTACATTAAGTCTGTAGATTTTAGTAATATGACCATTTTTATAGCATTAATTTTGCCAATCCATCAACATGGGAAGTCTTTCTACCTTCTAGTGTCTTTGGGGTTTTTTTCTCTTCAGTGATTTATATTTTCATTATAAAAGTCTTTCACCTCTTTAAATTTATTTCTTTTATTTCTTAGCAGACTTATGAATATAATTATTTTCTGACATTTTTGTTCCACAGAAAATTTGTTTATTTTCTCTTTTTTTAATTTTTTTTAAATTTTATTTTTTTCTGTATGTCTTTGAATGTACTGTCTACATGCAGGTTTGTGCACCCGTGTCGTGCAATGCTGTGGAGGTCAGAAGACGGTGTTGGATTCCCCTGGAACTGGAGTTTCAGACGGTTCTCGGTCGCCTTGTGGGTGCTGGGGATGGAACCCGGGTCCTCTGTAAGAGCGGTTGGAGCTCTTAACCGCTAGGCCATCTCTCCAGCCCAAAATTTGTTTATATTCATGTTGATTTTTTTTTTTTTTTTTTTTTTGTCTTTGAGACAGGGTCTCCCTGTAGCCCCAGCTGTCCTAGAACTCACTCTGTAGACCAGGCTGGCCTTGAACTCACAAAGATCCACCTGCCTCTGCCTCCCAAGTGCTAGGATTAAAGGCGTGTGCCACCACGCCCGGCATTCATGTTGATTTTTATAACCTACTTTGCTGATAGCATTTATCAGATCTCAACAGTTTTGGGTGGAGTTTGTAGGATTTTAAATATAGGATGGTGTTGTGTGCAGATGGTGATAACTTGGCACTGCCTTCCTATCCACACCCCCTTTCTCTCGTCACACTGCTCTGGCTCTGATCTCAAGCACTGTTCTGAATGAAGGTGGACACCATTCCTGATCTTAGAGGAGATGCTTCCAGTTCTCCCCATTCAGGACAATGTTGGCTGCAGCCTGTCACATATTGGCTTCAGTACACTGCTGTGCAGCTTCCTTGGCACTTTATTAGGAAGGAATATTGAATTCTGCAAAGGCTTTCCTGCATCTATTAAGATGCCGAATATGATTTTTTTCTCCTCTTGGTTTATCAGCTCTCTTATACTGAACCATCCTTGGTTTCCTGGGATGAATCTGACTTGGTTATGGTGTATAATCTTTTCAGTGTGTTGCTGAATTCAGTTTGCCAATATTTTTTTTTGAGATTTTGGATGCGTATTCATTCATCAGGGAAAGTTGCCTGTGTAGTTTCTCCATGTTGGTTGTGTCTTTACCCAGCTTTGATATGAGGACACTATGACATGGCACATAGGATGGGCAAGCATCACATGCTTTTGCACATATGGAATCTGAAAAAAGAAAAAAAAAACAAAAGATGAGAAAGTAGAAGAGAAACTGTCATGGAAGAGAAGGGGATGGGTGAGGTGAGGGAAGCGCATGCGTATGTGATGGGTTAGATATGGCTGAGCGTCCTACGACAAAAAGTCCCATGAAACCAACTTGTGTAATCAGTACACACTAGCAGAAGGGAGTGGCGGAAAACAGAGCAGCATTCCAGTTGGGAAACGTGTGCTCCTCCTTGAGCTCATCCGGCCTGCCTTTCCCTTACAAACAGCCTTCGCTCATGGAGCACTCCACACACAGCACTGGACAAAGTTCTTAACACAGTTATCTTCCCAGCTTTGATTCCATACCTGGCTTGTCCTTAAAATCCCAGCATCCAGATTCCATGTCCGTCTGTTCATACCAGCCAGTCAGTCATGGCTGAGGTTGAGCTCTCCTCTCTTATGTGCCTTTCTTTTGGAGACACAGTGCATCTCACTGGTCAGACACAGTGCATCTCACTGGTCATGCACTTGAGAAAGACTTTACAGCGACTGGCACTGTCAAAGACCGTGTGTGGCCATCTCAGTTGGTTGGCCAGGTCAGTTCTTGGTTTCTGCTGAGAGCTGTCCTTCAGCTCCTTGAGAAGGAGCTCTGGAGCCCCAGGGTGATCTGCTCATTCTGCACTGTGCACTGGGCTGTTCCTGTGGGAGGTGGTCCTGGACATTGGCAGAGAGGTGATGCTGGCACAGCTGCTCTTCAGACATAGAGTTGTGGCTGTGAACTTTGGGTGCCACTGAGGCTGTGAGCACGGCAATGTGCTGCAGCCAACATGGCACATTCCCCAGGTCCCTTGAGTGTGCAGAGCCCGGGAGAATATGGCCGCAAGGGAGGCTTGAAGGACCTGAGGAGCCAGGGATTCATCTTATCAGTGTGCACTGCTGCACATCTTGCCTCAGAGTGATAAGAAGTGTATATGCACTGAGTGTCAGGTGGTAGCACCAACACCGTGACGATTCCTATGATTGCTTCTTTATCTCATGTGGCCTGTGTTTTGGCTTTGCAGACATGAGACCATGATGTTACCAATTCTAAACGACTGGTGTGTACAATAAGGAAGCATGGCTGAGGGCAGTGGCTGAACAGGCTGCTTCATGCTCAGTCTGTGCAAACGTTGCACATGTGTTTGGAATCAAACGCCCCTCCTGTTTTGTTGGAGCCCTGTTGGTGTCACTACCAAGCTTACTGACCCTTTTAAGCATGTTTTGGTTCCTTACTGCATCTTGGGAAGGCTGGTTGGGATTTCCCACCAGGATAACCCTTCTTCGTGTCTCAGTACTGCCTGTTTTAAAGCTGTTTCACTAAAGATAAGCACTGAAGACCATCTTGTCCCTTGGGTGATTTGAAGATATCATTGCCCAACAGCCTTTATCCATCCTTGGTTCTGTCCTTGAATCTCTGTGCCATGTATTAGAGATGCCACCCCTGTCTTCTTGGCCAGCTGGGCCTGTTTTTGTCCCTGGCTTCCAGCCTTCCTTCCAGACTTCATGTGGCCATGGGAAACATCACAAAACTGGTTTTATTTTCACTCCAGCCCTTTGGGCTCTAGGCAGACTCTGGCCATTTGCAGTTCTTTCTGTTACTATTCCAGACTCATTTCTGGCTTTGTCCTTGAAGCTTCCACTCTCCTTCCCTACTGCCTCCTACCAGCCATGATCCAGGGATCTCTGGGTTCTCTGTGCTCCTAATGTGTAGTTGGAAGATTTGTAGTGGAGGTCCTGATGATGGACCAGCACCCACAGAGCAGTCTAGTCAGTGTCCTTACCCCAGTGAGCCAAGACCTGGACCACAGTGGCCCCATGAGAACTGCTGCAGTGGACATGTGTACCTAAGAAACTGTCGTTGTTTGGAGATTGTAATTAAACTGGGGTCTGTGGTTTCTCTGTTGTGCTGGCAGCCCAGCCCCAGCCCTTCCAGGTCATATGCCTTTCTCTCCGTGTCAGATGTTGCTGTTGTGAGTTACACTAGCTGCTTCTCCTGTCACCGTTCTCATGTCCTGCCCTCCTACAGCGCCATTCTCTTGGCATATTTGGTTTGGGGAGGCTCCTTGGTCCCACCCTGTGCTGACTGACAGCTTTGCGTGCTCACCATTCTGGGTGACCAGTGTCTCATCTTGGTGTATACATCAGGCCAGTGTCCCTTGCGTCCTGAGCTATTGGAAGTTGTGTGGCCGCGCCCCCTGGAGAAGATCTGCTTTATCTACCTCCTCTCAGAATTCTGGACCTGCCTTTGACAGTCTGCAGTTGGTCTCCCATGTACATCTGGGTAGATTTCCAGTTTTGCTCCTCGGGACTTTTCCTGCCTGTGCCTGCTGGTCTCCCCAGATCTGAAGAGTCTGCAGCCACTCCGTCCTCCAGTGCGCCCTCTGTTCCCAAGCTCACTGGGGCCTCCCTCCTGAGTACTGTCTGGGCTCTGTATGTTTAATTGCTGCTGCTAAACACAGGTCTAGAGCTCTACGTGGCTTCCCCAGTCTGCCAGGTCAGATTCAGTCACCTCTGGTTCTGTCATCATACTAAGCACCTTTGATTTTTGGATACACATTTAATGGGAGCAGAAGACTTTTTTAGCAAATGGGATCTTTGAGATCTAAATGTGCATTTCAGCGGACTTTGTATTTGGGATCATTTTGCACTTATGTGTCAGAGACAGCACCAGATTCCTATATACTTCTGAGAAGACACATCCCCTCCTTCCAGCCTTCACACTGGCTGAGTCATTGCCACAGCCAGGAACTAGCCCTGTGCCACTGCAGCAGCAGCAGCATTCGGGTATGTCTGGATGTCACCAGTGCCCTCCCTCTGTCCTGGGCCCTCCCTCTGTCCCAGCACCCCACCCCACCCCCAAGGAGCCAGTTGTACTTGTTCATGCTAACCCCTGATCTGCTTCTCATGCTTTTCATGACTGACAACCTCAGACATTGTACAGAACGTCCTTTAAAGGCTTGTGTGTTTGAGCATTTGTTCCGAAGCTGTGGTGCTGTTTTAGAAGGTTGTGGAACTTTTGGATGTACGGCCAGCTGCCAGATGTAGAACAGACTACAGGGTTATGGGTGACTGCTTCAGCTGAGCTCTCCATGGCCTGACTGCCCATGCTGTAACCAGTGGCCCCAGGCTGCCTTAGCCAGCCACAGACTGCTTGTGGCACTATGCATCCCCTCTAGGATTTACTGAGCTCTCCGTCCTGAGATTCTTGAATCCTCCAGAGCCTTCCTCTTTAGGGTGTTCGTCACAGCAGTGAGGAAGATGAGCGATCCAGCCTGACCTTTCACTCGAGGTAATGGATTTAGGGAGAAAGGTCACAGAGGCCACTTTGAGTACCGCAGCTCAAGGCTGCGCGGGAGAGCCCTTACCACTGACTGCTCGGCCTCTCCTGGGAAGCCACCACTTTGGGGTGGGGTTAGCTCCACCGTGGAATGACTACACATCTTGGAGGTGCGTACGAGCTTGTGGTTGCTCATACTGCACTTGAGGATTCAGTGTCATGTTGCTTATTTCACTATCAGCCTGTCCAATGTGGCCACAGGACACTCCTCCAACTAGGACCAGTGTGTCTTCTGGTGCGTTCCTACCCAGTCTGGCATGAGCCATGGCTCCCTGTGCTCCTGAATGCTTGAGCTGCTGTGCTGGCCCTGTTCTGTGCTGGGCAATTCCTTGGGTTCAGAGGTTCTGAGGTCCTGCTTCCTGGGATACAGTCGGCAGCATTCACATCAAGCTTGCATGGGCCTGGATGTCACATAAGAGGGCTTAGAGTGGCCTTGGCCAGGTACCCTAGGTAGTGGCTACTGTCCATGGCAGCTGTCTGCTTCAGGGACTGGCTCTAGCTTTTCCTTTCCCTACAGCGTGGCCTCCTGGACCCCAGAACACCTGGTGATAGTGATACCACAGCTCCTGTGGTCGGGTCCAGCTTCCCTCTAGGCTCGGCCTGTAGCTTGCTCACATGTTTTGGGCACTGCAGTTTTCCTCCTAGAGCTGTCGTTTGAAACACTCTTTCTGGGTTTTGTTTTTTTGTTTTTTGTGTGTTGTTTCGTTTTGGGGGTTGTTTTGTTTTGTTTTGTTTTTGAGGGGGGGTCTCCTTTTAGTCTCAGCTGGCTGGGAACTCACTATGTAGACCAGGCGAGCCTTGAACTCACAGATCTCCACCTTCCTCTGCCTCCCAAGTTCAAACTCTCTCTCTGCCATGGGGTCCAGCCACTGCCTTTTGGTTTTTTTTTCCCCCTGTAATGATACGAAAATGTAGTTAAGAAGTTAGAGCTCTACTCAGTTCCCCCATTTACTGTCACCCTCCCCGAGTGTGAGCAAACCAAGAAGCCAGTCGGCCAGGTTAAGGAAGTCCCCCGAGAACCAGCCATCCTTTCTGACCCCTGGAGTACCCCCCCCACCCCTGCCCCAGCACATGGAAGACACTAAGCTCATGTCCTGTACTCAGCTGTTCCTTCCCCCTCCCCTCCCCCCTCCCCCTCCCCCTCAGAACCCACAATATTTAAGAGTACCCCAAGAAGAGACTACCTATGAGAAGAAATCAACTTTGTTAAAAAATGTAAGCAACACCAAAGTCCCATTTGGCTTTTTTATCGTCACTTACTTTCACCACAAGTGGTCCTTCCTCTTTGGCCAGGCTCCTTCTCTGAACACCATTTGGCCCACAGTAGATTGTACACCATCCATAGCCCTCTTGCATTATGTCTGTCTTCCAGCTGGAGCCTCTGCCAGACAAGGTTCTTCAGCAGAGACCCAATGCCAATGCTGTCCGCTCCATGGAGAAAGTGATGGACATCCACAGTAAGTGATGGACATCCACAGTAAGTGGCCATCCAGGAGCCCAGGGGACCCAGGACAGCAGTGTCCTGGGGAAGGACTCTGTCCAGCCTCTTTCCAGGCCCTGCCAGCTGCCTCTGCAGCCTGTGCACAAGGCCTCCCTGTCCCTGGCATTTGATGAGTGGGTGAAGACACTCCCCAGAACTGTGCTTTTCACCCCCTCATCTTTCACGGCACTCAGTTCACGTGCCCAGGGCTAAGTGACAGCTTCAGCCAGGAGCCCCATCCCAGTGTTCCTGCCCCAGATGACCTGCCTCACCCTGCCTGTTCTTTGCTATGTCCCAGCTGTCTGTGATAGTCACGTAGGTGGTGCACAGCAGACATCTGCCTGCAGGTCCCTGTGGGGTGATTTGATTCTTGGCCTCAGAGCTGCTCCACTGACTCCCCCGAGTCTAAGAAGCTGGCTCAGGGTAGGGTACCTGTGCTTGGTCTTGATGGGGGGTGCATCCAAGAAGGAAACCCACTCCCCCACGGACAGATATAGCAGGGCTGCTCTTACCTGCTCTTAGAGCCTAGAAGCTATGATACTGCGAGGACTACTTCCTGTGTTCCTGACTGTCCACAGCAAGATAGAGTCCCGACAGTGCTTGGGGCCGGGCCCCCCAGCACAGCCCTCACCCCCAGGTCTAGGTGCAGAGACCTCCAATGATGTCCAGTGTTTGTGAATTTGTCACCAGGCAGCTCCTTTTAAAGAGAGCACAGGCAAAAGTCTTAGGTCAAGCCTGGGGCCCTCAGAGACAGCTAAAGGGTGTCAGCATCACTGAGTATTCCCCTTTCCCCCAGGCAAGTACTGGCGCTGCCTGCAGCGCTTGTCCTCCACGGTGGGGCACTCTCTGATCGAGGCGCAGAAGTGCGAGACCGAAGAAGCAGAGACAGTCACCGCCATGGCCTCACTGTCTGTGGGTGTGAAGACTGCTGAAAAGAGGTGAGCCCTGGCCCGTGGCCTCCTGGGGCCTGCTGGGCACGTACCTGCAGGGGGGCCTGCTGGGCACATACCTGCAGGGGGGCCTGCACAGCAAGAATCTCACTGTACATACCCAGGGCTTGCCTACCTGCCCCGCTGCAGAAGAGCATGAGTCTCACAGCCCTGTGGGAAGGGCTGGCTTCTGCTGCTGTCTGTCCCTCACGCACTGCCCTGTCCCCCTTTCTCCTCACAGCCCTGTGGGAAGGGCCGGCTTCTGCTGCTGCCTGTCCCTCACATGCACTGCCTTGTCTGCTTTTCTCCTCACAGGCCAGAGGAGGAGCCCATGGAGGAGGAGCCGCCACTGTAGCCCTAAAAGCTGCTGTGCTCTCCTCTGTCTGTCTGTGTTGAAGCTCAGCCAAGAAACTTCCCTGCGTCATGCCTGAGTCCTGCTGTGGTGCTCTCTGAGCACAGGGACGCCCGTGTGCAGCTGCCATGGAGGCCTTTCTGCTGCCCCGGACCTCAGGTCTGGAGACGCACATGCACACAAAACACAGGACAGCGCACCACATAGGCGCACAGTCACGCGGAAGCCAAGCACATGCTGGCGGTCCCCCCCAGGGAAGCCGCGAAGGAAGAAGCCTGTGGCAACTTGAGTAGAGTTGCCGAATTGAGTTGTCACGAGGAAAACAAAAATCAAAGATCTAATAATACAGAACAAACTTGATTAAAACTGGTGCTTAACGTTTGATTCTTACCACAATTCCACAGTCGCCGTGTCAACCACTCAACTCATCTTGTAGCTTTTTTTTTAAACAGAGTTTTCTATGGCTCTGGCCTGCCTTGTGAACCTTAGTGGGGTGCCATGGGGTTCACAGCTCAGTGGGGGACAGAGTTGGAAGAACCTTTAAAGGGAAAAAAAACTGGACAGAACAGAAATGTGAGCCTGGAGGACGGCGTGCACGTCCCGAAGCCATCGGAAGATGCGAGTTTGTGCCTTTTTTTATTGCTCTGATGGGTTTTCCGAAGTCTGAGGAACAATGCCTTAAGAAAAAAATAAACACCAGGAATTAGTGGACAGTGTCCTGTGGCAGGCTGAGCCTGGTGGTGCTGGCCTGGCACTGTGCAGGCAGGCGGCAAGCACTGGCCCCAAGGGCCGTGGTCTGCAGCCTTGCTCGCTCCATTGCTGTTTAAGGAAGATGGAGGTAGTTCCAAAAAAGCGGCAAACAATGTTGGGGTTTTGAAATCCAACAAGTTTTAAATGGATCCAAAGTGTCTTTTCCTCATCTGTCACACAGCGACCGAGCATCTCCATGTGGTTGTGAAGCATGCCGTAGGCACACTCCAGTGTTACGATCGGAATGCTTTTATTAAAAGCAAGTAGCATGAAGTATTGCTTAAATTTTAGGTATAAATAAATATATATATGTATAATATATATTCCACTGTATTCCAAGCTAAGAAACTTGATTCTTATGAGATCTTGATAAAATATTTATAATGCATTTATAGACAAAATATATATATATAAATATATAATAAATGCAGACCGCAAAGGTCCTGGCCGGTGGAAGACCCGTGGGTTAGCTGTGAGGTGCTGGGTCGGCGTCTGCACTGAAGCCCGTGGATTTCTGAGCTCTGGATTGGCCAGCTTCCAGACCACCAGTGTGCTCACCCCTGGGCAACTTCCCTAGCAGTTCGTACTTTAATTTTAATTATTTCCTAACAAAGCCCCTCTCTCTCCAAGCCTCCATGCACATATGTACCTAATGAGTTTTTATAGCAAAGGATATAAACTTGCTGTTGATTTTTTTTTTGTATGAATTTTTCACAAAAAAATGTCCTGAGGAAACATTGTTTTGTGAATTTTACATTTTTTCCCCCACCATTCAGCCGTTTTCTGAATGGGGGTAACGTCTGACACTTTTTCCTTTCTAAATTCTTGTACATTTTTTTGACTCTACAGGTTGTTTTATGACTTGGTTTTGTTTCTCTCTGTACAGGGAGCAGCACCTGCCACACAGGACCAGCGCGCTCATACCTGGTTTCAGAGCAAGCCTGACGGGAGGGCGGCAGCAAGCCTTTAGGTGGTGACCGGGTTGACTTTTCTAGCTCTGCCCAGGAGCTGCACAGATAAGCCAGGGGCTTCTGGCCTGCAACACTAGTAGTATTACGGGGCTGAGTTTCCCCTGTGTGACATGGGCAGGTGGATCACACAGAACTCAAGCAGTCAGCATTAATGAGTGTCGACTCATGACCATACCATTAGCACAGGTTTCCAAAGCCCTCTGAAGCATGTCTGCAGTGCCTGGCCCACTCTGGGCTCCACAGTTTGGGGGCTTCTGCCACAGCCACAGCTCTGGGATTGGAGCCTGTGGTTGCTAAAGTGAGGCCTTCCTGGCTTGCTGGGCTGCCAGAGCGTGCGGGCTCCTGAGCCTTTTGTCTTGCCCTTCTCTCTGACAGTAACTGACTTTTTTTACTGGTAACTTATTTTCTAGCACTTAAAGCCACCAGTTTCATTCCACAGTGTGTGGAGTTCAGACTTGTGGGAGGAAAGTGGGTGCTCAGGAGGGACATGTCCGTCCCCCCCCCCTCCCCCCAGCAGTTCTGAGTTTGGTGAAGTTTACAGGGTAGGTGGGAACTCAGGCTTTTGACTGACAGGTTGAGCACACATTCTTGGATTCTTGGTCACTGCTGCTGAAGGTCAGTGCTAAGCTACATCAGTGGTTAGAGCGCAGGGAAGAGAGGTACTGCGGTATGTCTGACTCCCTGCAGCCACTCTGGCCCTTGGCAAGAGGAGCTGGCTGCCACAGGCCTCAGCCCTCCTTGCTTTAGCAGAGCCCAGCCAGCTGCTCTTCTGGCCACCACGGCCCATTTTCCACACACCTGTGGGAACCCTGCCAACTGCCTTCTTTCTCCCAACTGTAGCTCATGGGGAGATATGCATCATCTCATTTTTTTCAGATTATGAGTGATAGGCTACTCAGCGACCGGTGCATTGTGGGAGGAAGTCACTTTGGTTATTCAGACATTCTGACGCAGGGGCCTGGCCAGGAAGCCAGCCCACTCCAGCTTCCCCGTGTGCATTACTACCACATCGCCTTTTCTTCCTTTGAAGACATACGTGGCCATTCTCCACAGTCAGCACCCAAGGTGGAGGGCAGAGGTTGGCTATGGCCTCTTTGCCCACTCTTTCCACATCCCTCTTTCTCCTTCCTTTGCAAAGGCCTTGGTGGACGCTGGGTGGGGAGCTGGGAGTGAGCACTTTACATCCTTTTAAGGGAAGTCCACAGACGTCTTGTCCATCTTGTCCCCAGGATGCTGTTGTCCACTTGCCCTTGGGGCTTCCAGCCACACCTTGAGTGCCCATGCCCCACCAGCAGGCGGCTGTCCCCAAGGCCAAGCCCACTGGGAATGGCCGCCCCTCCCAGCAGACTCCCTGGGGCTCTGGCTCCCGAGGACCGCTTTATCGAAGTGTTTCATTTTTTCTCTGTTTTTCAGTGGTCTGACACGAAAGCAAGTCTGATCTTTGCAGCACTGGCAGCGGACCTGGGTGTGTTTCTTTCTGTCAGAACATTCCTTCTTCACTGGTCACAGCCTTGTGCTCATTCCTTCTTTTTTTGTAGATTTTGGGCCCACATGTTTTATGGGCATTGATACATATATAAATATATAGATATAAACATATGATATATTTTTTTAAGTTTTCCTACACCTGGAGGTTGCATGGGCTATAGGCCGGCATGTCTTTATATCGTATACAGATTTTGCACGCCAAACTCGGCAGCTTTGGGGAAGAGGAAATGCCTTTCTTCCCCTTTCATGATGTTTGAAGATACGGAAATTTTTCTGTACAACAAAACAAATCGTTGAAGGAGTGGAGGGGGATTTTGAGTCTTATTGAACTTATTCTTAAGAAATTGTACTTTCATTGTAAGAAAAATTACAGGACTGCTTACACATTTGTCATTGAGAAAAGTTTACCTAGCACCTGTGACCTACCGGTGTCTCCACAGGGAGCTCCACAGCACTCCAGCTGTGCTGTCTGTCTCTGAATTGGCTGGAGGATTTTGTTTTGTTTGTTTGTTTCATTTTTCCTCCCTGCACAGCGCCAGGCACCTGCCCGCTGTCACCGGCCTCTGATTGAGAAGCGGGGCTCAGGAGAGGCCTAGTCTCCTCCTAGCCACGTTGATCTTTCTTCACTCCTGGAGGGTGTGGGCAGGGGTTCCACTCTGAGCAGTACAAGCCTTGCAGCATCCCGTGTCAGAGGAAGCGTCTTGTCACACTCTCCGCCCAGCCTCGCTGTTCTCCATCAATTAAGTCTCCTCAAAGAATGCAGACTAGTCTCGCTTGTTTGGGGGGCGGGGTGCTCCGCTGCAGAGGCGCCATTTTCCGGTTTGTGACGATGTTAAGCATAAGCATATATGCTCTCTCTCTCCATGTGTGCGTAGGAGACTGGCCACTCAGAGCTCACAGAGATGTGCGCTCCAAGCCTTGGAGCACCGTGGCATGATGCTGCGCGGCTCCGTGGCTGCAGCCACCTTGGGCTCCAGAGCAGCCTGTGCTCTCTTCTTTGCTTGTCCAGACCTCACAGTGCTGTCTCTTCTCGCCCAGGTTGGAGGTGGCTTTGGTTTTCACATTTGTTTCATTTTGTGTGGTGGCTTCGCTGACCGGGGTGTCCTCTGGCGGTCACCTCCTCTTCCCACCTCCTGGGGTCCAGTGTTTTGTACCACATCACACACTTGTCACTTGTGGTGTAAATAAAGACTGTGTTAATTGCCTTCCCATCTCTGCTCGCTCTGTGCTCTCTCCTTCAGAGTGTGGTGTGGGTGCCTGGGACCCTGGGACTGACTGCTGGCCCTGGGGGAGACATTGGGTCCCACAGGGGTGGCCCTTGCCTTGGACTAGACCCAGTAACTGCCCCCCTCACTATCTGCCTGCACGCAGGGTCACATGGGAGTGTCGTTTTAAGTTTCTAGTCATTTAAAGCATTGTACTAGTTTCTCCTCTGAAATTGCTTGCAGACAATGGTGAACTGGGCCGGAGCAATCTTGGGAGTGACTTGTTTCTCCAGGAAGGGCATCAGGGCCCAGACTCAGCCAACTCACCCAGCCACACATAGACTCAGGCCTTCACACCCCAGCTGTGGCCACCTACACCCAGTAGACAATCATTTGGACCCTTCAGGGCCTCTCGGATGCCCAGATGTGCTGATGTGAAGCTGGCTCTGGGGCTGGTAACCCCACTCGTCCTCCCGCAGGGCTGTCAGTTAACACTCAGGCCAGTTGTCTCGACATTGCCCCAGGCACCCATGCTGCTACCCCAGGTTGTCCCTAAGCTCTAGGATAAGTTGGGAACAGAGTTGTGCCTCCCGGCCTCACAGCATGGCACAGAGCATCTGCCCCGATATCCACAGTGAGTCTGGAGGAGGAACATGTGGATGTTAAAGCCACTAAGTTTAGGGTGATTTGTCATACACCACCACTGCAGCAGCAGCTGACCGCTACAGACATGTGGAGGTAGTGGGTGTGGCCCGTCAAGGCCATCAGAGCTGAGGCTCCTGTCGTCGGTGAGCTCTGCCTAGAGTGATGGGTCCTTGGGGGTGGGGTGGCTCCCACGGGCAGGTAGGGTTTTGAGACAGATTTGGAACCATCTAAAGATTATTTTCAATGATTGCTTCAAGGTATTAATACCTTTTCAGCTTTGAAGATGATAAAATACTTCTACCACACAAGAAAGAAAATGGGGGCTGCTTACACCACCATACACGCTGAACACTCCCTTTCTGACAAATATTCTCACCAATAAAGTGGAATGGAAGGACCATTGAGATGGCCTCATGAGTAAGGGAGCTTGCTACCAAGTCTGAGGATGTGAGATCAATCCCTAGGACCCACATTGTCAGGGGAGAGGACCAACTTATACAAGTGGTCCTCTGACCGTGCACGCGCACACACTCATGTTGACAAATATACACAGGATAGAATTCTACCCCCCCCCCGGGGGGGGGAGCTACCCTGAGCTTGCTCTGTGGGTGTCTCGTCCATGTTGTTGCATTGAATTTTCTCTACAGAGGCACACTTTAATGTGTACTGTTTATTTGTAGTCTGTTGGACCACGCTGTCAGTCTATCCCACAGTGTGCTGAGACGAATTGAAGCACACGGCTCCCCAGCACTGTGAGGACTTTGACACACGCCACAGTTCACTGGCCGCTTCGCAGGCTGCTGATTCCACATGCTGGCATCAGGGCAGCTCCACCTCCAATAATTAACCTCCATTTCCCAGGGCACCCGTCTAAATGGCCCAGGAAAGCTTGAAAGGGCAGCTAAGTATCCCTGCTCCTTCCAGCTCCCCTGGCCACATGTACAACTGAACAGAGTAGCCCGAGGTCCGTGGCCTGGGGTGGGAGGCCCCAAGAAATAGGAAACATGCTTAGGACCAGATGCTGGACAGACGGGGAGGAACCTCAAAGGTCCTGGGCCTTGTGCCCAACCACGTGACCAGACTTGAGACCCAGCCTACCCTGCAGAACACAGAGCAGTCTACAGGGGCATAGGTGGGCACTGTATGACTTCTGAGGTTCTGGAGAAAAGCACCTCCCAGAGCTCACACTATGCTCGTAAGTAAGCTCTGGCCACATGGGACCCAAGACCAGCCATGCTTGCAGGGAAGCGGGTAGGCGTGACAGGAAGGTGCCAGACTGTGAGAACTGCATGCCAGTTGGAAGCAGGGTGGGTTTTTCCCAGGAGTGCCCAGGTGTCATTGGGGAGCTGGCCTAGCAGGGATCCGTGAAGCTGCCTGGCCTAGATGCTGGCCAGAGGCTGATGGCACACATGGGGATGTCACAATACTACAAGATGCGTATGTGGAATGTCCCATAGTGAGAAGTTAAAGTACAGGGAGAGGGGTTAACATTTGCAGTACAGCTAAAAGAGAAGGCTCAGGGCACGGGCAGGGACTCCATGCTGAAGACCGTGAGGGGCGGACATGGCCTCTGTAGTGAGGAACACGTGGGCCGGTACTGATGACCAGACTGGCTCACTTGCATCTGACTCGAGCTCATCCAAAAGACAGAAACTGGTGTTACATGTGAAGTTGCCATTTCAGCATTGAATGAGCGATCCAACACTGGACATGCCTAACCATTGGGAGCCTCATGACATCCACTCAGAGTGGGTGACCCCAGCTGCCACCCATGACCACTGCATCCTGAAGGAAGGGGTCCCTCTACACTGTGCCTGTGCGGGGTGGTAAGTGAACACTGGAGAAATCCTGCATGTGCTGTGCACATAGCCAAAGATGAAGCCACGCTTCACGAGGCAGTGGGAACGAGTCTATCACACACTGGGTATCACCTTCCCTCTGCTCAGTCTACACTCGCTTCCCTCCATGCAGAGTCATTCGAGAGCTGCTCTTGCAGCACCTGTGCCTCATGGATTCAGTTTGGCTCTGGAGAAAGCAGAAGAGGAGCAGACTGCAGCACTTTCCCGTGGATCTGTCCCCTGCACCCAGCAGAGCCCCATCCAACCATCTTCCTCACACAGAGCCTTGCCCTGAGACAGTGGGCAGCTGTCGCCCTCCCTGGGTGCAAACCCTGCTTTGGGCAGCCCCAGCTATCAGCAGGTCAGAGAAAGTGCTTTTACCTTCCAGCCTGTCTGTGAATGGACCCATGGATTGTGTTGACAGGGACTGAGCTTCATATCTGACCCAATACCCCCCCAAAACAGGCTTTTGTGGGATCGTCCATGAGCAGCACCCCGCCCTGCATGGCTGTGACCCATGCTGAAGGGGAACAGCAGTATTCCTCCAGTACTGTATACAGTCATTGTCAAGAAGATATCCATGTCCTTAGCGGCAGCTCCTGGGAGGTACAGAGGGGAGGCTGGAGCAGGGGGGAGGCTGGGGAGGGAGGAGGCTGGAGCAGAGGGGAGGCTGGGGAGGGAGGAGCCTGGGGATTCCCCACACATTCTCTGCCTGCAGAAGTAGAAAGGTATCTGGGGAAGGCCTGGCTGTGTGCAACAGTGTGAATGGCCTCACAGGTTGTCGGTGGTTTAGTGGCTATGGGGGAGCAGTCCTTTCTCCAGATAACCAGAGGTGGCTTGTGACACCTGGAGTCCATGAGGGAGTGGCCAGAGGGAAGGGCTGGTGGGCAGGTGTTCTGTGAGGCATGTGCTGTCACACATCCAGGTCCTAAAGCTGGGAACCGTGTCATCCTCTCTTAGAAGACTGTGTACATGTCAGCAAGCAAAGGATCTCAAGGTGGGGCTGACCTGGACTGCCTATGCAGTCCCAAGTCCAAGGACCAGTGTCTTTAAGAGATGGAGAGGAAAGTGGGAGGAGAGGGAGGCTGTGGACATTGAGGTGGAGGCTGGAGGAATGTAGCCACAATTCAAGGGGCGCTGCCACTCCAGACACTGGAAGGGGCAGGAAGGTTCCCCAGAGCCTGGGAGGGCAACAGCCTGGCCACTGACTTGGCCTCATGAGCTGCAGGGAAAAAAGTCCTTCAGACTCATGCCAGCCCCAGGACACAGCTATCATAGGTCTTCAAGATGAAAGCCAGTAGTCCTCTGCAGTGTCTTGTCTTCACTCGAGTGAGGCAGGGCCAGGGCCAGGGGGCCACTGCCCTTGAAAAGATTGTTCTCTTTGGTCTTGGCTACCACTTAGCACCAGGCCTGTGGGGCAGAGGGTAGCCGAGGCCACAGAGCAGGACCAGGGGGCTCTGGGGCTAGTATGGAGACACCCCAGGGCTCCAGGATGGGGCAGTCCATCAAAAGGACCCCTCGGGGTATTGGAACAGGGCAGGACGCTGCAGCACGTTGCACTGGCTGGCTCATGCATGCAAGGGATATTCCTGGGGGCTATTTTCTTTCTTTTTTTTTTTTTTTGTCTTTTCGAGACAGGGTCTCCCTGTAGCCCCAGCTGTCCTGGAATTCTCTCTGTCGACCAGGCGGGGGCTATTTTCTATCCCTAGGGATTTTTGTCTCTGCCAGGGCCTCAAGAATACATCCAATGAGAACTCAGTCACACAAGTAGCCTGGGTGAACCCCACGCAGGTTTTTACATGGACTCATAACCTGAGATCCTCGGGTCACATGAGACCCTTCTCCATTTTCCCTGCGTCTCAGGATGGCTCCAGAATCTTCTGTCTCAGTCCTTGGTGTCCACCCACCAGTGGACAGTCTGTATCGCTCCCCTGCCACTCATCACAGATGCCTGGAGTTAGCGATCAGGACCTGCTGTGCTGCGGCCCAGACCAGGCGGAACTTGGCAGGGAGCATGCTCATGGGTATTTGGGCACAGTCAGCATGAAAGAAACAACTGCAGAGTTCAGGATGGATCCCACCAGCCTCAGGAAAGTACTGTCACCTGATGCCTCCCACCAACCCCACAGCCCAGCTGGACAGGCAAACAGAGCAAGCTTGGTCCTCCTGTGAGTCTTGGAGGTAAGATCTAAAGGGCCTCCCAGCACTAGGGCTTCCTGTAGAAGGGTCAGTGCCCACTGTGGGCCTGTGGCAGGGAGGGACAGGGAGCTGGAGAGGACAGCAGGGTGAAACTGGGGCCCTAGACTCTTCCACGTGACTGGGCTGGGCCCAGGCTTCACTGATGGGTCCCTTGGGGTTTCTACTGCTGGTCTAGCAGGAAACTTTCCCTGGAAGCAACCAGATCCTAGCAGAGTCAGAATTCATGAGGTTACAGCTCTACGGTGGCTTGTGCAGAGTCTGTCCCAACCCCTGGGCCTCTAGCAGCCAGCTCATCCCAACAGCCACGGGGACCTGTGACAGCTAGCAGAGGCCTTTGTGAGGGGCTACCAATATCAATGCTCATGACCATTTGGGGTGTCGCTCTGCCACCTGCTTAGGACAGCCAGGCCCCTGTGCAAAGCGGAAAAGACCAGGTGCTGCACATGCTGGGACAGGGTGCTACAAGGCCCACCTTGTGAGGCTTCTAGGCCCAGAAGGGTGGCTGATGCCCTTCCAGTAGCATTGGCTGTGTTTGCAGAATCACAGCCTCCTGCAGTTGGCCACCCTCCCCCAAGTTCCCACACCCTAAGCCCTGGAAGAAAATGGGGTGATGATGCACCTTCCCCGACATTCTGGAAGATGCAAACCTGGAAAGTGAGGCTCCCTGCAAGGTCAGGTGCCACAGGGCAGCAGTGAGCTTTCTAGGCTGCAAGAACCTCTGGTCTGGTACCCAGCCCAGGGGGCTGCACTCCCAGGGGCTCCCTTATATTCCTTCCCTCACTGTCTGGCTTTGCCCTGTCAGATGCTACCCACCCACAGACCTGCCTCTTAGGCACACCATCAGGTAAAGCAGAAGGCAGACACAAAACACCCCAACCCAGTAACCCCCAGGGTGCTAGGATGGAAAACAGGGCTTCGCGGTGCAGAAGCTATGGGCTGGTGGACAGAGAGGCAAGGAGCCTGAGGTGGGCATCAAGGACTGCCATCTGGGCAATGGGTCAGGCTGCAGGGATCTTGTGTTGAGGGAGTTGGAGCAGGGTGGGGAGGGACATGAGCAAGGACCTACATTGCCATGGTGAGCTGAGCATGGCTGGAGCACCCAGCAGAAGGGACCCGGCGTCCCTGGGCTGCCACATGCTGACCGTGGTCCAGGGCCCCTCAACCTGAACATGTGTGGTGACAGGGCAGAGCTGCCATTACCTGGACCCCGGGAAGACACAGCTGCCTGGACGGACTTCAGAAGTGAAGTCCAGGGTGGCGCCCAGGTCCACAGTGTGAGACAGCACGTGAGGCCAGGAAGCCACAGCTTGTGGGGCTCCAGGGCAGGGGTACTGTGAGGAGACGGGATCCTGGCTAGGGCATAGGTAAGGAGGGAGAGGATGGGGCCAGGACAGTAGGGTGGACTGGCTACGAGCTGGCCACGGCTGCAGGTTGGCCTGTACCGCTCTCTCCCAGCTTCTCCAAGGCCACTATGAGCCCTGGTAGAAATATACCCCTGGTGGACAGCAGTGGCCCTGACTGTATCCCAGACAGTACAGCAGAGGCAGGGCAAGTGGGGGTCCTGAGAAGATCTCTATCCCAGTCACATCCCAGAAAGCAGATGTGAGGAGCAGAGGGCAGAACCGGGCAAGGCCAGGCTGGAGATGCAGGCACTGGGCTGTCGCTGGCTAGTTAGATTCAGCTGGAGATGACAGCAGGCCCACAGAGAACCCACAGTTGGTAGCCTGGACTCTAGTCTCCATGCCCACTCGGCAGATAACCGACCCTTGGCTTTGAGTTAGAATGACAGGCTACAGCGCTTTTCCCAGAAGGAAACGGAGCCAGGAGTGGACATGATCTGTCCATCCAGACTGGGCTTTGTTCCACAGTGCACTTACAAACTGCAGTGGAATGGTGAGCAGCAATCCAGCTGTACATTTGAAGTAGACAAATAATAAATAAAATATTTTTTCTTTTTTTTACATTTTAAAATTTATTTTTTAATATATATTTTGTAAAAGATTATCAAATCTAGACCCATGTCCCCCACCCTATCCCCCCACCCCACCAGAGCTCATATATTCTGCCAAACATGCTTTTCATCTCTTTCTCAGTCTTTCTTGATATTCCCCATGTGGAAGTTGACTTTTTGAGCAGAAGTTCACTGTTTCAGTCAGTTCTTTAATGCAGTCCTTTCTGTTGTTTCTAATATGCATCACTCCCAACTGCTTGGATAAAAGCTCAAGGGGTACCCACAAAAAATACAACTAGGTAATTGGCACTAGCATCCACAGATGAGGGATACCATTCGTTATTTGTTTTTCTGGGACTGTGTCACTTCACTCAGCATAATGTTTTCTAGCTCCAGCCATTTTCCTGCAAAGCTCATGATGTCATCTTTCTTTACTACTGCATAGAACTTCATTGTAGATGTACCACATTTTCTCTATCCACTCCGTCAGTTGAGGGGCATTTGGGTTGGTTCCAGCTCCTTGATATTGTGAAGAGAGCTGCGCTTCAGGTGGTCTTGGGAGGTCTCCCTAAATAAAATATTTTTTTAAAGGAATTGTCAGCCGGGCGTGGTGGCGCACGCCTTTAATCCTAGCACTTGGGAGGCAGAGGCAGGCGGATCTTTGTGAGTTCAAGGCCAGCCTGGTCTACAGAGTGAGGTCCAGGACAGCTGGGGCTACAGGGAGACCCTGTCTCAAAAAGACCAAAAAAAAAAAGGAATTGTCACATAAGCTCAGCCCAGGCTCGAAAGACTCAGCTGGCCCTGACTTACTTTGCCTGTACTATTTTGAGCTACTGTTTTACAAAACCCTTCACACAATCCCTATCCGTGTAATATATTTATACCACTCCCTCCCTTTCCTCTCGCACACCGTCCCTATCTGTGTAATATATTTGTACCATTCCCTCCTTTCCCTCTCGCACACAGTCCCTATCCGTGTAATATATTTATACCACACACAGTCCCTATCCATGTAATATATTTATACCACTCCCTCCCTTCCCTCTCGCACACAGTCCCTATCCGTGTAATATATTTGTACCACTCCCTCCCTTCCCTCTCGCACACAGTCCCTATCCGTGTAATATATTTGTACCACTCCCTCCCTTCCCTCTCGCACACGGTCCCTATCTGTGCAATATATTTGTACCACTCCCTCCCTTCCCTCTCACACACAGTCCCTATCCGTGTAATATATTTATACCATTCCCTCCCTTCCCTCTTGCACACAGTCCCTATCCATGTAATATATTTATATCATTCCCTCCCTTCCCTCTCACACTCCAGTTCCTCCCACTTTCCCAAATTCCCTCTCAATTTGTGACCTTGTCTTAAAGCTGAGGCTGGAGTATCCAATTTCAAGGTTAGCCTGGGCTACATGAGACCCTGTCTCAAAAATGATTACCCCATAATAATAATAAGCATTTCTATATGCTAACAATGAGTTATCTAAATTTCAACTAAGGAAGAGCTCTACACCAGGCAGGGTGCACACACCTATGATTCCGGCTCTCAAGACCCTGTAACAAGCGGATCATGAATCAGAGGGCAGCCTGGGCTACATGAGACCCTGGCTCAAACACTAAACTGAGCTGTACTGAAGGAATCAGGAGAAGTGAACTAGTACCTGACATGTAACAACATGGAGTATTGAGGTAACTGTTGAGTGTTCAGAAGTTGATACCACCGGCTCAGTGACAATGTGGGATGCTGTACTGGCAGTCTCCTGATACTAGTCACACTGTGGTGACCATGTTTACAACATTGGTACTGTTTCCACCTGAGGTGATATACTATATACAGTTGCTGTTCACACTGCAGTGACTGCGTTGACAACCCTGGTACTGTAATGACCTGGGGTGCTGTACTACTGACTATGTACAGAAACTGTTAACTCTGCAGCAACCAGGTTGACAACCCTGGTCCTATAACAACATGGGGTAATGTGTTAATCCTGTTGACAATATATTCATTGTTGATTCTCTACTGATACTGACAGTGTGTCAACATGATAGCCATATTTTGACTGTTGATAATATTTACAGTGTTTTGACCACTGTATACACCATTGCCACTGTATTTACTGTTGATCCTATACTGACAGTTTTGACAAGGTTGCAGTATATTGTGTGTTCATTCTTTACTGACAGTTAACTGACACTGATGCAATAACTGTTCACACAGTTGTAGTGTGCAGACTGTTCTCTACTAACAAAATGTCAGCACTATTGGCAGTTAACTTTTGATTCCTTTTCCACTGATAATGTGTCAACACTAATACAGTGTATTGACTATTGAGTCTCTACTAATGCTGACACAGCCCCAGTGTGCTGATTGTTGATTCTCTGCTGATAGTGTGCTGACACAGCCACAGTGTGATGACTGTTGAGTCTCTACTGATAGTGTGCTGACACAACTGCAGTGTGCTGACTATTGAATCTCTGCTGATAGTGTGGTGTCTCAGCTGCAGTGTGATGACTATTGATTCTCTGCTGATAGTGTGCTGACACAGCCGCAGTGTGCTGACTGTTGATGCTCTGCTGATAGTGTGCTGACACAGCCGCAGTGTGCTGACTGTTGATTCTCTACTGATAGTGTGCTGACACAGCCGCAGTGTGCTGACTGTTGATTCTCTACTGATAGTGTGCTGACACAGCCGCAGTGTGCTGACTGTTGATTCTCTACTGATAGTGTGCTGACACAGCCGCAGTGTGCTGACTGTTGATTCTCTACTGATAGTGTGCTGACACAGCCGCAGTGTGCTGACTGTTGATTCTCTACTGATAGTGTGCTGACACAGCCGCAGTGTGCTGACTGTTGATTCTCTACTGATAGTGTGCTGACACAGCCGCAGTGTGCTGACTGTTGATTCTCTACTGATAGTGTGCTGACACAGCCGCAGTGTGCTGACTGTTGATTCTCTACTGATAGTGTGCTGACACAGCCGCAGTGTGCTGACTGTTGATTCTCTACTGATAGTGTGCTGACACAGCCGCAGTGTGCTGACTGTTGATTCTCTACTGATAGTGTGCTGACACAGCCGCAGTGTGCTGACTGTTGATTCTCTACTGATAGTGTGCTGACACAGCCGCAGTGTGCTGACTGTTGATTCTCTACTGATAGTGTGCTGACACAGCCGCAGTGTGCTGACTGTTGATTCTCTACTGATAGTGTGCTGACACAGCCGCAGTGTGCTGACTGTTGATTCTCTACTGATAGTGTGCTGACACAGCCGCAGTGTGCTGACTGTTGATTCTCTGCTGATAGTGTGCTGACACAGCCGCAGTGTGCTGACTGTTGATTCTCTACTGATAGTGTGCTGACACAGCCACAGTGTGCTGACTGGTGAGTCTCTACTGATAGTGTGCTGACACAGCTGCAGTGTGCTGACTGTTGATTCTCTGTTGATAGTGTGCTGACACAGCTGCAGAGTGCTGACTGTTGATTCTGTACTGATAGTGTGCTGACACAGGCACAGTGTGCTGACTGTTGAGTCTCTGCTGATAGTGTGCTGACACAGCTGCAGCGTGCTGTTGATTCTCGCCTGATAGTGTGCTTACACAGCCGCAGTGTGCTGACTGTTGATTCTCTGTTGATAGTGTGCTCACACAGCCCCAGTGTGCTGACTGTTGAGTCTCTGCTGATAGTGTGCTGACACAGCTGCAGTGTGCTGACTGTTGATTCTCTGCTGATAGTGTGCTGACACAGCTGCAGTGTGCTGACTGTTGATTCTCTGCTGATAGTGTGCTGACACAGCTGCAATGTGCTGACTGTTGATTCTCTGCTGATAGTGTGGTGACTCAGCTGCAGTGTGCTGACTATTGATTCTCTACTAATAGTGTCCTGACACAACCACAGTGTGCTGACTGTTGATTCTCTACTGATAGTGTGCTGACACAGCTGCAGTGTGCTGACTGTTGAATCTCTACTCAGAGTGTGTTGACACTGTTGCAGTTCATTGACTGTTGATTATGTTGAGACTATTGTAGTATAGTGACTTTTGACTCCCAACTGACAGTGTATTGATAATGCAGATAATAGTGCCTGTTGATTCCCAACTGACAGTGTGAACATTTTGTTGGCAGTGCTTCACTGTTGATTCTACTGACAGTGTCTTGACACTGTTGGCTGTTTTATCAGCTGTTGATTCTCTGCTGACCATGTGTTGATACTGTTGATTCGTTTTTTCAGTGAGCTAACACTGCTTCAGTGTATCGACTGTTTATTTTCTACTGACAGTGACACCGTTGTCAGTGTATTGCTCTTTGGTTCTCTACTGACAATGTGTCCACACTGTTGCAGTGTGTTGACTGGTTTACTGCTTATAGCATGAACACTATTGGCAGTGTACTGAGTACCGTTCTTCCCAACATTGTGTTGACACCATCAGCCATATGTTGACTGTTGATTCCCTACTGACAATGTGTTAAACTGTAAGAACTATTGCAGTATATTGACCTCATCACTGCTCTGGTGACAGTTAACTGACATTGTTTTTGTGCTCTGACCAAATACTGATCCATTTTTTGTGTCTGCCCAGATATTCACATCTTGAACTTGGTGTTCACTGACATCTCCATTCTAAGCTCACAACGATTCTGCTGTCTCCAGCTCTGACCTCTCATCCTCAGCCTGCTTTTTCCCGTACAGTTACTGCCGGTCCTTATGGCTATTTAATTCAAATCCAAATTGGATGACAGGAAATGGAATGCAGATCTGATCGTTCCTCACCCTGCAGATCTGATTGTTCCTCACCCTGCACATTGAGTCTCCACAGCTGCATGTGGCTCCTCTCTCCACAGCAGTTGCCACTGCACAGCAGTTTATTGGATGTTCTAGATTCTGTGCTCGTGCACTTTGCACTTAGGCTAATGGTGGCAATTTTTAGTCTCCTGCCATTTTTCCAGCTTCCTGTCGAACAGTGTCCTCCAGGCCCATGTGCCTATATAGATCATATGCTAGTTCACTGATGCTGACTGAGAAGGCAGGGTGACTTGCCAGCCTGGCTAGGGAGGAGCACCAAATGGTGTCCATGTGTCAGCAGGGATGACCGAAGGTTGAGAGGCATCTGGTGATGGGATGTAATGAGCATGGGGCACAGGTCCAGACCAGGAGGGCTTGCCCATGCCATCCTGGCAAACCTCACTTACTCATTTTGTCTCAAACACAGCCTTTGAATGGGCCTGCCAACAACAGCGAGGCCTGGCCTGGAGCCCAGCTCCCAGTGGTGGGCTGGGCCAGGCCCTGGGAAAGCTAAACTAAGAGATGAGCTTGAAGCAGGCAGCACCAGGGCACTGGGCAGCATGAGGGGACTCAGGAAGAGTCAATGTGCCTGGGGAGGTGGACGGTGTGGCCAGCATCCAGCGTCCTTGGCTGGGTGGCGCTGCAAATGGCACTGGCCTCAGCCTTCAGTGTGAGGAAACACCTGCTTCTGATCCTGTCATCGAGAGCGAGACAACTGTTCTGGGTGGTGAGGGGTGGGCCTGTGGCCTGGCGTTGTGGTGTCCCCTCCACAGGCATGCGTGTTCAGCTGTGGGGTCCACAGTGCTGGCAGACACAGTTTAGCCAGACCTCACCTGGTGCACTGCCCATCACTGGAGGCTGTTTGCCATTAACAGAGAAGCAGCTTTGGCAGGCTTCCCACATGGGGGTGCTCACACGATCCCTGGTGGCCGAGGGATGCACTGCAGTGTCCTGTGGACACATGAATCTACTCTCGCCTCCTTTGGTTCCTCTAGCTGAGGAGTGTGGTCTCTTCTCAACCTCCCAGGATGGGGCGGGATCCAGAGAGTTCCTAGATATCACAGTTCCCATGTGGGCCCTTGGATGTTTGTGGGGGCCCAGGCCTAGCCCTCCTGTGTGGTTTTGAAGGGCCTGGTGTTCCAGATCCTTCCAGGGAGCTGCCTTATGGTGTCTCTTCTGAGTTGTTTAGAGCTGCTCTCTGCTGTCTCTGTTTTATAACCCACAGTCTACACCTTGCTGAATCCTCTTTCTTTAAAAAAAATTTATTTATTTATTTATTTGTTATTTTTTATGTGTATGAGTGTACTGTCTGCATGTAGGTTGGTGCACCGATATCGTGCAATGCTGCAGAGGTCAGAAGAGGGCGTCGGATTCCCCTGGAACTGGAGTTAAAGATGGTTCTTAGCCGCCATGTGGGTGCTGGGAATCGAACCAGGGTCCTCTGTAAGAGCAGTCAGCGCTCTTAACCGCTGAGTCATTTCTCCAGCCTGGATCCACTTTCCTTCCTGTCTTCACCCTGGTCACTATTCAGAAACCCCCCCTTGAATGGGCCTCAGCCCTCCCCTCCTCTGTGGTAAGCCATAGTCTGAGAAGGGGATGAACAAGCAACTGTCCATGGTGTGGTGAGGACTCTGAACACACTTTTCCTCCTTTGGTTCTTTGAGATCAGGCCCTCCTGTCCACGCCGGAGTCCCCGTTGGATGACGGCCTCCAGGGACGCCTGCCCCCAACCCAGGGTGCTTGCGCCATGTTGGGGAGAAAGTGAGCTCCCTCAGGACGGAGGGAGTTTTTCTCTTGTACCATAGGAGCTCTGTGTTCCCGTCCCGGGATGACGTCTTCTTTAACATTTGCTGTAGCTGTTTTGACTCAAGAAGGTTGCATTTAAGGTTTTACAGAGGGCTTTTCTGAGTGTGGGTGCTGCCCAGTAACAGCGATGAGGGTAGAGCTGCTTGGGAGGAGCAGCCGTGTGGACAAAGACAGGTGACACTCTGGCCACCTGCACCCTGGCTGACACCCTGGCCAGGTGGCCATCTGTAATGTATGTTATATTGGTAAGTTGTCATGTGACATTGAAGCTCACTGAGAAGCTGGCTCTAGAAATAAGTTTAGCCTCTCCCCATGCCCTGCTGTCCTGAGTCACTCTCTGTGACAGAGAGTGCAGAACCGCCCAAGAGCAGAAACACTGCCTCCTGGAGAACTGCTAGAAAGAAAACCTTTTGCAGTAGAGGACACTCTTGTAAATGCCTGCAAGGAATGAGACCTGTAAGCTCAGCCCCAGAGACAAAGCTCACTCAGGCTGTGGCTGGCTGCCTCAACTTCCCCAGTCGGTTTCTGCTGCACATGTGTAAGTCCCCTGATTTGATGCCGTCAACCTGTGTGTGTTCTCTGGATCAGGCTCCTGCATTCATCTGCTGGACGTCGTGAGCGCCTCTGCTCTACTTACTGTCTTCTGCTTCTGTCTGCTGTTCAGTGTTACTCTTTTCCTCCAGCCTGTAACATTCTTGATAAACCCACTCATTTTACACTGAAAACACAATTAGATTATTCTCTGGACTGTATAGAACACCATCTCAACAGGAAGTGAACTTCTCCCACAGTCCTGCTCTTCCTGCCCTTCCCTCTGATGGGCACATATCTGAGGTCCATGCTACTCAGACCATAGGCAAAATGACCTTGAGCTAAAATCACTCCCAAGTCACTAGGGAACCCCTTATCCTGCTGGGGTGGAAATTTAGCAGAAAGTGAGACATGAGGAGACAGCGATGATGTAGGGGGACAGGAGAGGTCCTTGAGGGTTTGCACTGAGTCTCAGGCATCTGCCCTGGGAATAGCCATGTGAGAACTCATAGGCCAGGCAGCCAAAGCCTCCCTAACAGCCAACAGGGCTTTAAGAACAAGTCCCAGGGCCAGTGGGAGCTGGGGTGGGGCCCTGGGCTCAGGCAGGCTACCTACAAGGCTCATGACCTGTGTTTTTGAGTCGCCCCCACCACCCAGGTCCCTAGAGCAGGAGCTGCTCCCCAGCCTGACCCTTAGCCCAGCTCTGAGATGCTGCAGCAATGCATGGAGCCACGGCTGCAGCAGCAATGCATGGAGCCACGGCTGCAGCCACCCACAGAGGAGGCCAGGGCCCAGCAGTGCAAGGGAGGCGCGTGTGGCAGAGCACAGCACATACTTCTGTCCTAAAATAGATTTTATCTGAAAAAGAAACAGATGGAGTGGGGGATGGCTCCTTCTTCATGGAAAGTGCAGGAAGCAGGAAGAAGCCTGCGTCACCCCCTCCCATCCCTGGGGACAAGCCTGGAAACCCCCGAAGACCCCGGGGCACTGGAGCAGCTGCTGAGGCTGGGCCAGGCTGGGGAGGGAAGCTGGGAAGGTGTCCCGGGGGAGCTGCCGAGGAACCTGATGTCTCTTCCTCCCTCTTCAGTAAGGCAGAGCCAGAGGGCCAGGAAAGGCCTCCACA
The DNA here is from genome assembly GCA_009823505.1 of Rhizomys pruinosus. Taxonomy (NCBI): domain Eukaryota; kingdom Metazoa; phylum Chordata; class Mammalia; order Rodentia; family Spalacidae; genus Rhizomys; species Rhizomys pruinosus. The sequence continues at coordinate 759,587 of VZQC01008140.1, forward strand.
CTGACTGGAGGCCCAGCCTACCAGACATGCCATAAACATGGCCTGGGATATTAGCCCCTGAGGCTCTTCTGTCAGGGGCCTGGTTGGGTGGGTGGACACAGGACTCACTAGGTGGCCACCTGCAGCACCAATGGCACCCGAGTCTAGGACCTGGGTTGTGCCCCACTGCTGCCCAAGTGGGGCCAAAGGAAGGGTGCAATTCCTGCAACTTCTACCAGCAGCCACATGGCCGTCTGTGACACGGGAGAGGCTTGCAGACACAGAGGGCTCTGACCCAAGCGTGGAGCTTGCAGACACCCATGGGAGCTTAGTTGGAACCCAAACAACCCTCTTTTGTGTCTAAGAAACAATCTAAACCCCCAAGTGTATAATTTGTCTGATGGCAACTAAGGGTGGAGAGGTATGTGGTTGTGAGTGTCGGTATCGGTGAGTCTCCATGAGGCGTTTGCAAGGTTGCTGTAGTCCAAGACCCGCTGCAGCCATCCCAGGGCTGTGGGGTCCTGTAGGCTTCAGGAACATGACCTTGCTCAAGCCTGGAGTTAATCTTGGTCTGCTTGGCTCTGTCTCAGCCAAGTAACAAGCACTTGTCACTCTGTCTGTAATGAAGGGAGACCCAGCTTCTGAGAATGTCCAGTTCATAGTGTGTAGACGCCCAGACAGAATACAACCAAGCAGGCCTTACTGTGGGAAAGGACCAGTGTCCACATCCCTGTCACCTTCTGCCAGATCTGTTTCATGAGTCATCTTATGGTGATGTCCTGAAAAATGTGGGGGCATCCAAGCCCCCATCTCCACCCACACCAGAGTCTGTGAAGATTCAGTTGAACTTGAAATGGGAGGGTTTTGGCCAGGCCTCCTCTTGAGGTTGCAATCTGTGGCATACAAGTAAGGAACACCTGCCTTCAAGGGCTTTTGAGGGACACAGTATAGCATGGCACCCAGGGTGGCACTGGCCTGAACTCCCAACTTTTATGGTTCCATCCTCAGAGTTGGGCCTCTCTGAGCAATCCCAGAGCAACTACCTCAGTGACAGAGGCCTGGCTTCTGGGTGGTCGGACGCTGGCCTGTCTGAGTCACTTGGCTGGTGCTGGAGCTGTGCTGGCTCCCCACGCCCACATGTCATGGCCCAAGTGTTTTCCACACTCCTTTGTATTCCCAACAATTCTAGGAAACTTTTATAACCTTGTAAAAGATGAAGAAGCATGAACTGGAAGAAGTCTGCATTGACAAGCTGGGAGAGGGTGGGAAGGGGTGGCAGTCCAGCTTGAGAAAGAACCACGGAAAGCCTGCAGCTGGCTCCAGTGGCCCAGGGACCTCCTTGTACTGCAAGCCCTGGGCTCCTGGGGCTTGGCTCCCCTTCCTTCTGGATCTAGGCTCTTTGTAGGAGGGAAACAGTGCCTCTGTCTACCAAGAGCTACATTCCGATCTGTGTCTAATGCAGCTACCAGAGCTCTAGCGCTATGGACTCTAAGTGTGGCCTCCTGGGAGTCCAGGCTCCCATGTGCCCCTGTGGACTGCAGGCTGGTCAACTTTGATTGACTCTCTTGCAAGGGAATCCTGACTAGTAATACATCATGATCATAGGGTGTTGAGGGCAGGTCTGCTTCTGACCCAGTCATAGCCTGGCTCTTATGATTTTCAGTGGTTCAATGGGTTTGGGGGTGGGGAGTTCACAGCACGTAGACCTAGCCTCTACTTTGAAGGAATGGGCTTCTCTCCGCTCTCAAGGACACACAATGTCTGTGTCCTGAATTTACAGCTCATGGGGGACTTGGTTCTGGTGTGCCATATTGTGGAAATGTAAACCTCGCTCTTTTAAGAAAATAAGGAAGCATGCAGTTCCCAGCCTGTTGAGGGGTTCCTATCTCCTGGAGAGAGCTAAGATGGCAGAGAGGAGGCAGGGGGTGTAGCAGATCCTGCACCTCAAAAACCAGCTCAGCACTGGACAGCGTTTGCTGTCTCTTGTTTCTTGTGGTAAAGCAGGGCACAGGTTCATTGCCCCCCACAGGGCCAACTTCAGAGCAAGAATGACTTGTGGGGACTAAAGAGTAAGTAAGGGTTTAGAATCTAGACAAAGTCTGAAGCTGAAGTGTCAGGTTCTCAGCATTTGGTACTTCTGTCTGTAGGGGAGGCTGTTCGGTAAGTGTAGCTTTTGCTCGTTTAAGATTGTGCCACCGTAAGTTTCAACAAGAAAAAAGCACACTGCTTTGCAACAAGAAAAGCACAAAGTTTAATTATGAAAAACAGTACTGTAGAGAGGAGGCGCTGGAAGGGCTGGACCGGATCAAGTGCTCACCAAATCCCACAGGCCCCACTCTGCCCCCTAGTGAGGATGAGGGCATCAGGGGCCTTGGGCTTCCACCCCAAAGACGTTCCAAGGAAAGCTTCTTACCCGGACAGGGGACAGCAATACTCACCACAGGTTACCTGGACATCCACATCAGCCAGGCAGAGGTGATGCAGTGCCTGACCTTGGGTCACTGCCAGCCCAGGGAGAAGTGCCCAGATGCAGGAAGGGGGTCAGAGTCCTGGTAGGCTGCTCTGGCTGGCATGGGGCTGTCCACAGGGACCGAAGCTCGTCAGGCCAAGCATCGCATGCAGGTTGGGTGGCACAGAAGGAGCCCTGGCTTATACAGATGGCGCTCTGATGAAGCCCCACCCGCCCTGCACAAACGCAGGATGTGAGCAGGGCTGGGGCCTGGGAGGATGTTCATGGTGGGGTACGCACCACATGTCCCCACACCCCAACCCAAGTCTCCTTGCCCCTGGCTCCTCCACAGTTCTCTGGCCCATCTGCTTGGGAGGTCTCTTTCCCCAAAGAGACACCATGGCCCGGCTTGGCAGGGGGTTGGGAAGCCAGTGCTGAGGAGAGCTGACCCCACCTTGAACTTTGCTGGCAAGGAAGTGCGATCCATGAGGAGAACGGAGTCTGGGCTTCTTCACTCTCTTGGACGGTAAATCAACCTGGGAGCAGGCAGCAAGGTGGGGGGACCCGGTGGACCGGCCAGAGCTCCCTTGAGGAGGTCTGCTCTGGGAGGCGGGGGTGTGTGGAGCAGTGTGTGTGTTCATGTGAGCCTGTGTGTGTCTGCATGCACAGGTACACACACCAGTGTATGTTCATTTATGGCGGGGCATCCTCTGTCTTCTTGTGGGAACAGGTTTGCTTTAAGGTCTTTGCAACTTGGGGCAGGGTTGCGGGCTCTGGGACAAACAGGATTTTCCCATATCCCCATCCACAGAGCCCCAAGAACTCCATCTCTACTAACGGGCAGTGTGGACCATCTCTCCTCGACAGCATGTCCTCCCTTGTGGAGAGGTGAGTTCCTGTTCTTAACCCTCAACTAGCTGCTCCCTGGGGTCACTTCCACCTGGAAACTTTGAGAGGGGAAGAGGAGGAGAGTCAGGCTAATGAGCACTGTGGGATGGAGCCCAGTCCTAGGTCAGTGGGACTCATCCAAAGCCCTTATATTTGCTGCCATGATTTGGGGGTCAAAGCAGCAGGGGACACGGCAGAGCAGGGGACCCTTGGTTCAGGACATTTGGGTGTGCTGATAGTTAGCTCCAGACTATGCACTGATTGTGAGGGGGATAAGGAAGCAGTGTGGGTGAGACTCTCTGGAGGCCAGTGATCACCAAGGACCTTAGCCGAGGGCAGGTACTGGGACATTCTGAGTCCTGTCCATCTCTGACTTCAGCACTACAGGGCCCTGTTAGGAGGGGGGCGCAGGTGACCATCGGAATGTTAGCCTCAGTCCTCCCAGGGCTGCTTTACATTTCTGTCTGCCTCTGTCTCTTCCCCGCACCCTACCCCCATGTCTGTGGAGACCAGGGGTTGATCTCCCGTGTTATTCCTGAGCATTTAAAAAAAAATTTTTTTTATTAATTTTATTTATTTCTGTATGTGTATGAATGTACTGTCTGCATGCAAGTTTGTGCACCCGTGTCGTGCAATGCCGCGGAGGTCAGAAGAGGGTGTCGGATTCCCCTGGAGCTGGAGTTCTCCTGGAATTGGAGTTTCAGATGGCTCTCGGCCACCATGTGGGTGCTGGGGATCGAACCCCGGTCCTCTGCAAGAGCGTCGGCGCTCCTAACCACTAGGCCATCTCTCCAGCCCCCTCCTGAGCATTTTTTGATGCGGGGTCTCCCCCTGGCCTGAAACTCACTAATTAGGAATCAGGCTACACTGCAGGTCAGCAAGTCCACGGCCTGCCGTCTCCACCTCCTGGCTCTTAGATCACAAGTGCTCTTACAGGGCTTCTGGGCAGGACTCAGGTCCCCACGCCCCCAGGGCAAGCTTTGCATGAGCCACCTCCCCAGACCTTCCTGTTTACCTACCCTGAGGTACCTGTGCTGCCCTGTGCAGCCCACAGGGTCAGTGCTGGTAAGGAGGGTGCCAAGCGCTGCCCTGGCGGGGCTGGAAGGTCCCTGTTCCTGCTTCAGCAGATCCATTAGAAGGAATGCTGTACACAGCCCAGGAGGGGGGATCTGGGGGACAGCCTACCACGAACCAGCCTCAGATTTGAGCCGCATGCCTGTGGCCAGGCCGTCTGTTGGAGCGTTAGGCCTGAAGGTCCCACTGTCTGCATGTTGTTTGAGCTGTGGCCACATGTTCAGCCCTGCAGATGCAGCCAGATGTTTGGGACACAATGGAATGCTGGTGTAGGCAGGGGCGGGGCGGGGAGGCTGCTGGGGCCTGCAGCCAGATTTCTGACACCCTCCTAAAAAGGCAACAAGAAACTCAGGCCAAGTTTCCCCGCTGGAGACCGAGGCTGGGACAGAGGTGAGGGAAGCCAGCAGAGACCTTTGGGACAGGACGAAGGCGCGGCACTGGGCGTTGGTGGGGGCGAGCCACAGGCTGGGGGACTCAGCCCACTCTTGGGCTCTGCAAGGAAAGCCGGATGTCTCTGGGGAGGAAGTGGGTTTAAAGAAACTTAATGTGACTTTAAAAAATCTTTGTCCTTCTGTTGCATGAGGGAGCATCATTCGTGAGAGCTGAGAGTCAGTAGTGTCCTCTCCACCCCTTGTTCCACGTTGCGTGAGCCTTATGTGTAGAGGTTGCACTGTAGATGTGCTGCTCAGGTTTAGGAAATTTACAATGTTTGTGTGTGGCCAGTTGTGGTACCCTGTAATCATCTCTGTCTGGTGCGAAAGAAGCTTCTTTGATGAGTGGTGACTGGGATATTGACTTTACAGTCAAGTATATAAGAATACATATTTTGGGCTGGAGAGGTGGCCTAGCGGTTAAGAGCGCCGACCGCTCTTACAGAGGACCCGGGTTCAATCCCCAGCACCCACATGGCGGCCGAGAACCGTCTGAAACTCCAATTCCAGGAGAACTCCAGTTCCAGGGGAATCCGAGACCCTCTTCTGACCTCCGCGGCACTGCACGACACGGGTGCACAAACCTGCATGCAGACAGTACATTGATACACATACAGAAATAAATAAAATTAAAAAAAAAAAAGAATACATATTTTGCACTTAGTAAGAAATTACATTACTCTAGGGGTGTCACAGCCTTGGGGATTTCTCAAGGATCTATGATCTCTCCATCCATGCGTATTTGGCTGTTTATAGGACCACACATGAGTTTCCTCCAATCAAGTGGGCTCTAAGTCCAGTTAGGTGGCCACTGATTGCCCCCAAGATAACAGTCCCACTGCTGAACCAACGTCATGTGCTGTGCTGGTCACTGAGGTGGTTGTTTGGCTTTAAAGCTGGAACTGGACATCACTTCATGTTTTCCCTTAGTCGCTTACATAGTGCTCTCCACAGCTGTGAGAACTAGCCTTCAGGGGAAGTGGCTTCCAGGTCACTTCCAGTTCCATTGCTCCAAATCCGGTCCCATCTTCAGCAATAGAATCTTACTTTGAGGTTCTGGGAGGCAATGAAGGACTCTGGCAATAGCCTGTGTAATTCTGGGAGTCTCTTGGACTACCCTGGCCAATAACTCAAAGGAAGGTTTCTCCTGTCTGGAACTGTTTCTTGTTATACAGCCTTCAGCTATGCACATGGACCTGTGTAGATACTGGATGTATAAGTTGTCATTAGGTAATTAGACTGATAGGATTCCCTCAGCATTATTTATCTCTCCTGGTTACAAATGGCCAAAGCATGGAGATTAGGAACGTGCAGTGTGTGGGTCCTAGGACAGGACTCCTGTGTTAAGTTTCACTCACCCAGGCTCAGGGACCGTGGAAGAGGGGGAAGAAAGATTGTAAGAACCAGGGAGGAGGTGCGTGACCATTTGGAAAGAGAACCCTGCTCATATGAACCTATAACAATGGTGTCAAGCCGGGCGTGGTGGCGCACGCCTTTAATCCTAGCACTTGGGAGGCAGAGGCAGGCGAATCTTTGTGAGTTCAAGGCCAGCCTGGCCTACAGAGTGAGTTCCAGGACAGCTGGGGCTACAGGGAAACCCTGTCTCGAAAAGACTAAAAAAAAACCAAACAAACAAAATAAATAAATAAATAAATAAATAAATAAATAAATAAATAAAACAATGGTGTCAGCATGCACAAGACCCATGCAAACTCAACCAGACAAAACCCAGCATGGAACTAGGGAAATGGGCAGCAGACCCCAGTCTTAGCAGAAGAAATATTGACAGTTGTTTACTGTTGGGTGAGGAAGAGCTGATCTTCATAAAACTAGGGACTCTGGATAGGCTGACTAGACCTCAGTGGACGAGCTCACACTGAGGAACGTCTGGGGACACTAACTTTCACAATAGGCCTTAAAACAAATGACAGAGTGTATGAGTTCTGGTGGGGGCTGTGGGAGAAGTCAATGGGGAAAGGGTACAAAGGGATATATGATGGAGATGTTCTGTATGAGATAAACAAAAATTCAATTAAAAATTAGAACATTTCTTTGTCAGCTTGGGAGTGTGAAACCCCTGGATGCCAAGGCCAGACATGCTCAGCCCCTCAGGAAGGCCAGCTGGTCAGCAAAGACCAGCAGGACCATCAGGGACAAGAAAGGGGGGCAGCAATCCCCTGCTCTGGCTGGGTGCAGTTGGCCAGGCCCTTCAGGGGTCAGGGGGCTTTTCTTTAAGGAATCTGTGTCAGCAATGTCAGGACATGGAAAGCATCCTGCTCAGCACCAAGTCTTGTTCGGTCACTTCCTGAAACACTTGTTTCCCTGATTGTCATGGTAACATAGGCCTGATCCCAAGGGGCAGGGCTGGGAGCCTGCCAGTCACAGGAAGAAAGGGGTGGCCGTGGTGTCCCCCCTTTCTCACTCCAGGCAGCCCTGCCTTCAGCTCAGTCCTCAAGCGTCCCCACTGAGGTCTCCCCTGGCCCACCCACAGAGCTCACCTTGCTGGCACAGCTTGCTGGTCCTGTTTGAAATGGCAGTCCCTTCACAACTTCTCTGCCCAAATTCTAGGGCAGGAGCCCCAACACTCAGCACCCACTTCTCTCCTCTCCCATCTAGTAAGCATTGCCCAGTGGCAGAATCATTCCTTTTTTGTTGTTGTTGTTGTTTTGAGACAGAGTCTCCCTTTATTCCAGCTGGCCTGGAGTTCGCTCTGTAGACCAGGCTGGTCTTGAACTCACAGAGATCTGCCTGCCTCTGCCTTCCAAGTGCTGGGATTACCAGCGTGCGCCACCACGCCCAGCTAGAATCATTCCTTTAAAAGGAGCTTTTTTTTTTTGCTGGGGCTGGAGAGATGGCCTAGCGGTTGAGAGCGCCGACTGCTCTTGCAGAGGACCTGGGTTTGATCCCCAGCACCCACATGGCGGCTGAGTACCGTCTTTGACTCCAGTTCCAGGGGAATCCAAGACCCTCTTCTGACCTCCACGGCATTGCACGACACGGGTGCACAAACCTGCATGCAGACAGTACATTCATACACATACAAAAATAAATAAATTTTTTTAAAAAAAAGAAAATAAAAAAAAATAAAAAGAGCTTTGGGAGCTGGAGAGATGGCTCAGTGGGTACGAGCGCCAACGGCTCTTGCAGAGGACCTGGGTTTGATTCCCAGCACCCACATGGCAGCTGAGAACCATCTTTAAGCTGGGCGTGGTGGCACACGCCTTTAATCCTAGCATTCAGGAAGCAGAGGCAGGTGGATCTCTGTGAGTTCAAGGCCAGCCTGGTCTACAAAGTGAGTTCTAGGCCAGCTGGGGCTACAGGGAGACCTTGTCTGGAAAAAAAAAAAAAAAGGAGTTTTGGCCCAAAGTGCAAGTGAAGTGGGGAGAAAGAGCATCCACTGGAGGCTTCTTAGTCTCATTCACAAAATAACTTCAGAATGGGTTCAAATGGAACCTTAAGGATAATTTCATTAAGAGTTTAAGATTTATTTACTTATTATTTAAAAAAAGAAGAAAGTCTGCTCATACTTTAGAAAAGGAAGCCTGGACTAGCAAGACATGATTCTGTGCTTGCAGAGTCTGGATGGAAACTGGTAATGAAAAACGTGGAAAGGAGCCAGGGACTCCCACCCTCTCCCCCCAAAAAAAAAACAAAAAAAAAAAAAAAAAAAAATCCCTGGTGAACCCTGGGACAATATTATCAACACTAACGACAAACACTATCGGTTTAATCTGGCAGATGATGTAGCATACTCAGACCATTGCGCAAAAGGGAAGTAAAACCAGAAATAAGTCACAATAGCAGCGGAATGTCTTTGTATTATGGGACATAACATTACGAAAAGAGCATGTTGTTTGGGCCTGTCCCTTCAGTTTTACCTGGGCAAGTGCGTTCACAGGAATCAATACTCTGTGGCTGCCCACTGCTTTTGCCACTCTTTAAAAACATGAGACACAGAACAAAATTAACGTCGCTTTTGTTGTTTTTTTTTACACATTTTTTAATAATATATATATATATTATATCATAGAGGTATCATATATATGAGACAAGGGATCACATGGTAGCCCAGCCTGTTCCTGGACACTACACTCTGTAGACCAGGCTGGCTTTAGAAAATCCACAAGATGCCGCACTGCCGTCTGCCTCCCAAGTGCATAGGATTAAAGGCCTGCGCCAGCACAACGGTGCCCAGCTGAAACACAGCTTTTAACCCTCCAATATGACTGAAGACTCATGTCTCAAAGAATCCTCCAAACATTCAATGCCAGATGGGGATTATTGAGATACCAGCTTGTGGACTAAGCAGATAAGGAGATGTCAGCCTCATCAAAATATAGACTGTCATATCTGTATTGGACCCCTCTCTGGGCATGGTATGTCATGGAGGCCAGTTGCAGGGGGATCAAGACAGTATTTGTGCTTACTGGAATTCATTTGGGAGACCACGGGAGGGAAAGCCCCAGGTGTGAGAACACAAGGTGCAAGATGAGTGGCTGTTTTGGGCTGCAAAGGAAGGAAACTCCAAAGCACTTCCTTATGGAAAACTTGACATCTTTTAGCAAAAAAAAAGAAAAAAAAAAAAATCCTCATCAGAGGTGATATGGGTATGTTGTATGCATATATGACTATGTGTGTATATGTGTGTGTGTGTGTGTGTGTGTGTGTGTGTGTATACACGGAACCAATACAAGTTAGAGAGAACAACAACAGCAAAAGAACTAGAAAAAAACCTCTGGAAAGACTCAGAAAAAGATGAAAGTCATGTATGGCAGAGTGCAGGGACTCAGGTGGGGTGGGGGGGCATGGAAAGGGAAGAGACTCTAAATTTGATTGAAAAATGATAAAAGATTTATGGAAAAAGTTTAATAACAATAAAAAAAGTCTTTTAAAGTATGATTCTGTAAAAAAATAAAAAAGAATAGACCCAAAGGAAGCTTTAGGATAATTTTATTAGAATTGAAAAAAAAATCCTCAGGGCAGGCCAGCTGGGAATCTCAACATCTGCTTTGAGGAGAAGAATGGAGGGGAGAGGGAGAAAAGCCACGAGGCCATGCAGCTTTAGGCCCTCAGACGCGGCCACGTGTCTGGGAGAAGGAAGCTTTAGAAAAAAGTAAAGCGATACAAGACGCTAGGGCAGCCCAAAGCGTTAAAGAAAGCGTGCTTAGGAGGGGTGTGAAGAAGGAAAGGAGACAGTACGCTTTTCTGAAGAACTCAGGAACGCAGGCAGATCTACAGAGTCCTGCGTGTCTGTGGCAGAATCCAGAAGCCTTGCCCTGGGAGGGGGGATCCAGGCAGGAAAAGTTTACTGTCTCATCAGCACACTAGCTATTCCACCATCTATTTAGCATGACTTAAGGTGAACCCACCTTTCCAGGGGTGGTCCCATGACTGGATGACCAACCAATGAAACTGGTAAGGTAGATTTAAAAAACAAAACAAGGGGCCGGAGAGATGGCCTAGCAGTTAAGAGCACCAACTGCTCTTGCAGAGGACCCGGGTTCGATCCCCAGCACCCACATGGCAGCTGAGAACCATCTGTAACTCCAATTCCAGGAGAACTCCAGTTCCAGGGGAATCTGAGACCCTCTTCTGACCTCCACGGCATTGCACGACATGGGTGCACAAACCTACATGCAAACAGTACATTCATACACACAAAAATAAATAAATAAAATTTTAAAAAGTTATTAAAAAACAAAACAAAACAAAACAGATAGACTGGATTTTATAGTGTTTACCAGGCAATGTTATAGGGACTATTTGCTGCTCTAACAAGGGCAGGAGCTGCCGCCATGGCTTCGTGCCCTCCCTCCGCCCAGGATGGTTAGTGCTGAGGGACCTAGAGCCATGTTCAAAGAACAGGAATGAAGGGCCTGGACTGAGGGACACAGCAGTTGGCAGATGCTTCAAAGTTCGAATGGGGTGGGCATCCTACTACCTGAAACCCTGCAAACCCTGCACTGCCAAGCCAGTGACCAGGGGAAGCAGCCAGGCCATCTCAGCCACATGGCATTCCTGTGGCTCAGGCAACCACCTGCCCCTATGCTGGGGAGAAGCTGAGCCTGGGAAAGCAAAGGAACAACGATTGCTGCAGAAAGAAACAATGCTGCTGCAGAAAGAAACAATGTAGATTACAGATTCAGAAACAATTGATAGTCCTAATTTCAAAAAGACCTTTATCTATTCATTTGGTACAAAATCTACTTCAGGGCATTACTAAGACAAGCTCAAAACAAACCTCACTAGAACCTCATCATCTAAACAAAGCAGCCCATGGTTGGCAGTGCCAAGTAGCTGAATGGGATCCACGCTGGCCATTACGACGCAGCTACAGCCGGTGTACTTGAAGCCTGGTAGCTGTCCTGGGAACAGCCTCACAATGGCTGTGTCTACCGCATGTAATGTGTTTATTATTTTCAGGGCCACATAACAGTTATTTGTATAGATATACCATAGTTTGCACAACTATCTCTTGAGCACTGAAAATTCAACTGGATTCTCTCTCTCTCTCTCTCTCTTAAAAAGAACTTTAAAATCAGCCACATAAATGTCTGCTTCTGAGTAACAAAATGAAGAATGTTGAGGTCACATGCAACCCTCCCTCACCCCCAATTTTACAGAAAAATGATGCATGTTTGGGTTTGCCTCCATAAGTCAAATTCCTAATGCATAGCTCTCCTTTGTATAGAGGAGAGTTCTGTCTCTTTATGAATCATCCAAATCCCAAAGGTGGAAATGCTTCACTGAGCAGATTAAAATGATTCACGATAACTGATGTGTGTTGGTGGGGAAGATCGCTCTACAAGGAAGCAGGGACAAAGGTCATCTCAGAACCCTGAGCAGATGAGCCGTCAGCCATGGGAGCAGGCAGACCCGGCGGGGCTGCAGTCTCTGCTCATACCTCTGCCAGGACACGAAGAAAGCCTTCCTGAAGGTAAGTCTTCCGTGGGAGCGCTCTGATTGACCAGTGTCTGCCCCAGAGTCTGCCCCAAGCCACGCAATGGTTAAGCCCAGGCTGGGCAGCGAGGAACAGGGCCCAGCCCCTCCCACCTCTGTAGAAATCCAACCTGACTCAGCCACACACATCATGCCTGGGGGAATCCTGGTCACTGAGGAAACTGAGAGTCTGACGGCTGACCACTCACAGGTCAGCACCGAGCCATGATAATGCCAGGCAGGTGGTTTCTGCACAACCATCCCTGACAGTCATCCTAGCCCAAAGCCTCCCTGACTGGGCCCTGGGCCCTGATCAGAACTGCCAGACCCTCTCAGGCTTGGTCTGCCCCTCATCAGGCCATGCACCCGATACCCCAGGCCTCAGCAAGGGCCCCTCTCTGCCAGATGGTCACCTAGAGGCAGCTCTGGCTCCCCTTCGGGGCCTGCAGGCCACGAGGAGCAGAGCCACTTGAAGTGCACTTGCTCTAACAGCTCCTGACTGCCCAGAGGAGGGAAGGGAGACAAGATGGAGAGCACATGACGCCTCCCGCCTTCCAGACAGGTGGTGCTGCCACACTGCAACCTGCCACTTCTTCTCATGGCACCTCCTGTCAGCGACATAGCTGAGGGCCTCTGGTGGCAGTAGTACAGGCTGTGATGGTGGTGCTGCAAGCTGTCCTGAGACTGCAGGCAGCCAGCACTTACTGTTGGGGCTCTTAAGCTGTGCCTCCTGATACAGGAGCTTCCCAAACCAGGGTTCCACGAAGCACCAGTCCCCTGGGAGGTATATTGTCTTGTTGCAAAAATAAACAAGATAGAAGAATGCTCTGTGTTCAGGTTGGGGATCCTGTCCTGAGGCGAGTCTGGTGCCCCTGAGGGATGCATTTTCAAGGCTGCCCCTGAAGCTCTGATGGGACACTGGCCTCCCAGCACCAAACTCATCAGTGCCTTTAAGAACCCAAAGATAGTCAGCTGCATTCATTAGCAGCCAGAAACATCCAGAAGTACCCAGTATGCTCAGAAGCACCAATCAGTAGCCAGAAGCACTGAGAAGTACCCATCAGCATCCAGCTCTATCCACTAGTACCCTGAAGCACCTAGAAACACACAGCAGTATTCAGAAGCACCTAGCAGAATTCGGTTTACCCTGACTCTTTGTAAGCAGTAGCTGGACTGTGTCTCTCTCTTCTCTCCACATGTGGGAGTCAGGGAGCCCTGCAGCACCCAGCCCTGCCCACGGCAGCTGCACGAGATCCTAGGCGAGTCCTCTGGGGAGCAGCACTTTGCTCGCTGACTTGTCCATTCCATCTGTTCCCCTCTAGTTCTTCCAATGAGACTCTTCTCCCTCCCACAGCAGCCTGGGTTTCACTGGCTCTGTCATGGCTCTGTCCCGACTCTGTCCCAACTCTGACCCGGCTGTTCCTGCTCTGTCCTGACTCTGCCCTGCTCTGTCCTGTCTCATTCCCGAGCTCTGTCCTCACCTCCCTGTGCACACATCTTACTGCAGGCTGGGGACACTGGGTTGGGCCACTTTCCTCTCTGAAGTGGTCACAGTGGGAGCTGATAAATGACAAAGTTCTGTTTATCATAAGATCAGGCCACGGCCCAAGCCACATTCTACACAAAAGCAAAAAGAGCCGGCTCACACTGAGCAGGCCCCACCCCTGCGAAGCCCCTGGGTGGGGATCCCTGCCACAGTTTAGCTAAAGGGAATTCACTCTATGGGGGTCTTCGCTAGTGACCCAGGCACAGGTCTGCTGGTTGGACAGCCATCACTACCCCTAAGGCTGCAGCTGAGAGCTTGCCTTCTGGGGTACTCTGAGTATCTCTGGAAAGCTATTTGCTGCTCCTACAGAACTCACTAGGAAGCTACCCACAAGATGCCACCAAGCCTCAGGTGTGAGCACACAGGTGCCCCCAGTCTGCTGTTTATGCCCTGTGGGAAAAGACCAGGAAGAAGCCTGGGGGCCAAAGAAGCCCCTTCCTCCAGTGGTCCGGGGCACCCCAGCACTCTCTAAGGGAAGAGTCCCTCACTAGACCAGAGGCAGAGACCCCTGGGGGTGTGTTCTGAGGACCCCACTGGACTTGGGTGGGGACAGAACTCTGGTCAGCATGTGCATATGTGTGTGGTTGTGGTCTGCCGGACACCACACAGCCATGCAATGGACGTGGGTGGGGGAAGAACTCGGTCAGCATGTGCATATGTGTGTGGTTGTGGCCTGCCGGACACCACATGTCCATGCAACCTCACTGGGAGCACAGGCGCAGAGCAGCCCTGGTTCTTAGGGTGGACAGATAGCAGGTACCTGGCTTGGTGGTTTGCAGTGTGGTGATTCCAAGGCCTGATTATAAGTGTGTTTTATATTGTAGCTTAGTTTTAGCAGCTGTCATTATGAGGAGAAAAGACTGCTTACCACATGGCAAGCATCCAAACAGGAGGTGCTGGAATTATGCATTAATCTTTAAACCCCACCTACCAACTGTGCAAGTATTTGGTAAACATTTTGCCTTGTTCATTCTCCCTGACAATCATAATTTGTTGTTGCAAATTAATTGAGAGGAGTCTTGTTTTCATATTTTTTTTTTGCACATTGGGTTTAAAACTCACAATATCCTTTTACTAGGAATATTTTCAAAGACAGTCAAAAAAATCTGTTCTTAACTTTTAAAACAGAAATTTCAGAAGTTTTGTAGATAACAAATATATTTAAAGCCACAAACATAACAGTAGAGAGCTTTTCTCAAGCATCAATTTTCAAAATAGAATTTCCATAGATTCATTTTTTTTTCAGTTAAAAGAATCTTTTCTGCTTTTTTGAGACAGGGTCTCCCTGCAGCCTCAGCTGACCTGGAACTTACTCTGTAGAGCAGACTGGCCTTACTACAGGGAGACCCTGTCTCAAAAAACAAAACAAAACAAAAACCCAAAAACTAAAATGTCAACTTTACCTCAGTGTCTAGACTATTTATTTCCCCAAATCTCTGCAAATAGCTTTCAGGGGCCACCGCGGCTGGAGGGTCACATCAATACAGAAGGGATGCTAGCAGCCTGTTGTGGCAGCACTCAGGACACTTGAGCCATTATGTGACCCTTCAACCGTGTGGACCACTGACAGCTGAAGCCAGGAGCCCAGCACTGGGCACAGAACAGCCTCAGGGCCATACTCGCAAGGGTCACCCACCCCAAGGAGGAGGCGGTTTCCACAGCAGAGACAGAGCCCGAGACCAGGGCTGAGAGGCTGCCCTGGGAAGATAGAGGCTAAACCCACCATGGTTCAGGATTGTTAGAGATGGTCAGCATCTTTGTGGACTGAGAGGGAGTGCCCCAATCCCCAGGCTAGGACAGGCCTCGCTTTCTCTAGGTGCTGGACTGATTTAGCCATAGACCTGAGCTGCAAGTTGATTACAACCTGGGGAAAAGGCATGGGTGACTGGGGTGATGGGGTGGGGGGGGGACAGGAGTGAGGGATGTCACAAGGAGGCTCTGCTGTTAGCTTTCTCACCTGTTACAACAATGACAGCACGTAGGGAAGAGGGACCCTCAGTTGAGAAATTTCCTTTGACTGGCCTGTGTCCCCGTCTGTGGGGCATTTTCTCGATTGACTTAGGAGGGCTCAGCTCACTGTGGTGCTGTCCCTAGGCAGGTGGGTCTGGCTATGTAAAAAAGGTTGCTGAACAGGCCAGTGGGTAAGCCAGCCAGTAAGCAGCACTGGTTCCTCGGCGCTCTCAGCTCCTGCCTCCAGATTCCTGCCTTGACTTCACCCTGGCTGCCCTCCATGACTTTACCCTAGAAGCCAAATAAACACTTTCCTCCAAGTAGCTTTTTGGTCCTGGTGTTGATCCCAGCTACAGAAAGGAAACTGGAACAGGCACCTCCTCCTTACCTGTAAGGAGCATAATTAGCATTTGAAAGATGAGGTAATTTAGGATTAAGTAGCATTAGAACAATGTGATGTGGGGCTGGAGAGATGGCTACGGTTAAAAGAGTGCCGACCGCTCTGCTTCGCAGGGACTGGGTTCGATCCCCAGCACCCACATGGCGGCCGAAGCCGTCTGAACTCCAATTACACAGGAAAACCCAGTTTCCAGGGGAATTGACACCATCTTCTGACCTCCGCGCATTGCACGACACTGGGTGCACAAAACTTGCAGGCACACAGTACATTCATACACATCAGAAATAAATAAAAAAAAAAAAAAAAAGTTTTTTTTTTTAAAAAAAAAGGAGACATGTGATGGTTAATCCTGTAAAGTGCGTTCAATCTTGACTGGATGAACAAATAAGAGAAAAAGGGTCTTCTGATTGGACGCCTCAACCCGGATGGCCACCCCAAATGTGGGTGTTAACCGATTCTGGCCAGCAGGCAGTACTTTAAGGCCACAGCAGAAGGAGCGGTCCCGTTTTTTCTCCTGAGGCTTGCCTCTTTATCTGGTGAGTTTGTCTTGTGCTATGTCAACCCTTCAGATCCCAGGCATTATACGAGACTGGCAGATCTCCTGGAACAATGGGACCTTCTCAGACAATTATTGGGACTACTGAGACATTCCGCTCTTGCGGATGAGCAGTTTCCCCTGGAATTCGTCTCGGCTTGCCTACTCAGTGGGTGGCGACTACTGTTGGAATCCTTGAACTCTGTCACTGAGCAAATATCAATAAATTGTAGTAAGCTATATAGATTATATTTCATCCTGTTTCTTCTATTTCTTTGAGAACTTGACAATGACAATTTAGGTACCAGGAGATTGGTTCTAGGAAACAGAATTGAAAAGATGATTTCTTTAGTGGGCTTGGTAGTTTCTGGAACCAGCTTCCAACCAAATAAGCCTAGAGTTTACTGAAGCTCTCCTGGTGGATTGAAGAGGAATGCTAATCCTTGAGTGCCGACTATTTGATGTAATATGAAGATGATCCATTGACTCACCTACTTCACTCTGTGAGAAGCAAAGAATATTAGCACTCTATATAAAGGTTTGAGAAAATTGGGAAAAAAACAAACAGAATAATGTGTTGCCTTTTTGCTCCTTAGCTATGTCTGGATAAATTAGAGGAATAATAAGGAAGCTCAGTGATAAAAAATGACCAGCTCCAGATTCAAAAACCCAGTATGTACCAGGTTACAAGTGTTTCTCGGAAGAGAATCTTCTCTCACACGGCCAGCGACAAAGGCTCAGGCAGAAATCAAGCTGGAGCCCTCTTTTATCGTTTGGTGATTTACAACGCAAATTAAATCCCAGCCACAGAAAAGTATGCAGCAGTTAAAGAGGTGAGAGCACTGGGTGGGGATACTGAGAAGGGTGAGAACCCCTGAAACTTGGGGTAGGAGATGTGTGGGAGAACTATGATGATGAGGATTTTGAAACCTCAGGATTCTGAGGAATTTCTTATATCTGAGGATTATATCCCCACCCTCAGCAGGAATCCAGCACCAGTGACGTGCAGATCCTTCCCCACTTGCCTGAGGAAATAATTCTCCCCCTCCCAGTGGTAGCTAATGTCCTCAGGGTCCCAACAATTGTTGCCGTCTAGCCCTATAATCCAGATTGAAGTCTAAGCAAGCCCTCTAGGTGAGATAGAAAGTTTGGTCTCACGAGGCAGGTGCGCTATACCATAAAGAAATTAATGAGTTTGCTACTTCATTCCAGCAGAAGCTAAGGAATGTGTGGAGAAGGATCCCTCCTTAGGGGCTGTGGGATACTGGTGGATAGGACCATCCACCCTCACCAATTGGATCATACTGAGTTTCGATCTGAGGCCCCACTGAGTAGCACCGATTGCTAAAATGAGTTTACCCCTCACCGGGAAGCTTAACGACAGTTTAAAAAAGGTGTTTTACAAAGCTTTCATTTGAATAGTTGGTGACTGTATTTATTAAAAAATGCCCTACTAACAACGAGTTAGAGATGCCTGATATTTCTTGGCTTAGTATTGATGAAGGGATTGTGCGGGTCAGGCAGAGGGCATGCTGATGGATTCGAATGTAAAACCACATTCTCCGCAATATGAGGCAGCACCCCCACCCCCCGCAGGTCACTCGCCATCTCCACAGATGAGTTTGATAAGATGGAAGTTATGAGAGAGACACCAGAACTTTTGCAGCGACTTTGTTTTTGCTCTATTTCTTATGCCAGATCTAACAGTTAGAGAAGTTGTTTGCGTTGCATAACCACTCTAAATGTGACATGATATAGTTTAACGGAACTCAGGGTAGGCGGTCAGGTGCAGCACTGAAATGCGCTGACCAGATGAGCTGTAGTTACCTCTAATGGTTATTCACAATGGGTGGGGCAAAGGCAAAAACAATGCCTATAAATGGCATGACCCGAAAAAGATCTTTGGAACTAGCTAATAATCATGCGTGTTCCCAGAGAACTCAAAACATAAGAAAGCCTACTAAGTATTCATTTGATCTGTCATAAGCAGAAAAAGACCGCTGCTACGCAAGACAGCTAGCACTGAGCGAAGACTACGATCCAGCATAGCGATCTGGACAATCATTCATGGTCAGGAGTAGCGAATCCTTTCCAGTTAACCAGTTTCCAGATTTGAGACAGTTCACAGATTCCAGAACCGCGCCTTGAATGAAGGGGTGGCCGGTCATATGAGGAAGGACTTGTCACAATACAAAGAGTTAGCTGTTGTGCCTTCCTCCTAGTCCTTCCCCAGGGGCCTTGAGGCCTTTTACTAGGGATTACTGTACACTGGAAAAGGAACTAATCAGACTTTTCAAGGCCTATTGATATGGTTTGAGTTGACACTGATCCCGGAGACCCTAAAAAAGCATTGTTGGCCTCCGGTTAAAGGTGAGGGGCACTATGGAGGTCAGGTGATAAATGGCGTTTTGGCTGAAGTCGACACACATGTGGGCCCCGGTTGAAACTTCATCCTGTGGTTATTTCTCACAGTCCCAGAATGTACTATTGGGCATAGATTATATTTAGAATTGGCAGAATCCCCACATTGGTTCCTGACCTGTGGAGTGAGGACTATTAGGCGGAAAGCTGCCAAGAGTGGAACCCATTGGTGTTGCCTTACCATGGGAAAAAAATAGTTGAACCAAAAACAGTATCGTATGCCATGGAGGGATTGCAGAGATTAAGGCCACATCAAGGATTTGAAAAATGCAGGGGTGATGATTCCTACCACATCTCATTAACTCTCCAATTTGGCCTGTGCACAGACAACAGTAGATCATAATGGAGTAATGACAGTTGACTATCCAAGACAACCAAAGTAGTGACACAAATTGCAGCCACTGTACCAGTTGTGGTGTCTTTACTTGAGCAATTAATATGTCTCCTGGTGCTTGGTATGCAGCTATTGATGTGGCTAATGCTTTCTTCTCAATAACGGTTCATAAGGACAACCAGAAGCAATTTGCTTTCAGCTGGCAAGGCCAAAGTATACCTTCACTGTCTTAACTCAGGGGTATGTTAACTCTACAGCATTGTGCCATAACTTAAAGGGGATCTTGATTGCCTGACTATTCCACAAAATATCACACTAGTACACATGGTCCGACATAGTTGCTGAGTTATGACTAGGGACTGGACACAGTGAATAGGAGGTAGCAGCTAGTCTGACTTGTTGGTAAAGCATATGCATATGAGAGGATGGGAAATAATCAAACTAAAATTCAAGGACTATCTACCTCGTGAAGTTTCTAGGAGTTCAATGATGTGGATCATGCAGAGACATTACTTCTAAGATAAAGAATAAGTTGTTGCACATGGCCCTCCATCCACCAAAAGAAAGAAGCACAATGTTTGTTGGGTCTTTTTGGATTCTGGGAGGCAGCACATTCCTCATACATTCCTCATCTGGGTGTGTTACTACAACCATATACCAGGTGACTCAGAACACAGCAAACTTTGAGTGAGGCTTGGAACAGGAAAGGTACTTCACGGCGCCCCCCCCAGGTTGCAGTGCAGCTGCTCTGCCCCTAGGGCATATGATCCAGCAGACCCATGGTGCTTGAGGTTACAGTGGCAGATAGAGATGCTGTCTGGAGTCTGTGGGAGGCCCCCATAGGGGAATCACAGCGGAGGCCCTTGGAGGATTTTGGAGCAATGGTCTCTACCTTCATCTGCAAACAATAATTCTCCTTTTGAGAGACAGATCTTAACCTGCTATTAGGCCTTAGTGGAAAATGAACTTTTGACAATGGGCCATCAAGCAACCATGCGACCTGAGCTGCCATCATGAGCTGGGTGTTATCTGACCACCAGACATAAAGTAGGACGTGCACAGCAAAAAGTCCATTATCAAATAGAAGTGATACATATGTGACAGGGCCCTGGGCAGGCCCTGAGGCCACAATCAAACTACATGAGGAAGTTGCCCAAATGCCTATGGTTCCAACTCCTGTTACAATGCCTCCATGTCGCTAAAGCACCCTCTATGGTTTCCCATGGGGTTTGTCCTATGATCACTTGACTGAGGAAGAGAAGACTAGGGCTTGTTTTACTGATGGTTCTGCACGCTGTGTAGGCACCACCGAGATGTGGACAGCTGCAGCATTACGCCTATTTCTGAAACAACCTAAAGGACACTGGTGAAAAGAAAGTCTTCACAGTGGCTAGAACTTCAGGCAGTGCACAAGGTTGTGCATTTTTCCTGGAGGAGTGGCCGAGGTTAGATTATAAACTGATTCATGGCTGTAAGTCAATGGTTTGGACTGAGAATGTCAGTGGGACTTGGAAGGAGCATGAATGGAAAATTGGTGAGAAAGCATTTGGGGAAGAAGTATGTGGATAGAGATCCCTGAATGGTCAAAGGATGTGAAGATAACTTGTGTCTCATGTAAATGCCATCAAAAGGTGATCTCAGCAGAGGATGAGTTTAATAATCAAGTAGATGGGATGACTCGTTCTGTGGATATTCAGCCTCTTTCTCCAGCTATCCCTGTTGTTGCTAAATGGGCCCATGAACAAAGTGGCATGGTGGCAGAGATGGAAGTTATACATGGGCTCAACAGCATGGATTTCCACTCACCAAGGCTGACTTGGCTACAGCTGCTGCCGATGCCAGATTTGCCAACAGTGGAGACAACATTGAGCCCCTGATATGGTGCTATTCTCCGGGGTCACCAGCCAGAAACCTGGGGGCAGGTTGACTACATTGGCCCACTTTCCATCATGGCGGGGACAGCATTTTGTCCTTAAAGGAATAGATACTTACTCTGGTTATGGATTTGCTTTCCCTGCACGTAATGCTTCTGCAAAAACTAACATCCAGGGACATACAGAATACCTTATCCACCATCACAGTATCCTCACAGCATCGCTTCTGACAAAGGAACTCAATTCACAGTCAAAGAAGTGTGACAGTGGGGCCCATGGTCATGGTATACACTGGTTTTACCATGTTTCCGCCACTCAGAAGCAGCTGGCTTAATAGAAAGATAGAATGGCCTCTTGAAGACACAAAGTTACAGCGCCAATTATGTAACAATACCATGGAGGGCTGTGGCACGGTTCTCCAGAAGGCAGTATTTGCTTTGAATCAGCGTCCACTTTATGGTACTGTTTCTACTATAGCCAGAGTTCATGGGTCCAGGACCAAGGGGTGGAAGTGGGAAAGATTCAACTCACTATCACCCATAGTGACTCAGTAGGAAAATTTTAGCTTCTTGTACCCACGGACCTTGCGTTCTGCTGGTCAAGAAGTTTTGGCTCCATGGGGGAGTGCTTTTTGCAGGAGAACACAGCAAACGTTCCATTGAACTGGAAGCTTAGACTTCCCCCTGGCCACTTTGCACTTCTACTGCCTTTAAGCAAACAGCTAAGGAAGGAATAACAGCAGTAGGAGGA
>VZQC01008141.1:0-71386 GCA_009823505.1 Rhizomys pruinosus
ATTGGTCCACTGGTCTCTTTTTGTGCCAGTACCAAGCGGCTTTTATGACTATAGCCTTGTAGTATAGTGTGAAGTCGGTTACAGATCCCCCCTGTATTTGCTCTTTTGCTCAGGTTGCGTTGGCTATTCAGGGTCTTTGTTTTTTGCAAAATGAAATTAGAGGACGTTTTCCCCCCAAGCCTGTGAAGAAACTCTTGGGATTTAATTGGGATTGCATTAAATCTGTATAATAGTTTGGTAGAATGGAACATTTTTTAACTAGGTATTTTCCCCAATCCATGAGCATGGGAGGTTTTTTCCATCTTCTGATGACTTCTGCAATTTCTTTCTTCTGGGGTTTAAAATTTTTGTTGAGAGATCGTTGGTGTCTTTGGTTTTGGTTTTTTTTCCTTTTTTCCTAGGTATTTTATTGTTTTTGAGGCTATATGAGTGGGAAGGTCTCCTAATACTCCTTCTTCATTGCGTGTTGCTTGTTGGTGTAAAGAAGGTCTACTGATTTTTCTAGATTGTTTTTGTATCCTGCCAACTTTGCTGAACCTCCTAATCATTTCTTAGGAGTTTTCTGGTGGAAGTTTTTTAGCATCTCTTAAATAAACGATCATATCACAGCAAAAAGGGATAGCTGAACATTCCACTTCTCTTTTCCAATTAGAACTCCTTTAATTTCCTTTGCCTTATTGCCCGAGTCAAGGGTTTCAAGCACTATATTTGAAAGAGGAGTGGTGATAGGGGACAGTCTTGCCGATCCTACCTTTAAGGGGGAATGCTTCTGCCTTTTCCCCATTTAGGATGATATTGGCCTGGGTTTCCTGTATAGGTTAGGCCCGCCCCGTGGTTTTTTGTTTTGTTTATGTTGAGGAATGATTCCTCTAACCCAATTCTCTCCACTCGGACTTTAAAGCATGAAGGGATGCTAGATTTTTGTCAAAGCCATTTTCCACATCAATTGAGATGATTTTTTTTTTTTTTTTTATTATATATATATAATATTAATATTATTAAAGTTAATGTTTTGTTTTTGATTTATATATTTTGAACCATTCCTGCTTGTCTGGTATGAATCCAACTTGGTCATGATGGATGATCTCTTTATGTGGTTCCTGTAGTGAATTTTGCAAAGATTTTATTTAGAATTTTTGAATCTGTGTTCATTAATGAAATGGGTCTATAGTTCTCCTTTTTGGTGTAGTCTTTGGCCTGGTTTTGGTAATAGAGTGGATGCTGGCTGCTAGAAGGAATCTGGGGAGAACTCCCTCCATTTGTATCCTCTAAACAACTTTACTAGTAATGGTTTTGTAAGTCTTTTTGAAATATTTTATAGAATTCCTGCTGTGAAACCATCTGGGCTGGAGCTTTTTGGTTGGGAGGTGTCTTAGTCATCTGTCAATTTCTTCATATAGTATTGGTCTGTTTAAGAAGAGCGGTGGATCTCTTCTTGGTTGATCTTGTGATTCCCAGGATTTTCAGATAGTCATCCATTTCTTCTAGGTTTTCAAACTTAGTAGACTATAGGTTTTTGAGTTATTCCCAGAGGATTTTTTTCTGGATCTGTTCATTGTCTGTTTGATGTTCCCCACTTTCATCACAGATTCTATTGACTTGCAGTTGTTCCTCCCTTCTTTTCTTGGGTGAACTGGGCGGAGGTCCTGTGCCCTATCTTGGTTTAATTCCTCCATCGAAAACCAACTTTTTGGAGTCATTGATTTTTTATATGGTTTACTTTGCTTCTATTGATTGCCGCTTCTGCTCTATTTTTGGTTTTTTCTTCTTGTCTGCTGCCTTTGGTTTCCATTTTTTGTTTCTCTCAAGTATTTTTACAGCTACAAGTGTTAGAATTGTTCACTTGTGCTCTTTCCCTGTTTTATTTTTTTTTTTTTTTTTTTTTGTTTTTTTGTTGTTGTCTTGGGTGTTGTTTTTTTTTGATGTAGGCACTTTTTTGATGTAGGGCTATAAACTTCCCTCTTAGGACTGCTTTTTTCTTTCTTTCTTTCTTTCTTTCTTTCTTTCTTTCTTTCTTTCTTTCTTTCTTTATATTTTTATGTGTATGTATGTACTGTCTGCATGTAGATTTTTGCACCCGTGTCATGCAATACCACGGAGGACAGAAGAGCATGTCGGATTCCCCTGGAACTGGAGTTAAAGACGGTTCTCAGCCACCATGTGGGTGCTGGGGACTGAACCCGGGTCCTCTGCAAGAGCAGTTGGAGCTCTTAACCACTAGGCCATCTCTCCAGTCTCAGGACTGCTTTAAAAGTGTCCCATAGGTTTTGTTGTGTTGTATTATCAATGTCATTCAGATCCAGGAATGTTTTTATTTCTTTCTTTACTTCTTCCTTGACCCATTCATTATTCAAGAGAGTGTTATTTAGTCTCCATGTGTTCTTGTAGGTTGTAGGTCTTATCCTGGTGTTGATATTGAGTTTTATTGCACTGTGGTCTGATAGAATGCATGTGATTATTTTATTCTTTTGTATTTGTTGAGTTTTTTCCTGTGTCCCAGTATATGGTCTATTTTGGAGAATGTTCCATGGGGTGCTGAGTAGAAAGTGTATTCTCTGGTGTTTGGGTGGAATATTTGATAGATGTCTGTGAGGTCCATTTGATGTATTGTATCATTCAGTTCAGATGTCTCTCTGTTTATTATTTGTCCTGTTGATCTGTCTAAAGACTTAGTGGGGTATTGAAGTCCCCTACTATTAGTGTGCTGGGATTAATCTGTGCCTTGAGAATCTGAAGAATTGTCTTTATAAAGTTTGGTGCACCAGAGTTTGGTGCATATATATTCATGATTGTAAGATCTTCACCATCTATTTTTCCTTTAATAAAGATGTAATGGCCCTCTTTGTCTCTTTTGATTTATTTTGCTTTGATGTCTATTTTGTCTGATATTAAAATAGCAACACCTGATTTCTTTTTGGTACCATTTGCTTGGAATATTTTGTTCCATCCCCTCACCTCAAGTTGGTGCTTATCCTTGAAATTGAGATGAGTTTATTATAAACAGCATATAGATGGATTTTGTTTCCTAATCCATTCTCCCAGTCTATATCTTTTGATTGGAGAGTTTATTCCATTAATATTTAAGGTTATAATTGAAAGATGGATGTTGCTTACTTTCACCTTATTATCCATTTGGATTTTTAGTCTGATTCTACTCCTGTGGTTATGTTTTTATTAGTTTCTTTTTCTAGGTGCTTACAGATAGTTGCTTCTCTCTTCTGCCCTTTGAATTGCTTCAAGTATTTTCTGAAGAGTTGGTTTTCTGGATATGTATTCTATCATCTTGTTTATGTTATGGAAGGTTTTTCTCTCTCCTTCAAGTATAATCAACATTTTTGCTGGGTATAATATTCTGGGTTGGCATTCATCGTCCTTTAATACTGGGATTGCTTTTCTCCATGTTCTTCTTGCTTTCATGGTTTGCGCCGAGAAGTCAGTTGTAATTCTGATGGGTTTCCCTTTGTATGTGACTTGTTTTTCTTTTGTAGCTTTCAGAATTTTGTCTTTGTTTTGGGTGTCTAGCATTTTAACTATGATATGGCGTGGGGAGTTTCTTTTCTGATCTTGTCTATTTGGAGTTCTATGTGCTTCTTATATTTATATGGGTTTGTCTATTTTTAGTTTGGGGAAATTTTCATCTATTATTCTGTTGAAGATCTGATCTTCAATACTATTCTCTTGATATTCTTCTCCTTCCTCTATTCCTATGATGTGGAGGTTTGATCTTTTCATAGTGCTCATATGTCCTGGTTGTTCCACTTTTGTGTATTTTTAAATTTTTCTTAATCTTTATTTGAGCTTTTTAGTTGCTCTGTGTTATCTTCCAGGTCTGATATTCTTTGTTCTGCTTCCTCCATTCTATTTCTGATGCTTTTTCCATTCCTTTCTTCTTGATTGGATGAGTGTTCAATTTCATTTTTCATTTCATCCTGTGATTTCCTTAGTATTTCCATTTCCTTTTTCAGCTTCTCAATTTCTTCTTGGTGCTCCTTACTTCGGTGCTTGGCTTCCTTTTTCAGTGTTTCTACTTCCTTCCAGAGTTTGTCATTTTCTCCCTCTAGTTCTTTCTGGAGTTTGTCATTGTCTCCCTCTAGGTCCTTTTTGAGATTTTCATTCTCTCTCCTTATTTCTCTGACTTCTTTATTTTCTTTAATTTCTCTGAATAGGTCTGCAATTATTCCTCTAATATCTGTTCCTTAGGTCACCTCCAGGGGGATCCCACTGTATCAATCTCCTACAGGGTTGGTAGAGCTTGGTGCAGAATTATCCTGCACCTTTCCCATGTTATCCCTTTGCCATGTCCCTGGCATGAGGGTTTCCTTTTTTTTTTTTTCTTCTGCCTGTATTCCAATGGCAATTACAAATGTCTTTTCACTGTTTTTAAGGCTTGCTTGTGTCTTGCCTCATTCTGATGCCTTTTTTTTTCCTTTTCTCCTCCTATGTTTATGGAGTTTTGACTTTGTTTAGGTTTCAGGCTTTCAAGTTTGGTTTATAGATTGGATATTGAAGTCTAAGTAACGCTTCTTCCCTTTCTGGTTTTCTAAGTTCTCCAAAAAATCCACTTGGCTGGAGAAATAGCCTAGCGGTTAAGAGCACCGACGCTCTGCAGAGGACCCGGTTTTTCGATCCCCAGCACCCACAGGGCGGCTAAGAACCGTCTGTAACTCCATTCCAGGAGAAACGCCAGTTCCAGGGGAATCCGAGACCCCTCTTCTGCTGACCTCCGCGGCTTGCCGAGCACGTGTGCACATGACACGGGTATGCAGACAATAGACATTCATACACATACAAAAATAATAAGAAAAAAAAATTAAAAAAAAATCCACTTGGACACTCTCTCAATTCCAGTTGGCAGGGGGTTGCATGGGGGAGCACCAGGCTCTTACCTGTGCTTCAGGTGGTCTTAGCAAGAAAGGCCCTGACCTGAGCACTGTGCACAAAGACTCACAATGGCACTAGGCCCACTGCTGGCTGCAAGGCCAAAGGGTGACCCTGCCCAGACCAAGAAATGTTTATTCAAGTCATTTGCCCATTTTGAATGAATTTTGTTATTTTTTGCATTCCTTGTATCTTCTGAATATTAATTCCCTGTTAGATGAATACTTTACTATATCATGCTTTTAACTGACATCATGGTAAATGAAAATATAGTTAATGGGAGACTACTGACATGAAAAACACGGAGTAGCAGCTTTAAATTGCAATGGGAAGCTTACAAAGTGAAAATGATAATTTTGCTTCTCACAAATTTGGAGTTTCAACCAGTATCAGACAGCTAGAGATTTTCTTTCACATCTAGAAGACAGTATCTATTTTAAAAAGTGTCACTTGGGGCTGAGAGATAGCCTAGCGTTAAGAGCACCGACTGCTCTTGGCAGAGGACCCGGGTTTTCGATCCCCAGCACCCACATGGCGGCTAAGAACAGTCGTAAACTCCAATTCCAGGAGAACTCCAGTTCCAGGGGAAATCTGAGACCCTCTTCTGACCTCGCGGCATTGCAAGACAGCGGGTTGGTGCACAAACCTGCATGCCAGACAGTACATTCAGTACACATATCAAAAATAAAAAAAAAAAAAAAAAAAAAAAAAAGTAGTCACTGAACTTATTTTACAGGCCACTCCATAATATAACTTATAGATTGAAATATTATAAACTGAATTTATAGATACTCTCATATGTTATTGAAAATTAAGCCATAGTTTAGGGAACAGTGGAGAATTTGAGTGGACAAAGTTGAGAATCTCGAGCCCTGTACCTTTTGAGCCTCACTTATAACAGAATGAATTCCTCCCACTGTGTTTGAGGACACTGGCCTTCCTTGAAAGCTTTGCAGTAATCTTATCTGAAGCAAATACTTGATCTTTCCAAGACTTACCAGTTCTTTTCATGCTTTGCAATTTCATAGATTGAATTAGATTCAGTATATGTTAAAATTCAATATAGTGTATAATTTATACACAAAAGAATTGCAATTTTTTTTTTTTTTGCTAAAATGTGTGTTGGCAGGAACCTAGTGAATTTATGTGGGAATAAATGTCCTAGTTGCTAGACAAAGGCAGATAGAGTATAACATTCAACTGGGCTAAGTTTATTGCTATTAAACCTTAAAGTGCCTGGATATATTGCATTAGTGTACTCAGCTAGAGGTAACTGTAACATTTTTCTTGGTTTATCAACACCTGGACTCACTGGTGTTTTATATTCAATGAGGTTGAGGAGCTAGAACTTTCAGAAATAAGACTGAGGGAGGAACTGACAGGTTTAGACAGGCAGGAACAGTGCAATTGGTTGATGTGTATTTCATCCACTGTAATGCTGGTGAAGACTGTTATCTTTAAAAACATTGAAGAAAACAATTGGCGGTGGCTGTTATCTAGAGGTGAGGAGTGATGGTGGGAGACTCTACCATTGAAATAGTGTGTAGACGGTGGCCTACCAGAAAGGTATAAGGTAGGAATTAGTGCTTAATTACCAGAGAAAAAGTACCATAGTTCTTATAACTAGCAGCAGGAATAAAGCAGAATCAGAAAGCTTTGGTATACTTTACACAGGAAAGTATACTTTGAGGCTTCCTGAATTTAAGTTTGTTAAGCAATCAGAATCTGTATCTCTTGACTTGCAGTCTGATACAACCCTTCATTTTTCCTAAACCTTATTTAGCACAAATTCATCAGATTTTTCTGATATACTTCAACTCTCAAGGCCACTGTGATGTCACAGATTAATATTCCTTCATACTTATTCCTCTTTTATACAGGGCTTATGGAAAATGATGAGACAACTCTATAGCACTATGACTATAAAAACTTAAAAATGTGATCCATTATAATTATTGCATGCTTGTATTGCTTTTGAATCATGAAGCAGAGTAGAATAGTTGCAGGATAGATCTTGTGATTTTGAAAGCTTAAACATTTATTATCTGGCTCATATGGATAAAGTTTACCAGATGGAGCTTAAGTTCCTTATGATCACTACCTGTGCTGGATAGCTTTAGTATCAGCTTAACACAGCTGTGTTGAGGGAGCCTCAGTTGGGGAATTTCCTCCCGTGGACTGGCCTGTGGCCAAGTCTGTGGGGTATTTTCTCATGAGTGATGTGGGAGATTCAGCCCACTGTAGGCGGTGATACCCCTGGGCAGGTTGTTGTGTATTGTATAAGTAAGCAGCCTTCCTCCCTGGCCTGTGCTTCAGCGCCTGCTTCCAGGTTCCTACCTGAGTTCTATGTTGGGCACCCTCAGTGATGAACTCTGAGCCAGGAGATGTGAGCCAAATAAACACTTTCCTCCCCAAGTCGTTTTTGGTGAGAGTGTTTGTCACAGTAACTGAAGGCAAACTAGGACGCTGCCCTTTTGGGTAGTATAGATTCTAGTATTATGTTTACCTGTTTGTAGATTATTTGTACGTTTGACTAATCTATTAATATTCTAGTTGCTAAAGATGATGGTCAAATTTCCTGGAAGACATGTCAGAATGGATTCTCTCCTACAGAAGTGGGCTACTTGGCTTCTCTTTTCAAAAGTGTATCTTAAAGAGTTTAGTAACTTTTTAAAATTTATTATTTATTATTATTTTTATTTATTTTATTTTTGTATGTGTATGAATGAACTGTATGTGTGTAGGTTTATGCACCTGTGTCGTACAATGCCACAGAGATCAGAAGAGGGTGTCGGATTCCCCTGGAACTGGAGCCAAAGATGGTTCTCAGCCGCCATGTGGGTGCTGGGGATCGAACCCAGGTCCTCTGCAAGAGTGGTCGGCACTCTTAATAGCTAGGCTATCTCTCCAGCCCCAAGAGTTTAGTAACTTTTACAGGCCACTAATACAATGCAAAATTGCATCCTGATGATTAAAATGTAACATTACATTTTCCATGGTTAATGTCAGTTTTATAAAAGCCTCATTAATATTTTAAACTTCAATTAATTTGTCAAATTAAAAATAACACAAATTCTGCTAATCTATCTTATCTTTTACTCTGTTAAAGTTATCTTTTGAAGACCAGTAGTATTTAACTTTAATATAGTCTTATGTGCATTGAAAAAGAACTTTTCTCAAGGGAATACTTTTACATTGTTGATGAGAATGTAAATTGGTTTAGTCATTATGGGAATATTTTTGAAGGCTATACAAAAAAATCAAAATAGAACTACTATACAATACTTTGAAATATATATCTAAAAGAAGTAAAAAACAATAAAAATAACACATCCAAGAAGACATACAGATGGGCAATAAATATATGAAAAATGCTCAATAATATAAATTATCAAAGACTTTCAATAAAACTCCAAGGAACACTCTTCATAGTAATAAATCACCTCTATCTGTAGCACACATGCACACACACATGCACATGCACACACACACACACACACACACAAATACTCACACTATAAGTAGACACTACCTTACACCTGTAAGGATAAACATTACCAAAACCAAAGAAAAAACTTACGAGATTTGGAGGAAGCACGTGGAGAAATTAGAAACTTAGTGCTAGAAGAAATAAAATATGGTGAGGTCCTTTAGAAAAAGTATGGAGACTCTTTGAAAAAGCAAAAACATAACTATAATATGATCCAGCAATTTTTTCAAAAGAATTTAAATCAGAATTTACAAGAGACACTAATACTGTCATATTCATTGCAGCACTACCCAGAAAGATATGCAAATAACCTAATATACATACAGCAGAGATAAATGGATAAAAATGTGTGATGTGTGTATGATGGAATATTATGAAACTGCTCTGTACTATGTGAAGACATGACTAAACCTAGAACAAATTATGCTAAATATAATGTGATTGACACAGAAGGACAAACACTGCATGAGTTCACTTAGATGAAGTGTTTTAAAATAATAAAATTTAAACAATTAAAGAGGATTGTGTTTACTTGGACCTGGGGAGAAAGGGAAATTTGTAGTTACTGATAAATGGAGTGGTGGGATACCTCAAGACTGATCATAGCTGTGCCATGTTATAGGCCCCAGCTGGACCCATTAGTTACAGCTTAACTCAAAGTATGGGAATAGGGAAGTTTGACTCAGCTGAACTAAGGTGTAGGTTTGAGAACAGGTCTGTGTGCACTTGCTAACTACAGATTTATGGCTTCTATGCTTTTCACTTGGCTTGCTTCTGCAGAATAGGAATTGTTAGGGGGCCCATCACCCCTAAGCTTGGGAACTTAAAATTTCACTCCTGGATGTGGTTTCAACTGAGGCTGCACTTGGGTCCAAATGCCCAGTGTGGTTACTGGCTGGCTATACTTTCTTCCGGGATTGTTTTGGGTCTGAGTGGTCTTCTCTTGTGGGCATACCTCATTACAATGGCCTATATTTTCAATCAAGAAAGATTAATAAGCTCAGAGATCTGCTGTGCAGCTTTGTGCCTATAGCTAACAATAATGTACTGCATGCTTAAAAATTTATTAAGAGCTAGACCTCATGTTAGGTGTTCCTATCACAATAATAATAAAAAGGTAATGTAATTCATCATACAATTTAGAAAAGAAGAGTCCAAGAAACTGCACAGTGGGTGTGCTGGATAGCTTTATGTCAACTTGACACATCTGGGTTGGGGGAGCCTCGGTTGGGGGACTTGCCTCCATTGCACTGGCCTGTGGCCATGTCTCTGAAGTATTGTTTTGATTGTTGAGTGATGTGGGAGGGCCAAGCCTACTGTGGGTGGTGCCACCCCTGGGCAGCTTGTTGTGCATTATATAAGAATTCAGGCTGGGCATGGGCCAGGGGAGCAAGCCAGTAAGCAGCCTTTCTCCATGGCCTGTGCTTCAGCTTCTGCCTCCAGGTTCCTGCCTTGAGTTCCTATCCTGAGCTCCCTCAGTGAAGAACTGTGACTCAGGAGACATGAGCCTAATAAACCCTTTCCTCCCCAAGTTGGTTTTGGTGAGAGTGTTTTATTACAGCAAATGAAGAGAAACCGGAACAGTGGGTAACGTGCTTGGTATGCGAGCTGAGGACCCAAGTTTGGATCTCTAGTGCCCATGTAGAAAGACAAACATGGCCGCGTGCCCCTGCAGCCCCAGCACTGAAATTGGGGGGAGTTGAGGGAAAAGACAGGAGGATTGCTGGGGCTTGATGGTTGTCTGCTTAGCCAAAAACTGGTGAACTCCAAGGTCAGTGAGGACTTTGTCTCAAGGGAAGAAGGTAGACACCTGACTTCCTCCTCTGGCCTCCAAATGTGTGTGCACACATCTATAAACACATATGAATCACACACAAGTAAATAGAGAAAATGAAAAAGATAAAAGAAATTAGAAAGAAAAAATAGAATTCTTTGCATCCCTTATCTAAGGAAAACCATTGTTAATAACCTTATGTCTTCTTCAGCATTGATTCTAATCTACAATGCTAAATAAGTGACAAGGTGGCTGAGTGGCCACTAAAATGCTAAATAAATAAAGCCTTGATACACCGATCATATCTAAATTAGCCTCAAATATGATATTAATAGAATACTTAGTCAATAAATAATTAGCTGCCATCTGCTGTAAGCTTGAATATTTACTACTTTGTTCTTTTTTCATTATTCATGTTTAAAACTTCTCCAAGAAACAGAAAAAATAATATTAATAAAGAACAGCCTCCAAGGATGATGCTCTATGTTTTAGCATCTCAGCCACTCAATGGCCTTGTCTAGCCTCTGATCTTCTGCCAGATCTTTTGTCACAGTGATGAAAAGTTAATTAATGAAGAGGTAACAACTGAACATGGCCAGCTTAAGACCTATTTCAAAGTCTTCTAATTAGTGATTAAAGTGGGAAATTGACTAAAAAAAAGAGAAATGAGTAATCAATAAAAACAAAATCTCCGGGCTGGAGAGATGGCCTAGCGGTTAAGAGCACCGACCGCTCTTACAGAGGACCTGGGTTCGATCCCCAGCACCCACATGGCGGCCGAGAGCCGTCTGAAACTCCAATTCCAGGAGAACTCCAGTTCCAGGGGAATCCGAGACCCTCTTCTGACTCCGTGGCATTGCACAACACGGGTGTACAAACCTGCATACAGACAGTACATTGATACACATACCGAAAAAAAATCTCCTAATCACCAAAACCAAGCAAGCAAGAAAACAATCCATATTTACTTGAATTATCAAAATTACTTTTAAGAAGATTATACAGGCAGGGGGAATTATAGAT
Organism: Rhizomys pruinosus; assembly: GCA_009823505.1. Classification (NCBI taxonomy): domain Eukaryota; kingdom Metazoa; phylum Chordata; class Mammalia; order Rodentia; family Spalacidae; genus Rhizomys; species Rhizomys pruinosus. Next base: position 11,166 of record VZQC01008141.1, read on the forward strand.
TGTATAATAATATATAATAATAATATATTATAAATATATTATTATATTTATAATATTATTATATTAATAATATATAAGACAAATAATATATAAGACAAATAATATATAATATATTATAAATATATTATTATATTTATAATATTATTATATTATAAATATAATAATATATTTATAATATAATTATATTATATAATATATAATTATATAATATAATAATATAATATATTATATTATATATTATATAAATAATAATATATAATATAAATGTATAAGATTATACAGCTTCATCTTGTACTTTATTCTGATACAAAGCAGTGTATTCTCATAGACTGCTTGATATTGCTTGATATTATGTGTGTGTGTGTGCCTGTGTGTACCTGTGTATGTGTGTATATGTGTGTGTGTGTGTGTGAGAGAGAGAGAGAGAGAGAGAGAGAGAGAGAGAGAGAGAGGTTCTAGACCTAGGGATCACAGGGCAAGATTCTCTGATAAGGATGGGTACTAGCCTCTTGTTCCCCAATTGATGCTGGAAAGACTGCTTCAATAAAAGTATGAGTGAAGCCTAGCTTGAGAGAGAAGTTCTGAAAGAAATCTGAAGGAAAAGCTTGTTCTCAGAATTCAGGTCCACTCTTGGACTTAAAATTAAAATCTCCATTTAAGGTGTCCCCATTTTTCCCATTTCTCCCTTGATAATGCCAATCCCCTATGGCCTCCCTTTTCTTGAGGTCTTTCTTTTCCTTTATCCCCAAATTTCATTCTATAACCCTTCCTCTCCCCTCCCACTTAGATATCCTGTTTTTATCAGTTTCTCCCTTAGTAACCCCTGTCACCTACTACTCTTCTGTCTCAGGTTTCTCCTTTCCCCTTCCTTTCCAGCTAGCTTTATTTATCTGGTTCCTGAAGTTACATCTGGATATATACTTACATATAAGGATTTGGTGCTTGGATTTGCAATCATAGTAACAATTATACATACAATATCTCTGCATGAATCTATGTGCAAAACTGGAAGCTACATAACAAGATGCAGTACCAGACAAGAGAAACCTTCCTTTGTGTCATTGGCCAGGGTAGTCTAAGAGACTCCCAAAATCACACAGGCTATTGCCGCAGCCCCTGATCATTTGCCAGAACCTGAAGGTAAGACCCTATTGCTGAATACAGGACATTATTCAGAAACCATATTTGGAGCAATGGAGCTGGAACTGACCCAGAAGACACTTTCCCTGAAGGCGATGTCGCTAAGGGAGAACATCAATCAATGGTTCAACACCAGCTTTAAGACCGAACAGCCACATCAATGAGCAGCGCATCATATGACATTGGTCCAGTAGTAGCACTTTTATCTTGGGGGGACTCAATGGCTAATTAATGGGACTTAAAGCCACTCAATGGGAGGAAACTCATATGTGCTACTATAAACATAGCCAGATGCACACAACTGGAGACGTTGGATCCTAGAGAAATCCCCAAGGGTTACAGATCCCTAGGCTAAGGTAACAACTTAATAACTGAAAAATAGTTTTCCTTATATTTACAGACAAATATCCCAGACACCACTCAAGAAAAGAAACTTCTGCACCAGATGAAGAATAGTACAGAGTCCCATATCTGGACATACACAGACATCGTCTCTGAATTGCTCATGCATAAGCAACACATCTACAATGCAGCCTCAACACATGTAATATAGAACAAGGAGCCAAGAGGACATAAATTAACCTCTTAACTCTCATTAAGGAAGTTCCTCCATGCACCAGGAAGCCAGGAAATCAAAAGGGCACGAATGTCCAAACCATGAAGATTAGGGATCTACAGAGTGTGGTTCCATGGTCAGGTCACCAATATTCAGCTTCACCCACCCAGGGCTCAGGGAATATTGTGGAAGAGGAGGTGGAAAGATTGTAAGAGCCAGGGAGGTGGTGCAAGACCAAATGGAAATGAATTCTACAAGCTCTTTGGACCCTGTTCATATGAACCTATAGCATTGGTGCCAGCATGCACAAGACCCATGCAAGCTCAGCTGGACAAAAACCCAGCACAGAACTGCAGGAATGGGTAGCAAAATCCAATCTTAGTTGAAGAAGTATTAGCGGCTGATTTCAGTTTGGGGAGGAACTGGCCTTCTTTAAGAGAGGGACTCTGGATAGGTTGACTAGAGCTCAGAGGATGAACTGAAGAATGGCTGGGAAGATTAATTTGGCACAATAGGCCCTAACCCAAATGACAGAATGTATGAACTCTGGGGGCAGGGAGGCTGTGGGATAGTGCTAATGGAGAAGGAGTATAAAAGCAGTCAACACTGATTAAATTTTTGTATGAAATACACAAAAAATCAATAAAAAACAAACAAACAAATAAACAAGCAAACAAACTCCCCTAAAATCTAAGAGTCAAACTGTTTCTCTCTTCAGGTATAAGTATAGTGTGGCTGATAGATAGAAAGTAAAGCATTTCACCACCTTTTCTTAGTCAAAATAATTCTATACAGCATGAGGAAATATGAACTTCCTACTTCCCTGTTACATTCTTTAATGAGTGTGTCAGTTAACATCATGTGTGTGCACACATGAGGTCTTCCTCAGTAGCTCCTTACCTTATTTGTTGAGATCTAACTTTCCCTGATTCTGAGTGAGCCCTGGGTTCTTCCTGCTTGTCAGGATTACAGGCACATGTTGTTATTTACTTGACTTTTTTTTTTTACTGGGTTCTGGAGATCCAACTCAGGTCCTTGGGCCTGTGGAAGCACTTTACCAACTGAACCATCACTAGAGCCCTGGAGTACACAATATTTATTTGTGATCACTTAGTTCATATTATTATGTTAGGCAACATGAAAGTAAAAAGAAAAATATTCACAAATATGGATGTAAAAATTAGAATGAGACAAGTAATGTTTTGGAATCATTTGGTTTAAGTAAATAACTCTATTTTCAGTTTGTTGTTTAGAAGCCAGAACACATTTAAGCCCAATGATATAGACAATAGATAACATGTTTTCTGGGTTCAAATTTTGGATTCTCTGATCCCTGGTAATATTTCCAGAGAGTTTTCCATGTTAGGTAGCTGAAACAACAGAAGGAGATAGGCAAGCAATGCACAAAACAGGTTAATTTTTTCATAGCCATAAAAGGAGATGCTGCAAAGTAGGCAAGAGACTGGCAATCAGAGATGGGATTGGGAGACTGGAATCTGAGCTGCAAGAGCCTCAGATATGTACTGTACTAGAAAAGGGAAATAAATGACAGAATATGAAGATTGTCATAAAATTAGAAAATTACTCACAAAATAAGAGGTGAACTTAAGCTGGCATGATTATTGAACATTCAGAGATTTTAATGGATGAGGAAAAAGAAACATAAATTATAATTAGCATTACATTTTTCTTGCCACAGACAGAAGCATATTTTAATAGATTTGGTGACCTCATAATTATAAATTGAGAGAAAATTAAGCAGATGCTTGCTATTTTTTTTTGAGTCCAATCTTGTTCTTAGTTTTTAAAGTTTTTTTAAAAAATTGAAGTTCATTCTTTGACAATTTCATACATGTATATACCGCGTTCTGATTACTCTCTCCCTATTCTGTCTTATCTCTATCCCACTTCTATCAATTTTCCCCTATAGTCTCTTTCCCAAATTAATGATTTTAGCTTGGTTCTGTGATTCATTTAGTTTAACCCTGACCATCTGTGTGACCATTGGATTAGAACTCTCCTTTGGACCCTGGTGGAGAACCAGATAGCTCAGTAGTGAGGGGTAAGGGTCCTTGAGCCCATCCTTTATCTATGCTTTGACTCCTGATGAGCCCATTTGTGTGTAGACATAACGTAGGCATTCACAGCTACTTTGGAGAAATTTCAATGATTGTGTCTTGCCTGGAAGATGACACTTCACAGCCCTTCTCCCCATCTTCTGGCTCTTACAGTCTTCCTATCCCCTTTTCCACGATGTTCCCTGAGCCAAAGAGAAGGTGTTATAAGTGTCTTATTTAGAGTTGAGCACTTATTCATCACTTATTTTCTACCCCTTGTACAGTCATGTCTCTGTATTCACTACTGTTGACTGGACAGACAGGCTGAGAGAAGCATCTGTCTATGGGTGTAAGATATCAACATTTAGAAGATAGCTTGCCATTTTGTCAGTTTAGCTAAACAATAATCTTCATTTCTCACTAAGTCCTATGACTTTCCTCAGCATGTTTTTTTTTTTTTTTTGTCCAGGTTTATAGCTCCATGCTGAGAGTCTTGGCCTCGAATCCAAACATAGAGTGGTTAGTTACCCCACACAACAGTAGTGCCACCATTGTGCAAGTAGCACATGTGCCTGGCATGTTGGTTTCATAGTTCATGGGGTTCATGTTTAGGTAAGATGGTTGATGCCTTTTCTTCCCCAGCAACCTGAATATCAGTGTGCAGGGAGGAAGCTTCCAGCTCAGTTACAGCTTGATTCTCTACGTTATGCAGTTAAGATGTGTGGCAACTTCCGCAATAGGGTCTTATCATCTAGCTCTTGTGGCAACCAAGAGAAATTGCAGGTTTCCTTTTCCTCACAGCCTCACCAGCATTTGTTGTTGTTTATTGTATTGATCACCAAGGACAGCAGCAAATACGGTGTGCAGTCTGTCTGAGCCTTCAAGACAAGTTATGTGTGCTGTGGATGACAAAGTCAGGGAAGCACAGCAAGCCAGTAAGCAGTGTTCCTCTGAGGCCTGTGCTTTATTTCCTGCCCCCAGGCTCCTCTCTTGAGTGCCTGGGCTGGCTCCCCTACATGAGGGACTGTGAACTGAAAGGTGAAATACTCTTGTTCTCCCCAAGTTGGTTTTGGCCCTAGTGTTTTATCACGGTAATAGAAAATAACTAGGAAATAAGTTGGTACCAGGAACAAGACCTCAAAGTAGTTTTCATTTACATTTCCCTGATGATGTGAACACTTTTTAAAATGTTAATTAGCCATTTGTATTTCTTCTTCTTCCTCCTCCTCCTCCTCCTCCTCCTCCTCCTCCTCCTCCTCCTCTTTCTTCTTCTTCTTCTTCTTCTTCTTCTTCTTCTTCTTCTTTTTCTCTTCTCTGTTTTGAAACAGGGTCTGCCCTGTAGGCCCCAGCTGTCCTGGAACTCACTCTGTAGACCAGGCTGGCCCTTGACTCCGACCACTGCTAGAGATCAGCCTGCCTTTAGCTCCCAAGTGCTAGGATTAAAAGGCGTGCGCCACCACCCCAGTATCAAAAAAAAATTAAAAAATACTTTTATGAATGATTTGTTATTTTTAATCATTATCTTTCAGTCCAATTTAGAACATTCTCCATCGCGCCTGCCTCCGCGCCCCACCCCAGGTTCATGCCGTTCTGCATTACATGTCTCTGCATCTTTCTCTCAGTCTTTCCAAAGTTTGTTTTAGCACTGCAGAGGCTTGTTGTTTTCGGGCATGAATTTAATTTTAGTAGTCTTTGACTCAGTCCTTTTTATTGTTGTTGTTCCTCACCTTGCAGTGATCCAAAAAGTGCCTATATAACATCACATATTGTATCAAAATTATGACCTCCTAGAATAAAACTGTATTGTTAATTCCAAAATGTTTAAGCATGCACATTTTCCCTTTAATTTTATAATTACCTAAGATATAATACATACCTTACACCCACTATACAGTAATATTACAGAATCTGTAAACTAGCTAATTCTAGAGCCTGTTAAGAGATTTGCATTATAACAGCACAGTTGCTTTCAGATAAAAAGAAATATAATAATAATGTTGTTCAGCTTGCCTTTCAACTGGGGATTTGGTGTTAGTATCCACAAATAAGGGTAACCATTTTTGGAATTCACATTTTTCCCCTTTAATTTTTTATATTACTATAAAGTATACATACCTACCCTCCCCCCATATACCAAGTCTGAAGCTAAGTGGTAGGTTAATTCTAGATCCCATTAAGGTATTCACATTATAATGGTACAGTTGCTTTCAGTTAAAAGAAAAAAAATATATAATCAGTTTGCCTTACTACTAGGTATTTGGTGCTAGCATCCACAAATGAAGAATACCATTTGACATTTGTTTTTCTGGGACTGTGTTACTTCACCTAGCATAATGTCTTCTAGTTCCCTCCATTTACCTGCAAAGTTCCTGATGTCATCTTTCTTTCTTTCTTTTTTTTTTTTTTTTATTTCGGTATGTGTATCAATGTACTGTCTGCATGCAGGTCCGTGTCGTGCAATGCCGCGGAGGTCAGAAGAGGGTCTCGGATTCCCCTGGAACTGGAGTTCTCCTGGAATTGGAGTCTCAGACGGCTCTCGGCCACCATGTGGGTGCTGGGGATCGAACCCGGGTCCTCTGTAAGAGCAGTCGGCGCTCTTAACCGCTAGGCCATCTCTCCAGCCCCGATGTCATCTTTCTTTACCGCTGCATAGGACTCCATTGTGTAGATATACCTCATTTTCTCTATCCACTCATTGGTTGAGGGGCATTTGGGTTGGTGCAATCCCAATTAAAATCCCCACCAGTTTCTTCACAGACTTGGAAAAAATAATCCTTAATTTCATATGGAAAAACAAAAGACCCCGAATAGACAAAGTGACTCTAAGTGAAAGGTGCCATACAGGGGGGATCACTATACCAGACTTCAAACTATATTTACATCTTTGTTATTTGAGGAGTTTATATATTCTGGATGTTAATGCTCAATCAAATGTATCACTGGAGAAGGTTTCCTCCCACTCTGTGGGTTTTCTCTTCACTTCATTGATTGTTTCTTTCATTGTACAGAAGCTTTTGAGTTTAATGAGATCCCACTTGTCAATTGTTGACCTTATTTCCTGTACAGTTGCTGTCACAAAAAACAGCCTGGTACTGGCACAAAACAGGCCTGTAGACCAATGGAACAAAATTGAAGAATCAAATTTGAGCACATAAAATTTTAGCTACCTCATATTTGACAAAGGGGCCAAAAAGAGTCAATGGAGGAAAGACAGCATCTTCAGCAAATGGTGCTGGGAAAACTGGATCACCATTTGTAGAAGAATAAAATTAAACCTCTACCTCTCACCCTGTACAAAAATCAACTCCAAATGGATCAAAGACCTTAATGTGAAACCTGAAACTCTGAAGGTGATACAAGAAAACATTGGAAGCAACCTACAAGATATAGGCTACGAAAAGACTTTTTAAATCAAACAGCAACTGTGCAGGAAATAAGGTCAACAACCCAAATGCCTGTTAAGAGATTCGCATTATAACAGCACAGTTGCTTTCAGATAAAAAGAAATATAATAATAATGTTGTTCAGCTTGCCTTTCAACTGGGGATTTGGTGTTAGTATCCACAAATAAGGGTAACCATTTTTGGAATTCACATTTTTCCCCTTTAATTTTTTATATTACTATAAAGTATGCATACATACTCTCCCCCCATATACCAAGTCTGAAGCTAAGTGGTAGGTTAATTCTAGATCCCATTAAGGTATTCACATTATAATGGTACAGTTGCTTTCAGGTAAAAGAAAAAAAAATATAATCTGTTTGCCTTACTACTAGGTATTTGGTGCTAGCATCCACAAATGAAGGATACCATTTGACATTTGTTTTTCTGGGACTGTGTTACTTCACTTAGCATAATGTCTTCTAGTTCCCTCCATTTACCTGCAAAGTTCCTGATGTCATCTTTCTTTACCGCTGCATAGGACTCCATTGTGTAGATATACCTCATTTTCTCTATCCACTCATTGGTTGAGGGGCATTAACATCCAGAATATATATACTCCTCAAATAACAAAGATGTAAGATAACAAATGACGTGGGTTCTGGGAACTGAACTTGATTCATCTGAAAGAGCAGAAAGTGTTCTTACTGCTGAGCTATCTCTCTAGGCCTTGTTTTAATTCTTAAAGTAAATCAGTGATGCTAGTGAATCAGGTGTACACTCAGGCAGACGTATTATTCTGCTGTAAAAGAAGAGGAAAATACAGTTAGTAAAGGACACATGACTAACTATCCCAGGAGCTAGGAAAGGTGTCCAGGATTTGGGATGCCATTCGTGCTTGTCAATACAATGACAATATTATTATAATAATATTATTACAACCAGTCAATATTTTGAGCATTATAAAGGCAAGCAAAGAAAATAAAACATTATGGGGCCCAAGAGATGCCTTAGCAGTTAAGAGTACCTGTTGCTCTTGCAGAGGCTCTGGATTCAGTTCCCAGCATCCACATGACAGCTAATAACTGTCAGTAACTCCAGTTCCAGGGGATCTGACACCCTCTTCTGGCCTATGCTGGCACTGCACACATGTGATGCACTTACATACACACGCAGGCAAAACATTCCACATGAATATAAAAAAATATATAAAAACAAAAGAAAACATTACAATTGAATTCTGACAAAAGCCAAAACAAAGGTGACACAGTGAAATGTATTGATTTTGGCACTTCAGAAATATAGCAGGCATCTCTCAGTCTCCTGTGCTGGCTTCCTTCCATTTCCTTTCTTTCAATTTCTACCTCACCAGTTTCTGAAACAGGATTAATGGAAGCTCCTTGGATGATGACTCATAGGAAAGTCAAAATGTAATAAAATGATTTTTAAATGTCTCCCTAAATAGGTTTTCTTGCCTGCAGATCCTGAAGTAACAGTATCACTAAATGTGAAAAAAAAGCCATGCAAATAGCTCACACATTAGAGCTTTATGTGACCAGAACTGTTTTATATGCATTTTTCTATAGCTTACCTTTTAATAGCAAGCACTTGGGATTCATTCATAGCTGCTTTATGTAGTAGTCCCTTGGTTTTCAGTATTGCATGTGAAATTCCACCATGTATACTACAATTTGTCTTTCCTTATTGTTGACAGATGTTTAGGTTGTTTTTAGGTTTTTGCTATAATTGACAGTTTTGGTATCAACACTTTCACAAATATTCTGGTGGTACATATGAAAATATTTCGGAAAGGAGCATGCATTATTAGGACTGTAATTACTGGGTTATAAAACAAAAGGAAAGCAATAACAAAACAATGAAATTCTCAAGGGCTGGGGATGAAGCTCAGTGACAGAGCACTTGCTTAGTATGCCCTGAGTTTGATCCCAAAACCAGAAAAAAAAATATAATATATATATAGCTTGGAAATAATGGTGAGGATCCTTTGTAAATGTATTTTTTTAATTAATTAATTTACTTATTTTCTGTATGTGTATGAATGTACTGTCTGCATGCAGGTCTGTGCACCCGTGTCATGCAATGCCACGGAGGTCAGAAGAGGGTGTCGGATGTCCTGTATCCTGCGGGACTCAGTTACTAGTGGGTTTCGAGGGGAGACCCCAGACCTGAAATATAATGGGCGGGAGAAAAGAGCGAGACCAAGCAAGGTTGTCAAGGTCTCTTTTAATGAAACAAAAGAGGTTACATTTATACTTTGTAGAAAGGCAGGAAGTGAGGAGGGGGAGTGGGGCAGAGGGGAGCAGGCAAGGGTGATCTGGCAAGGCTTGCAAAACATGTTTAAGATAAGCTTGGAATGTCCTGTGGGCTGAAACATCCTGGGCTTATCTTCAGCAAACGTTAGCATAGCCCTAAGATCGGATCCCTGCTGAGCCAGCAGGGGTTGTCCGGACTTGTCCAGGCTGGACTGTGTCTCGGTCTCCAACAGTCGGATTCCCCTGGAACTGGAGTTCTCCTGGAATTGGAGTTTCAGATGGTTCTCGGCAGCCATGTGGGTGCTGGGGATCGAACCCGGGTCCTCTGTAAGAGCAGTCAGCACTCTTAACTGCTAGGCTATCTCTCTAGCCCGTAAATATATTTTTATGTAAACACAATAGCAAGCCCTTCTTCATTATCTAAGTCTTGTAGATTTATTGGGCATTCTCCTGCTGCATTAAAAATAAGCATGATATAGTATAATATCTAATTGGGGAAACAAAGCAAAACAATTAAAAGATAAGTGATATATATGTCAGTGCACTTGTTATGCATATGGTCACTCCACAATGAGTGGAAACAAAGAGCAGGAGCAGAGACGCATAGGTTAAGCAGTGTAGAATGACTTCAGATAACTGCCCACCTGGCAAGTGATTTTAGGGAGGTGTCAATGATGACTAGATCAGGTCTTTACTCCATCTTTTGAGTAGGTCATTCGTTTTCTTACTTCTTTGTTTTTAGGTAGTTTGTATATTCTGGATGTTAATGCTCTGTCAGAGGTATCACGGGTGAAGGTTTCCGCCCACTCTGTGGGTTTTCTCTTCACTTCCTTGATTGTTTCTTTAGCTGTTACAAAAGCTTTTGAGTTTGATGAGGCCCCACTTGTCAGCTGTTGTCCTTATTTCCTGTGCAGCTACTGTTTGATTTAGAAAGTCTTTTCCTATGCCTATGTCTTATAGTTTGCTGCTAACTTTTTCTTCTATCAAGATCAAGAAAACGAAAGGTACCAAATGCTGGAGAGGTTGTGGGGAAAGGGGAACACTCATCCACTGCTGGTGGAAATGTAAACTTCTACAACCACTGTGAAAAGCAGTGTGGAGAACCCTTAAAAGACTCAAAATGAGCCTAACACCTGACCCAGCCATACCACTCCTGGGTATATACCCACAGGATGCAACCTACTGCAAAGATATAGGCACAGCTATGTTTATTGCAGCTCTCTTCACAATAGCAAAGAGCTGGAACCAACCCAAATGCTCCTCATCTGATGACCAGATAACAAAAATATGGTACATCTACACAATGGAGTTCTATGCAGGGGTAAAGAAAGATGACATCAACAGGATACTGGCAAATCACATACAGTCCCACATCGAGAAGATCATCCATCATGACCAAGTTGGATTCATACAAGAGATGCAGGGATGGTTCAATATTTGAATACCAATAAATATCATAAAACATATAAATGGACTGAAAGACAGAAACCACACTATCATCTCAATTGACACAGAAAAAGCCTTTGGACAAAATCCATCATCCCTTCATGCTTAAAGTCCTAGAGGGAATTGGATTGGAGGGATCATTCCTCAATGTAATCAAAGCCATGTACAGGAAATCCACAGCCAATATCATCCTAAATGGGGAAACAATAGAAGCATTCCCTTTAATGGTAAGAACTTGGCAAGGCTGCCCCCTGTCACCACTCCTCTTCAATACAGTGCTTGAAACACTTGCTAGGGCAATAAGGCAAGAAAAGGAAATTAAAGGAGTACTAATTGGAAAAGAGGAAGTCAAGCTATTCCTTTTTGCTGATTATGATTGTTTACTTAATGGATGCTAAAAACTCCACCAGAAAAGCCCTAGAAACAATTAACAGTTTCAGTAAAGTGGCAGGATACAAAATTAACCTAGAAAAATCAGTAGCCTTTCTTTACACCAACAACAAGCAACTGAAGAAGGAATTCAAGGAGACCTTTGCAATCACAGTAGCCTGAAAAACAATAAAATACCTAGGAACAAACCTAACCAAAGACACCAAAGATCTCTACAACAAAAATTTTCAACCTTTGAAGAAAGAAATTGAAGAAGACATCATAAGTTAGAAAAACCTCCCATGCTCATGGATTGGGAAAATTACATAGTAAAAATGTCCATTCTACCCAAACTCTTGTATAGATTTAATGCAATCCCAATTAAAATCCCCAAGAGTTTCTTCACAGGCTTGGAGAAAAAAGTCTTTAATTTCATTTTGAGAAACAAAAGCCCCCGAATAGCCAAAACAACCCTGAGTGAAAAGAGCAATATGGGGGGGGGGATCTGTATACCAGACTTCAAACTGTACACAGGGCTATAGTCATAAAAACAGCTTGGTATTGGCACAAAAACAGACCTGTTGACCAATGGAACAAAAGCAAAGATCCAAACTTGAGCACATACAATTTCAATTTCAGCCATGTCATATTTGACAAGGGGGCCAGGAAGATACAATGGAGGAAAGACAGCATCTTCAGCAAGTGGTGTTGGCAAAAATGGATCAACACTTGTAGAAGAATGAAATTAACCCCTACTTCTCACTCTGTACAAAAGTCAACTCCTGATGGATTAAAGACCTCAACGTGAAACCCCAAAATCTGAAGGGGATAGAAGAAAAAGTTGGCACCAGCCTACAAGACATAGGCGTAGGAAAAGACATCGTAAATCAGACAGCAGTTGCACAAGAATTAAGGTCGACAATTGACAAATGGGACCTCCTTAAACTCAAAAACCTCTGAACATCAAAAGTAACAATCAAGGAAGTGAATAGAAAACCCACAGAGTGGGAGGAAACCTTCACTGCAGATATATCTGACAAAGCGTTGATTTCTAGATTATATAAACTACTCAAAAAACAAAGGAGAAAGAAAACAAATGACCCACTCAATAGATGGAGCAAAGAGCTGAACAGAGATTTCACAAGTGAGGAATTAGAGATGGCTAAGAAACATCTTAAGAAGTGTTCAACGTTACTAATAATTAAGGAAATGCAAATTAAAACCACTTTAAGATATCATCTTACAGGAGGAGCAAGCCAGTAATCAGAGTTCCACAGTGGCCTGTGCTTCAGCTCCTGCTTCCACGTTCCTGCCCTGAGCTCCTACTTTGGGCTCCCTCAGTGATGAAATGTGACCCAGGGGATATTCTCTTTCTCTAAGTTCTGAACACTGAATTCCGGGTCCTTCTACCTGGTGAAGAAGGTTGTCTTTTGTGTTTGATACAAGCCAGTGCCATCTGAAAGTTCTGTCATGACAGAAATGTTCTTCACCTCTGCTCCCAGGGCAGCCCATGGCTATACCTGCCTACTGATCATTTGAGAGACGATAACTGAACTTTGGGAGAGAAATCTTGGCTAAGAGCGATGGCCGTATTCTCAGTAGACATGGATCTGGTGCAGACTTTTCTTCATGGGACATAGAGGTCAGAGTGTTTGAGAACAAAGCTGTGAGAAAATCCAATCCTGAGGGGTGAGGCAGAAGATGGACTTCATTCAGCACTGCCAGACATGAGGCTGCCTGGCCTGGTACAGAACCTCTGGGATGTGAGCAAGGAGACCCCAATTCTCCTTTTTTTTGGAAATGTCTATATCAGTGCTCTAAGGCAGGTCTATACATGGAATTTGAGGAAGGAAGAATCATGTGAAAACTGTTCACAGAGGCTCTGTGGGTTTGAAAAATTATGGTCCCTCTCCCAGTAAATAGCACCAAACCTTTGAGGTAGAGCTCCTAGCACCAGCAACCCCCCTCCCAAACCAGGACTACAGAAAAGGGCTCTCTGGGAAGGTATCAATGTGGGGAGTAGGGTCAGTGTCTCCCAGCTGGGAATCTTACAGTTCCAACCTGTAAATTTACTTTTCTTCCCCAAAGAGTAAAACAAGTAATTTTTGTTCCATATACTTTGGTGATGTTAAAAAAAAAAAACAAAAAAAAAAAAAAAAAGATATCATCTTACTCCAATAAGACTGGCTAGGACCAAGAAAACAAATGATACCAAGTGCTGGAGAGGTTGTGGGGAAAGGGGAACACTCTTCCACTGCTGGTGGGAATGTAAACTCATATAGCCACTATGGAAAGCAGTATGGAGAACCCTTGGAAGACTTGGAATGAACTTGCCACCTGACCCAGCCATACCACTCCTGGGTATGTAACCACAAGACTCATCTTATTGCAGACCTACATGCACATCCATGTTTATTGCAGCTCTCTTCACAATAGCAAGGAACTGGAACCAACCCAAGTGCCCCTCAACTGACAAGTAGATAGAGAAAATGTGGTACATCTACACAATGAAGTTCTATCCATCAGTAAAGAAAGATGACATCATGAACTTTGCAGGTAAATGGTTGGAGCTAGAAGATATCATGCTGAGTGAAGTAACACAGTCCCAGAAAAACAAATGATGAATGGTATCCCTCATCTGTGGATGCTAGCACCAATTACCTAATTGTATGGCAAACTGAGCAACAACAATATGTTCTGAAAACAATCCCTTAAAAAATAAACAAATACAGGGGGAAAAAAGAAAGATGACATCATGAACTTTGCAGGTAAATGGAGGGAACTTGAAGCCCTTATGCTAAGTGTAGTAATAGTCCTAGAAAAATAAAAGGCAAATGATTTCCCTCATTTGTGGATACCTACACCAAATCCCCATTTGGGATGCAAACTGAGCAACTTTATTATTATATTTCATTTTATCTGAAAGCAACTGTGCTATTATAATATGAATCTCTTGATGGGCTCTAGAATTGACCTATCACTTATATTCACACTTTGTAATTACCTTATATGTGTGGAAGATATGTATTCATATTCTAAAAAAAAAAAGAATGTAAAGTTATAATTTTTACCTGCATGCAACTTTACTGTTAAAATGTGAATCCTTAAACATGTTTTGGAATCAACCTATAGTTTATTTTCAGACTTTGTAATTTTAATTTATGTGTGGAGTGTATATATTCATATTTAAAAAAAAGCTAGATGAAGACTACAACAATGAATGTGTGAATTCCAGGCAAAGCAGTTTGAAGTTAAATTAACAGGGAACTAAGTTATTATTTATTATCTTATTAAATGAAATATATTCTTATTACTTATAAAATTTATAATTTTTTAAATTTAAGAAGAAAGTACATTTAACAAAATATTAAATAAAAACCTATTACTGATAAACAAAAAAACCTGTTAATTTTTTATTGTCTGTGATGTTTGAGGCATGGAATGGTGACAGTCAAAACTTTCCTTGTGAACTGTAACCATTATCGTCAGAAATAAAAGGAGACTGGAACGAAGCATGGAAGTGTGAAATAAGTGAAGTCTTGCTGATGGGTTCTGAGTTCTGATAGGAGAAATCTGTTTGTGATGATGGCTTGATTATGTTTACATAATTTCCTTTTTCCATTTCTTGGGAAATTATAATTTTCTTAATAGGTTTGAAATCACATCTTGCTGCTTCCTTCTGTGAATAAGATTGAAAGCTGAGTTGTGACTCTAAGGACATAATGTTTTAGAAATGTTTTATTCTTCTCATTTTGTGATTTAAAAATATTTTGTTTATTATTTTATGTGTATGAATGCATTTCCTGCATGTACGTGAGTGCACTCTTGTTGTGCAAGGGTGTGGAAGTAAGAAGAGAGTGTTGGATTCCCCTGGAATTGGAGTTAAAGATGATTCTTAGCCATTTGGGTGCTGGGAATCGAACCTGGTTCCTCTGCAAGAATAGTTAGTACTTTTAACTGTTGAGCCATTTCTCTAGCCCCTCATTTTTATTTTACTTAAAAAACTTTATTTTATGGTGGTGCATGCCTTTAATCTCCAGCCCCTCATTTTTATTTTACTTAAAAAACTTTATTTTATGGTGGTGCATGCCTTTAATCTCAGCACTTGGGTGTCAGAGGCAGGAGGATCTCTACGTGTTCAAGGCCAGCCTGGTCTATATTGTGAGTTCCAGGACAACTGGAGCTATAGGGAGAAGATCAAGAAAAACCTGTGAGAAAATTTAGTTAAGATGGGTAGCCTTCTAAACCAATGGGACCTCTCTGGCCACACCCATGAGGTGGGGTGTAGTGACAAAAAGGTTTAGGATTTGGCTCTGAGATATGTCATGCTTGCTATATAACTAGACATTTTGGAATAAAAACTCTCTCTGCATTTGGACCTTAACATTGGTCCACGTGTTGTGCTTTCCTGTGCGTGTTTTCCACATGGATCATCCTGGGATTAAATGGGCCCCCTCACAAATCTCTGCTCCCTACAAAATGGTGCCACAAAAGTGGGGCATGGAGACCAGTTTGGTAAACTAGAATCTCTGCAAGATGGGAAATGACACCTTTAAGGAAGCTGTTTCAGGAGGAATTGTTTTGTGATGTATGGCATGTGTTTGTTGACTGTGTGCTGTGGTTTGCTGTGGCCGTTGTGTTTCAAGTTGTGGCATGGAGAAAGTTTAGCATCTCCAAATCAGTGAAGACATGGACTAAGGATGGAGTCAGAGGGAATTCTCGTATTGACTCTGCTGGTGTGCCTGTGGATGGCACTGATAGAGATTTGGCCTGTGTGCCGGACACCATTTCTCTGATAGGCTTTGGGAAGCTTGCATTCTCTTGTGGGTTTTCACCCACTCAGCGGGACACCATTATGGAGCCTGTGGGTGCTGTTTTGGCTTCCCTGGATTGGGGGCATCTGTTGCTTCCCCAGCCTTCCCAGGTGGTGGGTATTCAGAGAAATTGTGAGAGGAGCCATTCTTCTCCCCTCCACTTGCCTTCTAGAGGTTTTGAAATGGGCTCAGAACCTGCCCTGCAGCCAGGGTTCTGGCCCCTAAGAGAAGCCCCGGATTCCACCTTCTGGCCAAAGTTCAGGTGGTGAAGGTCACAGAGGCTGGATGGACGGGCTTGCCCGTGGAGCAAGCAAGCTCAAGCTTTTTGCTGCAAGCCTTCCAAAGAGGCACTCATTTGTACCTTTGCACAGGCAGGCTTGGGTTGTAGAGGCAACCACCCAGGAATTAATCTACCAACATTGGCTTGCAGGGAAGCTTGTGAAAAGACAGCCACAGTCTAAATGTCTTTTTAAAAAGTGTCCTCCTTAAAAATTTTTCTGTAAATAGTGTCAAATAGTGTAAAATAGTGCTTAATTCTGCTGAAGTTTCCTTTTGTCTGCTAAACTTCCCCCAAGATCTCTTCTAGAGGCCAGTCTTCTGTGATGCAAATTGAGTTTGTAAATTCCAGGCTTGTAGAGCCTGGCATGGTGGCCCACACCTTTAATCCAAGCCGATGTCTGTGAGTACGGGACTGGCCTAGTCCACAGAGTGACCTCCTGCCCCAGCTCTGACTGTGAGGAAGCCCTGCCTTGAAAAGACCAAAGGCAAAATATGAAGCTGTTACATTTTTCAGTTTGTAGCTGTTTGTAAATACTCTGGTTAATCTAGTCCAATGTTTGTTCTGTGCTCCTCTCCTGCTCTGGAAACAGTGGATGGCTGGTGGGGGAAGGGCTGACTTTACAGTATTCTGCATTTCACTGGGAAGCATAAAGTCTCAGGCACTCTTGCCTGGGGGCAGTGCTTCATCTTTCCTTGTGTTTTAAAGGTGCAGCGGTTGATTCCAATACTCAGGAGACAGATTGTGGACCTCTGCGAAGACTCAAACCCAACGTTAATTGTGTAAATGACCTTTTCTCATTGAGCATAAGACAATAACGTAATTTTCTTCCCACAGATTGACCTCACAACCTTTTTTCCTTTGTACATATGTTTGTGTATGCTTGTATGTATGTATGTATGTATGTATGTATGTGTGTATGTGTGCATGCGCACATGTGTATGGATGTGTGTACTTGTGTTCTAAGTATATTTTAATGTTAACAGCTATAATGCCAGTAAAAACATTGCCTCTGAGTTGGAACATGGCCCTTCCTTCTCAAGACACAGATTTATATTAAACAGCCAACACATAATTCAATTTCAACAAAGGTTATGGGTTATCTATTAAAAATTTAAAGATTTCATTGAACATCTTAATGGATCTACACTGCCACCTATTAGTTACACCCTTTCAACATCTGAAACAAAGATGCAACAAGGTTTTCATTGTATTAAAGTGTTAATAAGTTTTTGGGTCTTTGGGAATAAAAAATAAAAAATATAAAAATTTAAAAATTTAAAAAATTAAAAAAAAAGGTGAATTCCCAATAAAATCATTGCAGAATTCTTGGCTGCCATTTTTTAAATTATTGCACACATACAGGCTAAGTCAAGCCTGTATTTCATTCAGATGGCCAGTGGGTAGCTGGTGTTCAGGTCATTTCACTTGGGTGGCCAGTTGGTTGGAAAAAGGCTCCCTTTGCAGACCACCAACCTGGGTAGCTGGTGTGAAATTCCTGTCCTGGCTCTGGGCAGGTGGAGAGTCATGGCCAAGAGTGGGAAATGTGTCTCATTGTCCCAGGCTAAGGACCTGAGTAGGAAGTTACCTCTCCGGTTGGGTTACAGGAGTAACCAACTGACCTCTGAGGTGAGGGGTCAGTTCCCCAAGGTGTCCACAAAGTGGGCACTCTGTTCCCCTTCCCTTAGCAGGACCATGCTGTAACTGCTTGTGACAAAGGAAGCTTCCTAGAAGCTCCCACAAAAACAACACCCCCCCCCAAATCAAGATGGTAATGATGGTAACAACTTCTCATGGGGCATAGCTAGCCAGTCTTTAATTAAGTAATGCGCATAAGAATTGTAAAAGAAAATTTTATTAAGAGCTAGATATTGAAAAATCTTTAAAGCACATTTTCATGCCAGGCCAGGAGAAGGCCAAGAACTTGGAGGAAGATAGTCATTAAAATCCTCTGTAAGGTTTGCAGTTTAAAATGGTATATTTAAAAATAACATATATTTATATAGAGAGGCATTTCAGTAGAGATTTATACAGAAATACAAAATAAACCATATAAGTTAATGGACTTGATTTCTCTGAAGTCATAGTCTAGATATATAGTTTTATTTATTTATTTATTTATTTTAATTTTCATTTTTTATTGATGCTTTGTGTATTTCATACATCATTTTCCAATTCAGTTCAGGCATATATCCTTTTCCCTTCCCCTCACCCCCCCCCCAGCCCATCCTAGATCATGCATTCTACTGTAACTTTCCTGCATCTTTCTGTTTCTTTTTCATTTTTTTAAACAATAAGTGATAATTTATGAGTACAAGCATCCTTCATGTAAAACCAATTTGCAAGCCGTTGTGCCCAAACCCACACAGCTCATGGGTCCCACCATCCAGCAGGGGGGGCTTGTATGTTCAATCAAGTTGATCAAATGAGTGTCCAGTCTATATTGTTGTAGTTTCACTGTTCACCCCAATCGCAGCCCTTACATTCTACCACGCCCCCTCTTCAGCAGATTGTTCCCTAGGCTTAGAAAAGAGGCACAGGTGGATGAGAAGCAAGACAGTCTACTTTCTCTGGAGCTGTTGTCTTTTGGGTCTCTGGTCAACTGTCTGTTCTGGCTGTTTCCGTTTCCTTAGGACTGACAATTTGTCCCAGGCAGACCTTTCAATCCTACTAATGAAGCACAAGCAATTAGATATATAGGTATTTAAACAGTACTAATTGTTATGGCAGGTTACTTTGGTATAGAGACACAGATGTTTGGATGGCTATTGTAATCCATGAATTACATTTTTTTTCTGTTAAATATGAAAGGGTCTTACTGTGGCTTATAACGATCTTTCCTAACCATTAGAGGATGTAAGCTTATGGCATCAGCCATGGGTTATTCCTCCAAGGAGAAGCTAATAGCCAATTAGATTTGGGATATACAGGCAATATGGCTGCCCTGCGACAGTATTCCAGGCAGGTGAAGTGTAGCTGGTGCTGACGGAGTGGTTTTGCTTGACTCAAGGAGACCTATATTTGCTTTATTGGTTTGTGGCCTTTGGTAACACTCTCTGGCATTCCAGAGATCCATCTGTACACTTCAAGTGTGGTCTCCATACAGCTTTCCCAGGTTTAAATAGGTTAATCAAAGAGGGTCAGCTCTCATGGCAGGTAAGCCCAGTTTGAAGGCAAGGAGCCTACCTGTGGGGGGATCGGAACAGGGAAACAAATCCGGTAGAAAATCAGTTGATGAAGAGTACAATAATAATTTTGCTTAAGTGCATAGCTAAGGAGACTTTAGCATTATTGATTTTGTTCTGATAGAAAATAATCCTTTTCAAAGTTTCTGTCTGTTAGTCAATTAAAGAAGGCAGTTTCCTAGTTTTACAAGAGATTACCTCTATAACAGTTGGCTCCAATCTACAGCGGAGAAACGAGCTCATCATCACATATTTCTCCTGTTCTATGGGGGGAGGTAAGAAAGTCTTTTGTATTAAAACTTGCGACACCTAGAAGGTAAGTTCGTTAAGACTCATATAAATAGTTTTTACAAGTAGAGCCACAAGGGTTTTGAGGTTTATAGCAATCTGAGGCTTTTCTTCCTTTCAATGTTACAGATGGGCCCAACCTTTCTGCTGGCACTTTCTGGTACATCCTACCCAGTGCAAAGCGTATTTTTTTTTTCTCAGCCATTAAGTTCGTGACATTTTGACCTGTTGAACATACAAATCTTTTTCCATAGTTAGGTTTTAAGATTGAATTGCAAGGTTTTTGACAAAAAGGTTTCAATCTATCTGTACCCCTTTTTTATTTTAGGTTTTTGTTTTTTGACCCAGAGTCTCAAAAAAAGCAGTTGTATTATACATACCTAAGGGTGGAATCAAGGCACAGATTCATCAAATTCACCCAGGTGTTTTGGGTGATGTATGCGATTAACTTGGGAAGCAAACTTAATTTTAAGTTAAATCATCCTGTAGGTGAAAGAGAATGCTACAAGGTGATACTGTACAACAGAAAATTATAGAGAACATTTTGTATGTGCCAATCCCAAAGTTATTGCTGTACAGATTTTAATAAAACAAATGTAGACAACAGCAATTTATATCTCCAATTAACTCAGATGCATTACTGTTTTTATCAGAGCCTTAAAACAATGTGTTTAATATCACACATTTATTTTACTAATCCTAAAACACCATGTAACCTACAGTCAGAGTGGGCAAAACTGGATACTTGTGAACTCACGTCAGTTAAATATGCATTAATCGAATATACCTGTTCCCTCTCCCGCCCCTCCCACCCATTCCCGATTCACCATTTCAGTCAGTTTTCTGATGCAGTCTTTCTGTTGTTGTTCTTTTAATATGCATCCCTCTCACAAGAAATATTATAACTGGGTTATTGGCACTAGCATCCATATGAGGGATACCATTTGTTGTTTTGTTTTTTGGGACTGTGTACTTCACTTAACAATGTCTCTAGCTCCATCCATTACCTGCAAAGTTCATGATGTTGTCTTTCTTACCGCTGCATAAATCCTTTGTGTACAGTGTACCACATTTTCTCTATCCATTCGTCAGTTGAGGGGCCTTTGGGTTGGCTTCCAGCTTTTTGCTATTTTGAACAGAGCTGCAATAAATGAAATTGAGGATTTTTTTTTCCAAACCTGTGAAAGAGCTCTGGGAATTTTGATTGGGATTGCATTAAATCTGTATACAAGTTTAGGTAGAATGGACCTTTTTACTATGTTTATTTTCCCAATCCACGAGCGTGGGAGGTTTGTCCATCTTCTGATGTCTTCTTCAATTTCCTTCTTCAGAGGTTAAGATTTTTGTTGTAGAATCCTGGTGTCGGTGGTTAGGTTTGTTCCTAGGTAATTTTATTGTTTTTGGAGCTATGTGTGAGTGGGAAGGTCTCCTTGTATTCCTTCTTACGTTGCCTACTTTGGTGTAGAGAAGCCTACTGATTTCTAGATTTATTTTGTATCCTGCACTTTACTGAAGTTCTTAATCATTTCTAGGAGTTTTCTGGTGGAGTTTCTTAGCATCCCTTAAGTAGACAATCATATCAGCAAAAAGGGATAGCTTGACTCCTCTTTTCTGATTAGAACTCCTTTAATTTCCTTTTCTGTCTTATTGCCTAGCAAGGGTTTCAAGCAAGATTGAAAGGAGTGGGGATGGGCATCCTTGCCAATTCCTAACTTTAAGGGGAATGCTTCTGTCTTTCCCCATTTAGGATGATATTGGCTGTGGGTTTTCTGTATATGGCTTTGATTACATTAAGGAATGATGTCTCCAATCCAATCCCTCTAGAACTTTAAAGATGAAGGGATGCTGGATTTTGTCAAAGGCTTTTCTCTGCGTCAATTGAGATGATGGTGTAGTTTTGTCTTTCAGTCCATTTATATGCTTATGATATTATTTATTCTCATATGTTGAACCATCCCTGCATCTCTGGTATGAATCCGACTTGGCCATGATGGATTGATCTTCTTGATATAATCTGTATGGCGATTTCCAGTATCTATTTAGAATTTTGGCATCTGTGTCATAGGGATATGGGTCTATAGTTCCTTTTGGTTGCATCTTTGCCTGGTTTTGGTATTAGAGTGATGCTGGTCCATAGAAGGAATCTGTGATGAACTCCCTCCGTTGTATCCTTCTAAACAACTTGAGTAGTAATGGTTGTAAGCTTTTTGAAATATTTTATAGAATTCTGCTGTGAAACCATCTGGGCCTGGGCATTTTTGGTTGGGAGGCTGCTTATTACATCTTCAATTTTTCATATATTATTGATTGCTATTAAGCTGCGATGCTCTTCTTGGTGAGCTTTGGTGATTCCCAGGATTTCAGATATTCATCCATTTCCTTAGGTTTTCAAGCTTAGTAGAGATAGGCTTCTTATTTTTATTTAGTATTTAGTTATTTATTTATTTATTTTAATTTATTTATTTGTCTTTTCGACACAGGCTCCCTGTAGCCCCAGCTGTCCTGGAACTCACTCGGTAGACCAGAGCTTGCCTTGAACTCACAAAGATCGCCCTGCCTCTGCTGCCTCCCAGTGTCTAGGATTAAAGGGAAAGGCGGGTGCCACCACGCCCACAGAGTATAGGTTTTAAAGTAATCTCTGTATGATTGTCTGGATCTTTCATTGTCTGTTGTGATACTTTCCCCTTCATCACAGATTCTATGATTTGGAGTTGTTCCTTCCTTTCTTTTGTTAACTGGGCTAAGAGGTCTGTCAGCTTTTTAATTTCTCACAAGAACCAAGTTTTGCATGTCATGTGATTTTTTTTGTATGGTTTTCTTGTTTCTATTTCATTGATCCTGCTATGATTTTTGTTATTTCTTTTCTGCTGTGTTTAGGGTTCATTGTTGTTGCACTCAAGTACTTTTAGCTGGAGTGTTAGATCGTCACTGTTCACTGTGCTCTTTCTATTTTTTAAATGTAGGAACTTAAGCTATAAACTCCCTCTTAGGATGCTCTTTAAAGGTGTCCAAGAGTTTTGCTGCTTGTATTAATTTGTCATTCCAGTTTCCACGAACTGGTTTTTATTTCTTTCTTTATTTTTCCTGACCCATCATTATTCAGGAGTTTGTTTAGTCTCCATGTGTTTTCTTGTAGGTTGTAGGGTTATCCTGGTGTTGAATTTTTTATTGCACTGCTGGTCTGATAGAAATGCATGAGATTATTTCAATCTTTTTGTATTTTTTTTAGTTTTTCCCTGTGTCCAGTATATGGTCTATTTTTGAGAATGTCTGTGGGGCTGCTGAGTAGAAAGTGTATTCTCTGGGGGTTTTGGGTGGAATATTCGATAGAGTTGTGAGGTCCATTTGGTATTGGTATCACTCAGTTCAGATGTCCTCTCTGTTTACTCCTTTGCCTGTTTATCTGCTAAAGGACTTTGTGGGGTATTAAGTCCCCTACTATTAGTGTGCTGGGGTTAATCTCAGCCTTAAGATCCTGAAGATTGTCTTACAAAGTTTGGTGTGCCGGCGTTTGTGTGCAGATATTCATGATTGTGAGATCTTCATCGTCAATTGTTCTTTAATGAAGTTGTAATGGTCCTCTTTGTTTCTTTTGATTTCTTTTGCTTTGAAGTCTATTTTGTCTGACATAAGAATAGCAACACCTGCTTTCTTTTTGGTACCATTTGCTTGGAATGTTTCTTCTATCCCTTCACCTTAAGTTGGTGCCTATCCTTGAAATTGAGATGGGTTTCTTGTAGACAGTATATAGATGGATTTTGTTTCCTAATCCATTCTCCCAGACGTGCCTTTTGATTGGGGAGTTCAGCCCATTAATATTTAAGGTTATAAATTGAAAGATGGATGTTTGTTTCCTTTCAGCTTATTACCATTTGGACTTTTAGTCTCTGATCCTACTCCTCATGTTTATATTTTTATTAGTTTCTTTTCCTAGGTGCTGAGGATAGTTGCCATCTCTTCTGCCCTTTGAATTGCTTCAAGTATTTTCTGAAGAGTTGGTTTCCGGAGCTTATTCTATCATCTTGTTATGTCTTGGAAGATTTTTAATTCTCCTTTAACTGTAATCGACATTTTTGCTGGTAAATATTCTGGGTTGGCATCCATAGTCTTTAACACTGGGAATGCTTTCTCCTGTGTCTTCTTGCTTTCATGGTTTGTGCCGAGAATTCAGTTGTAATTCTGATGGGTTTCCTTGTATGTGACTTGTTTTTTCTTTTTTGGCCTTGGAGAATTTTATCTTTGTTTTGGGCATTTAGCATTTTGACTAGGATATGGCTGTGGGGAGTTCTTTTCTGATCTTGTCTATTTCAAATCCTATGTGGTTCTTGTATTTGATGAGTTTTCTACTTTTAGTTTGGGGAAGTTTTCATCTATATTCTGTTGAAGATCTTGAGCAATACCATTCTCTTCAATTCCTCTTCCTATTCTATGAGCGAGGGTTTGATCTTTTCATAGTGTCCCATATTTCCTGGTTGTTCACTTTTGTGTATTTTTAAATTTTTCATAATCTTTATTTGAGTTTTTGAGTTGCTCTGTGTTATCTTCCAGCTGATATCTTTGTTCTGCTTCCTCCATTCTATTTTCGAGGCTTTTTCCTTTCCCTTTTTCCTGGTTGGATGAGTGTTCTATTTCTCTTTTCATTTCGTCCTGTGATTTCTTTAATATACCATTTCCTTCTGAGTTTCTGATCTCTTCTTGGTACCCTTACTTTGTTGTTGCTTCTTTTCAGTGTTTCTACTTCCTAACGTGTTTGTTTTTTTCTCTCTCTAGTTTCTTTCTGGAGTTTGTCAATCTCTCTCTTCACTTCTATGATTCTCTTTAGTTGCTTTAATTTCTCTGCATGTCCTGCAATTATTCCTCAAGGTCTGTTTCTGGGGTCACCTCCAGGGGGATCCAATTGAGCTATCTCCTACAGGGTTGTAGAGCTTGGTCGGAATTTTAATCTTTTTTTTTTTTTTTTTTTCTTGTGTGTGTCCTGCTGTGGGTTTTCCTTTTGTGATTCAAATCTCAAATGCCTTTTCAGTGTGTTGAAGGCTAAAGCTTGTTTATTTTGCTTGCCTCCTTCTGATGCTTTTTTTTTTTTTTCCCTTTCTTTCGTCCCTCCTCCTTGTTTATGGAGTTTCAGGCTTTCACTTTTGTTTATGTATTGGATATTGGAAGTCTCTTCCTTTCCTGTTCTGAAGGTTCTCTTAATCCACTGGATATTCTCTCCTCAATTCCAGTTGTCGGGGCGGTATTCCTGACTTTTGCCCTGGTACCTGCCTGGAGCAGTGGCGGGCTGCTCCTGCATCCTGACACAGGACCCCACTTTGGCCCCTGAGCCAGGCCCCCAAACCCAGGACCACTTCCCACTTCTGCCTACTAGGGGGGCAGGACCACCCAGCCAGGCAGCCACCCTCTGCCAGGGCTTAGGGGTCCAATCTAGATCCATCAGCCACTGGCCCCTCTGCCACAACTCAGAAAATCAATTGTCCAGCACCCCATGGATAAATGCCCAAAGTTTTTACCTGCCTGGAGCAGTGGTGGGCTGCTCCTGTGCCCTGACACAGGACCCCACTATGGTCCCTGAGCTAGGCCCCCAAACCCAGCTAGTCATATAGTTTTAAAGAACAAAGTGTATATTTGGTTAAAATTTATTTGGCAGGTATTCAACTTTGTCCGAACTTTGTCTACACATTATAGGATATTTTAAGACTTAATAAAATGTTTAGATTAGTTAAATTTGGTTGAATGTTTTGGTAGAAATGGTAGCACATTTGAACCAATTGGGAATATAAAATGTTAATTGTTTTATTTATAATTTGTATTGAATTTCCAACAATAACTTTGGGGTTAAGGTACATAAATCATCTCTGTATTTTTGTGTTATAC
The DNA here is from genome assembly GCA_009823505.1 of Rhizomys pruinosus. Classification (NCBI taxonomy): domain Eukaryota; kingdom Metazoa; phylum Chordata; class Mammalia; order Rodentia; family Spalacidae; genus Rhizomys; species Rhizomys pruinosus. The sequence continues at coordinate 36,822 of VZQC01008141.1, forward strand.
AGTATCACCTTGTAGCATTTTCTTTTACTTGTAGGATAATTTAACTAAAGGAATTAAGTTTAAGTTTACTTCTGAAATAAATAGCATACAGTCAATGATAAACAGTTTGGGTGAATTTGATGAAAACTTATGCCTTGGTTCCTGTTTATAGGTATGTATAATACAACTTAGGCATCTATAGGTCAAATTATAAAAATTTAAAAAACAAAAAGAGGGAGGTGGTATTGTATTCCTTCTGGGATACAAATGAAAATCTCTGTAATCCAAACCTTTTGATAAATTTTCAATTTTGAGATCTTGAAACTAACAATGGGAGGAGATTTGTATGTTCCCACAGGTAAAAACACCAACCTAAATGCCTGAAAATGTACAACTTTTGGCTGTGCAGGATGGACTGGGAAATGCCAGCAAAGAGGCTGACCCAATTTAACATTAAAAGGAAGAGGAACCTCAGACTGCATGAGTCACAGACACTGAGCATCTCTCTGAATTCTATTTGGGATAACTGTTTATAATGTGCCCTAATGAAATTTACCTTCCAGATGGTGAGAAATCTTCCTACCTCTCTCTTTTATAGGAAAAAGAAAAATGTGATAGTAATGAAGTCATTCCCTAACTAAAAATTAGAGCCAACTGTTATAGTGGTGATTTCTTATAAAACAGGTATGACTACCTTCTTTAATTGACTGATAGACATAGGAACTGTGAAAGGATAATTCTCTATTCAGAGCCAAATACAATAGTAAACTCTTTATAAGCTGTGTAATTAAGCAAAATGTATTAATACAGGAGAGCTCTGATATCAGCAATGTATTATTCTGCCTAGGAGATGTTGGCTAGGAGATTTAATCCCCCCAAAAGATAAAGGCCTTTTGCCTATAAAGTGGGATACCTGCAAGGAGAAAGGTGGTAAGACCCTGTTGTCAAAGACCTGGTGTAAGCATGGAAAAATGTTTTGAGATATCACTTGCTAACGTACAGTTGGCCTCTGAAATGCCAGAGAGTGTTACTATAGGCCACTAAATCAATAAAGCAAAATATTGGTTTCCTTGAGTCAAGTAAGACTCCTCCATCAGTATCAGCTATACCTCAACTGCCTGGAGATACTGTGCAACAGTGGCAGCAATGTGTCTACATATATCCCAAATCTAATTGGCTATTAGCTCTCTCCTTGGAGGAATAATTCATGGCTGATGCCAGAAGTTTACGTCCTCTAGTGGTTAGGATATGTTATAATAAGCCACAGTAAGAACTTGTCATCTTTTACAAAAAGCCACAGTTCATGGATTAGCATACCATCCAATCATCTGTGTCTGCGCTCACAGCTTAGCTTGCCATAATAATTAGAACTGTTTTAATGCCTGTACATCTAACTGCTTGTACTTTGTTAGTAGAATTAAAAAGGTACCCCTGGATAGCCGGGTGTGGTGGCGCATGCCTTTAATCCTAGCACTTGGGAGGCAGAGGCAGGTGGATCTTTGTAAGTTCAAGGCCAGCCTGGTCTACAGAGCGAATTCCAGGACAGCTGGGTCTGTAGGGAGACCCTGTCTCGAAAAGACCAAAAAAATAAAAAATAAAAATAAATAAATAAAAGGTACCCCTGGATAAGCTGTCAACCCATGAAGGGAAACAACCTGAACAGACTATAGTCCAAAATGACATCTCCAGAGAAAGTAGACTGTTTTGCTTCTCACCCATTTGTGCCTCTTTCCCAAAGCCTAGGGAACAACCTGTGGATGAGGAGGTGTGATAGAATGTAAGGGTGGTGGAGATTGGGGTGAATTGTGAGACTACAGCAATATAGACTGGACTCATTTGATCAACATGCTTGTGCATACAAACTTCTCCAATTGGACTATGGGAACCTTGGCTTATTCAAAATTTGGACATAGATACTTGCTAATTTGTTTTAAATGAATGTTACTTATATTCATCACTTATGCTTGACAATTGGTTTACCTTATGGTTGGGTTTTTTGGATATTAATTGGCCTTAGTGTGAAAAAAGCTTTCAGGTCTGACCTGCCCCCACTGCCTGGCACTCAAAACAAGCTTGAGCAGCTGGCTATTCAAAACTCAGGTTGCTTTGTGTTGTTAGCCTCGCCCTTAGGCTCCCCTGCCTCTCAGAAAAATTAAAAAAATAAAATTTAAAGGGAGAGAGGTGGGAAAATTTAGTTAAGATGGGTAGCATTCTAAACCAATGGGACCTCCCTGGCCACACCCATAGGGTGGGGTGTAGTGACAAAAAGGTTTAGGATTTGGCCCTGAGATATAAGTCATGCTTGCTATATAACCACACATTTTGGAAAAAAAACTCTCTCTGCATTTGGACCTTAACATGCGTCAATGTGGTGTGCTTTCCTGTGCGTGTTTTACACATGGATCATCCTGGGATTAAATGGGACCCCTCACAAATCTCGGTGGGACCCCTACAAAAACCCACTTTATTTTCTTTCTGAGAGTTTCATACATGAATAATGTATTTGCACTATTTCCAGCTATCTCTTCTAGTCCCTCTCCAAATTTTCCTATATCTCTTCTCTAACTCCCTCTCAATTTCTTGTCCTCTTCTTTGGCCATTGTTACACATACATACATACATACATACATACATACATACATACATACATTTATAAATATTCATGTAATATATATATATATTGCACTGTAGTGCTTGTGTATACCTGTGTTTAAGCGTGTCCATTTGGGATTAGATAACCTCTCAGGAGCTACTTCCTGGAGAAAATGGGTTCTCCTTCCCTCAGCAGCCATTGATGACCCATGGTTCTTCATTTTAACACAGGACATTATGACATTTCCCTCATCTACCTTAACATGTCATTATACAGGTCCTGCTTGGCTACCATATTATGGAGATTTCATTCTTGCAGCTTGCCTATCATGCATTAACTTGTAGCAGGTGTCTTGCCCCTCTGGCTCTTACATTCTTTCCACCTCCTCTTCTGCAATGTTAATGGAGGCTTAGGTGTAAAGGTTACATTGTAGATGTATAACTTGGGGCTGGGCACCTCACAGTCATTTACTCCCTGCATTTGACCAGTTGTGGAATCTGTTGCAAAAAGAAGTTTCTTTGATGAGTGGTGAGAGGTACAATTATCTGCAAATCTGAAGATTTTACATTTGTCTAGCTAAGTGATAGAAGGAGGTTCTTCTCTAGGGTCTATGACTTCTCCAGCCATGTGTACCTTACTATGCGTGCAGTACCATCAATGAATTCCCTCCCATCAAGCAGGAAGTATGTACAATTAGCTATTGATTAGCCTCAAGGCAGAAGTGCCAATAGAGATAATTTACTGGTCTGGTCATTGTTGTGGTTCATAGGTTTTACAGCTGGGTAGGATCATTGATTTTTTCCCCCCTTTGTCAGCTTGGGTAGTATCTTTTGATACTTTGAGATCTAGTCTTTAGGAAGGAGGCTTCCAGGTCAGTTACAGCTCAATTGCTCCAAGTCCTGTGTCTGAAGTATGTTGTGTTGTTAGCAATAGGATCTTACCTTCAAGTTCCAGGAGGCAATCAAAGGCTATGGCACTAGCCTGTGTTGTTTTGGGAGTCTCTTGGACTACCCCGACCAGCAACTCAAAGGAAGTTTCCCTGGCCTGCCATTGTAATTTTTGACCTCATCTGCTCAGGAATTAAGGGCAACAATTGACAAATGGGAGCTCGTTAAACTTCAAGGCTTCTGTCCAGCAAAGGAAACAAGAAAATTTGTAAAGAGGAAACAGAGTGGGAGAGAGTGTTTTCCAGATATACATCTGATAGAGTATTAATTTCCAGACTATACAAAGAACTCAAGAAATAATACCCCCCCCATGATCCATGTAAAAGATGACCTACAGATCTGAAAAGAATGTTCTCAAAAGAATAAATAACTGCCACAGCACATCTCAGCAACCCCAGCTCCATCCAGGAGCTGGTTAATGTATAATGTAATAATTGTTCATGGTACTATTTCTGTTTTCACTCATTGATTGCAGCACTTATTTTCAAGAATCTTTCGTGTTGAAATAGCTGAATAATTTATGGCAGCAGAATTAAAATTTTTGCTTTTCCATTCTTCTCATCTCATTGTTACTGCAAAGAAGCTGTAATACTGGTACACCTGTATGATGTGCTGTCTTCTCTTTTACTTTCATATTCAAAATAAATATCCTTTTATCCTTGACACTAAAAAAAGAATAAATAAAAATATCTAAAACACTTTTTCATTTTAATGTTTTTATTGATTTTTGTGTATTTTGTATAACATATTTTAATCACATTTAGACCCCTCCCATTTCCTACCCTCTGTAGCCCCCTCCACAAGATTTCAAGTATTCTGTCATATATGTTAAGTCCTACCCACTCAAGCGTTTCTATACAGGTGTCCCTTGTTTGAAGTCTATTGGAATCTAGTCAGCCTATCTAGAGTCACTCCCTTAAAGAAGATCTACTGTCTCTCACCTCACAATAATCATTTGCCAATAGTTTCTTGGCTAGGATTGGGGCCTGCTGTCCATTTTCCCCACTCCATGCTGGGTTTCTGTCTGACTGAGTAGGCATGGGTCTTGTGCATGCTGTCTGCATTGCTGCAAGTTCGTATGAACAAGTTTCCAGTGCCCTGAAAGTCTCCATGTCCTTGGGTTGGTACAGAAACATAAGGAATGCTTTAAGAAGTGTTGATTGTCCTTACTAATTTAGGGAAATGCAAAGTACAACTTTATTTATTTATTTATTTGTTTGTTTTTGTCTTTTTGACAAAATATGCCCCTATAGTCCCAGCTGGCCTGGAACTTGCTATGTAGACCAAGCTGGGCTTGAACTCACAGAAATCTGCCTGTCTCTGCCTCCCAAGTGCTGAGATCAAAGGTGTGTGCCACCACACCCTGCTTTAAAACTATTTTAAAATTTCATCTTACCTCAGGCAGAATGGATAATATAATGAAAACAAATGACAACAAATGCTGGTGAGGATAGGGAAAGGGGAACCCTCATTCACAGCTGGTGGGATTGCAAACTAGTGAAGCTACTATGGAAATCAGTGTGGAGAACTAAAAAAAACTAAAAATAGATCTACAATATGATCAAGTTTTGCCATTCCTTTACCATATTCTACTGCAGAGTTACTTGCTCATCCATGTTTATTTGTTGCTCTTTTCACAATAGCAAGGAAATGGAGGAACAACCTAAATGTCTTTCAACCAATGATGGATAATGAAAATAGAAAAATGAAATCATGAAATTTTCAGGCAAATGTATGGAAATAGAAACTATTAACTAAGTGAAGTAGCCCAAACCCAGAAAAACAGTGAGACATGTTTTCTCTCATTTGTTAACCTCAGCCCCAAATAATTATATATGAGTATTTATCCTCATGTGACCATAGAGCCAGGAAAATGGAAAGGAACTATGGGAGGAGAGGGAAAGAAGGAGCTCTAGAAAGGGGGATAGTAGAAGATAGACATTATCAAGGGAGAAGTGGTGAAAATGGGGGTACTATAACAGGAGAGGGAAGGGGTTATATGGAGAGAGAGGAGGAAAGAGAGATAATAATGGTTAGGTGGTATGAAAAGTCAAAGGGAAATGTAGTGTTTAAGAAGCCTAAAATACACATAGAGTGTGACTGCATGTGTACAGAAGAAGGCTATATTTTTTCTCATTTCAAAAAGAAGTTTAAGGCCAGCCTTGTCTACATAACAAGTTCTAGGCCAGTTGGGTTGCAAGGAGACCCTGTCTTGAAACTCCACCCTCCCCCCCCAAAAAAAAACCCAACAAGATCTGGTTCTGGTTCTTGACCAAATAGCTTTGGCCATTTTCCTTCCTTCCTTCCTTCCTTCCTTCCTTCCTTCCTTCCTTCCTTCCTTCCTTCCTTCCTTCCTTCCTTCCTTCCTTCCTAAATTCTCTTTTTCTTTCTTTCTTTCTTTCTTTCTTTCTTTCTTTCTTTCTTTCTTTCTTTCTTTCTTTCTTTCTTTCTTTCTTTCTTTCTTTCTTTCTCTTTCTCTTTCTTTCTTTCTTTCTTTCTTTCTTTCTTTCTTTCTTTCTTTCTTTCTTTCTTTCTTTCTTTCATATTTATTTAAAATTTTTTGTTTTGTTTTTGAAATAGGGTCTCCCTGTAGCCAGAGCTGGCCTGGAAATTGCTATGTAGACTAGGCTGGCCCTGGACTGTCAGAGATCCATCTGACTCTGCCTCCTGAGTGCCGAGATTAAAGGCGTGCACCACCACGCCTGGCTCCTTCTTTTATTTATTATGTTATGATGTTTATTCCCTACAAATTTCTTGCTCTTCCTTATTTTGTTGCCAAGAAAAAAAAGAACCATTAAATGCCAATCAAGATAGTGGTATCAAATGTAAAGGCCAAGGGTCAAGAGTTATCAAAGGCAATTTCAAAGGCATACTATAAGTGTGTAATGCAATTTTTTATTTCTGAACTGAGATGAGAAATGAGAATTCTGTCTTCCCCACTCTATTACAAGAACCTCATTAGGATCTGGTGAACACATGGGGAAGTGAAATAGCTGAAGTGTTCTCAGGCAAAATACATTAGCATTACAAAAGAAACTTGGTCTGAATTTGTCCGAAGGAGCATTTTCTCTCAGAGGTATAGTAAGAATCACATTATCAGTATAGTTAGCAAGCTCCATTGAATAATTTTGTACTTAGTATAGGAATGTGACCTTTTGTATTTCCCAGAGGGATAATAGCATTACAGATTTATTTAAAATAAAACTAATTGGGACCATACAGTAGTAATCCTAGCTTTATAAAAAATACCCCAGGGAAATTTGGTATACAGCTAAAAACAAAAGTATTTAGAACAAATTTTTTCCTGATATTAGAGTTAGATGTATGGGTCTTATTTTTTTCTTAATTAAACAACGTACCTTATATCTTAGATTGTAGCTGGTTATTGGAGGACAAAAATATGGTATTAAAAAAGCCCTCAATTTTCTACTGCTTTGAAATTATAGTCAACAATAAGCCTAAGTAGTTTTTCTCTTCGGTTACCAAAGTTCCATATTTTTCACATTTTAGCTTCCCCGAAATCTGAGCCCCAAAGTAATATTCAAAGAAGCATGCCTCAGCTTCTTTGCTTCTTGGAGGTCATTGTCTTTGTGAGTAATAACAGCAGCAGTACTCAGATGCTTGACTTTGAACTTAAAATTGCATCCTCAATAAATTGAATGGAACATTGTAGGGATTGGTATAAATGCCAAACAATGAAATTAAACATATAAAAAATTGTTGAATACATTGACTATATTATGGCATTTCAAAGCTATGAGAGAAAATATGGCAGATTTGTGTGCTTGAAGAATTTATTACTCAGGTGCCAAATATTTATTTATGAAAAAGCTGTTTATGACTCTAACAGAAGTGATTTATAGGGATTGTTAATTTAATTAAAGAAAAAATGAAAACTAATTAGGAAATGAAAACCAAGTCCTACAATCACACTGTTGATTTTAATTTATTAATCAATTAATTAATTAAATCATTATTAATTATTTTATATCTTATTTTATGTGCATGAGTGTTATGCCTGCCTGTGTGTAAGTGCACCTATGCCATGCAATGTCCATGAAGTACAGCAGAGGGCATCAGATCCATGGATATTTGTTAGTCTCCATGTTGGTACTGGAATTCAAACCCAGGTCTTCTGCAAGAGCAGCCAGTGCTCTTAACCCCTGAGCCACCTCTCCAGCCCCAACACTGTTGATTTTAAAGATGCCTAGTAGATCAAGATCAGAAGCATGGATTACAGCAGTAAACATGCTGTCTGCTAAAATCAATTTAGGAAAGTCTTAAGGCTCTGTGGGAAGTCACTGAAACTCAAAATGGCTGTTAATGATACAGGAAGTGCCACCCGTAATTACAAAAATGTAGCATTGTAAGTATAAAAGCAAACATGTATCTTACTAGTGTCTTGTCTTTCTTTTTAAAATTGCCTGCATGTATGTAAATGCATCTGTGTTATCTAGTGCCTGAGGAGAACAGAAGACAGCATCGGATCCCCTGGAACTGAAGTTAGGATGGTTGTTTGCTGCCAGGTAGCTGCTAGGAATCAAACCTGGGGCCTCTGCAAGAGCAGCCAGTGCTCTTGGCCTCTGAGTCATCTCTCCAGCCCCAGTGTCTTGTTTTTCAAAACAATGCTTAGAAGAAATAATAATCAATATGCTCTAAGTGGCTCTGCCATTAGTAGATTACTTCACGTTAGTGCGATGTTCTTTTTGGTAAGGTTATTGGCTATGAGCAGTGGCAGAAAACCTATAGTAGGATCTTAGCAAGCTCTGCCTAGCCTAGTGGATAAAATGGAGAAATGCAGACTGGATAAGAGACTTATTAGTGGTTCAATGACTGCTGACACCATTGGGTGAGTGAGTGACAGGGTCTAGAAAATTGTTTCTAGTACCTTTTGGGTTACCTCTTTCTAGGCCCCCTTCTAAGTAGTGCAATTTGTTGGTATCTTAAACACATGGAATTCTTTATTATAAGATATTTCAGTTGTAAAAAGATTGCAGAGGGGCTGGAGAGATGGCTCTGCAGTTAAGAGCACTGGCTGCTCTTGCAGAGGACCAGGGCTCAATTCCTAGCACTCACATGGTGACTAACAACCATTAGTAACTCTAGTTTCAGGGGATCCTAGACCCTTTATGACCTCTGCAAGCATTGCATGACACAGGTATACTTAAATATATGCAGACATTCACTCATACACGTTAAGTAAAATAAAACGTTTTAAAAGATTTTAAAAGGTAGCAGAGATGAAAATACTGAATGTAGATGATTTATTATCTGAAACATTTTAACAGGGTAGAATGATGCAGCAAACCCAGTTGGATTATTTTTGCAGAAGACAAATGTGAGATCTTGAACTTGACAAGTAATCTTGTTCAGATAAACTAGTTCTCAATGTCTAACACTTTGGCTACACCTCTCTATGCCTCAGTTGTCCTACATACAAAATTAGAATTTCCCAGGAGGAAGACTTGGCATTTGCTGGCGTAAAGCAAGTGTTCAATAAATGTTGGTTACTACCTTTCTTGAAATCTTGAGACAGAATTTTCCATTTCTGGGGTGTTCAACCTTGGGTAACGTATTTCTTTTTAAGCTATTTTTTTTTTTAATGGGAATAAAAATAGTACCTACCCATAGGCAGTGTAAGGAGAGCTGGTGAGAGGGTGTATATTAGGCTCTGGTTGAAGTTCTTGGCCCCTGGTGAGCTCTTAACAAATGTTAGCATTTATAGTGAATGTTAGTATAACTTCCAGAAAATCCACTTTGATACTGAACTTTGAGAATAGAGCTATAATTCCTCTAGAGTAAGGGACATTATATTTCTACTCTACTGTTTTACAGATTAATCTTGCACAAGTATGTCAGTCTGAATGTAAGTTTTAAGAGCAGTATTGAGAAATTCAGGTTCACATGAAATGAAATCATAGAATAATGTTTATCTCAGAGAAAAAAATTCGTGAAGAGACAAAACTGTCTGAAAGGTCATTACTGGAACAGGAACGAGGCTGCCCTGTGAGGACCTAGAATTAGAACTGTGACTACAGAGAACAGATCTTTGGTACTTCAGAAGACTTGCTTGAGCTGTCTTATTAGCTAATAGGTGCCCAAGTATTGCGATATAGTTCACAGCCGAGCTTGCTATTCTTTGAATGATATGCCTAACACAAGAAATTATATCATGTTTACTCTCATGTAGAGCAATATTCTGCTTCTAAATGATTTAATTTTTCATTCTTTTTATTTCATGCTTCCTAGTCTTAGAATTACATTTTAAAAACCTAGGGGACACAGTTCTGCTTTTATATGCTTAACAAATAAGTCATGAGGAGCCCTGAAGGACAGGGGAGAAGGGAATTTCTCTAATGCATATAATTAGATATATTTTTCCAGAAGATGGTGACATCAGATATGTACCAGTTCTTGGGCAGATCATGAGATGTGGCTGAGCAGTGAAGGAGTTGGGAGGGACAGGAGTAAACATTTGTTGATAAGAAAGACTGGAGAATGGTGAATAAATCTCTTGAGATGAGCATAGTATTTGATAATATTAATGTCCCATGTGACTTTTTTTAGCTAAAGGTACTAGAACCATGTGAAGAAGTTAACCCACTATGTTAATACCAGTCAATTTTTTCCAGTGAAGTCACAACAGTGAAGTCACAATCAATGAAGGGCCTATCATATCTGGGATAAAGATTGCACATGTAACACTAAAAGCCTGATAGCCTGGGTACTGTTGTGGCTGAATGATCAATTATGAACTTTCTATATTGTATATTATAATGAGGGGACAAATATTTCTTCTGTTGGTTATATTGGATTCCCTATATTATGGAATGAGCAGTGTTTTTCTCCTCACTGAACTAATAATCTAGGTAATTATTGGGCTACCATACTGCTTCTGTTAACTTAGCAAATGCCTTATTAACATCATCTTTTTTTCACACAATATTGCTTTTGGTCAATAAACTCATTTTGTGGCACAATGATTGAAGCTGTGCCCTTGGGCTTCACTAGTATTTCCACAAAACTTTCATTTGGAAGCAGCTGGTTTATGGAACAGCAAAATAATTTAAGAAAGACTGACAGATGGTGTGAGCTGAGAAACACCTTTTGATACTGGGGTTCTATGCTTCAAAATAAAATGTGTTCTCTGAGCAAATAACTAATATGTAATGCAGTTTCTTCCAGAGCCCCAAGCAGGGTAACAAGCTGGAGGTAGCATTTCCCATTATTACTCTGAATGATCAAAGCACAAAACTTTTGCTTCCTAAATCTATTATTTTAGCTTCTGCTAGCTTAAAAGTCTTAGAATTCATTAGGGAAATATTTCTCCAGGAGACAGAATTGATTTGGAACTTGAGATTGCCACATATTGTTTTGGCCTCTTTTTAGAATGGACTAAGAAGTTAAAAAAATATTATAGTTTCCCATGATTCTCTATGATAGAGCACCGACATTCCTCTGGATTTATCTTACTACTGTAAGATCCACTGGTAAAAGTCAGTGGAAGACTACTCTATATAGTTCGGTCCACCAAGGATGATTATTTGGTGGTGAAACTTTCATTTCTTCCATCAGACCCAGTCATGACTGGATCAGACTGGTTGAGGTGGTGGCTGAGCAGAGAGGGAACTTGTAGGAAGAGAGTAAAAAATGCCAAAGTATCCCAAGAATAATAACAGAAACTAAAGCTTCTTGCTCATATTTTCTTCTTGTTCTTATCTGTGCATAATTACATACTAATGCATTTCCCCTCTTCTGTATTTTTTCAAAATTAATAAATACTTTATATCTATAAGGTTTAATATGTCAATTTTAGTGCAGTATCATTAAGTTTTTCTATTTCTCTAAAGATTTTTTAAATTTTATTTATTTATTTTTATGTGTATGAATGTACTGTCTGCTTGTAGGTCTGTGCACCCATGTTGTGCAGTGCCGCGGAGGTAAGAAGAGGGCGTCGGATTCCCCTGGAACTGGAGTTCTCCTGGAATTGGAGTTACAGACAGTTCTCAGCCGCCATGTGAGTGATGGGGATCAAACCTGGGTCCTCTGCAAGAGCGGTCGGCGCTCTTAACCGCTAGGCCATCCCTCCAGCCTTAAAGATTTAACTTTTAAATTTCATTTAAGTGGAAGTGTAATTAAATCAAATTTTTGCTGTAGGTTGCATGAATCCTAACAGACGTATAGAATTTTAATACCTATGGCAAACACTTCTAAAGTTAAGATTCAAGACATGTTCATCAAATCTACAGATCTCCTTTGTGTTGTCCCTTTGTAGGTATAGCTCTGTTCCACTCTATCCCCTAACTGGCTTCTATAGCTATAATTTTATTTTATTTTTTGGAATCTATGCAACAATAACAGCATGTCGTTTTTGAGATTGGCTTCCTTCTTTTAGTATAATGCTTTTGAAATTCATCCAAGTTAGAGTGTGGATAATAGTTCAATTGTTTTTAGTCTATGGCAGATTCATGGCAATTACCTTTAAAATTTACCCAATGTATTTCAGGATATCAAAATGAGATTTCCATCAAAGCAGACAAGAGATGAAGAAATGAAGATTTCTGAGTGATGAAAAATTTAACACAAGAACAAGAATATTCGTAGATGTTGAGTAGTAGGAGGGTGGACTGCTCTAGAAATTTTAGTTTGATTTCTTTTTTTTTTCCATTTTATAATATGTTCTTCAGAGAGCAGAGCTATAACATGATTATCAATGAACAATGGAGAAGAAGATCAAAAGGGAAAGGGAAGGGAGGGGAACATTGGGTGACCTGGTAGCATTAAATCCTGCTTTAACAATTTTGTTGTTATAATGTTTGTCTTAAAACTAACAAAGAGGTCAGCTAGTCTTTGGCAGTGCATCTTTGAGAAAGCTGCTGGGAATATCAGCAACTGCGACTTCATACCACCTCCCCCCCAAACCTGTTTTTTTTTCCTCCTTCCCCCTTCATTCTCTTTGTCCCCTTCCCTTCTACATCCTGGAGTAAACATTTGAAATGTATAATTGAAAACATCACTATTGGTAATGAGTAATTATGATATATGATTTTCTTTCCTTTTTTTTCTGAGTTTTTATTTTTTATTTTTTTATTGATGTTTTGTGTATTTCATACATCATTTTCCAATTCAGTTCAGGCATATATCCCCTTCCCTTCCCCCCACCCCACCCCTACTCATCCCAGATCATGCATTCTGCCGTAACTTTTCTGCATCTTTCTCTGTTTTTTTTTTGTTTGTTTGTTTTGTTTTCATTTTTTTAACAATAGGTGATAATCTGTGAGTACAAGCATCCTTCATGTAAAACCAATTTGCAAGCAGTTGTGCCCAAACCCACACAGCTCACGGGTCCCACCATCCAGCGGGGGGGGGGGGCTTGTATGTTCAATCAAGTTGATCAAATGAGTGTCCAGCCTATATTGTTGTAGTTTCACCATTCACCCCAATCGTAGCCCTTACATTCTACCACGCCCCCTCTTCCGCATATTGTTCCCTAGGCTTAGAAAAGGGGCAGAGGTGGATGAGAAGCAATACAGGGAAGAAATGCCTCAGAGTGCTGCAGACACCAGGCCCCTCTCTGGATCCTACTAGTAACAACGATTTTTAATGAATCCTAATAAAGCTTACCTTCTAGGTGCCACAAAGGTTTTAATACAAGAGACTTTCTTAACTCCCCCCCATAGAATAAGGAGAGATATGAGGATGATGAGGTCGTTCTCCAGCTGTAGATTGGAGCCAGCTGTTATAGAGGTATTCTCTTGTAAAATAAGTAAAACTGCCTTCTTTAATTGACTAATGGACATAGAAACTGTGAAAAGGATTATTCTCTATTCAGAACCAAATATAATGCTAAAGTCTCCTTAAGCTATGCACTTAAGCAAAATATATTAATACAGGAGCTCTGACATCAACAATGGATTATTCTACCAAGGAGATGTTGGCCAGGGGATCCAAGCCCCCACAAAAGGTAAAGGCTCCTTGCCTCCAAACTGGGATATCTGCAGGAAGAGAGGCGATAAGGCCCTGCTGTTGAAGACCTGATATAAACACGGGAAAGATGTATGGAGACCACACTTGCAAGTATACAGATGGTCTCTGGAATGCCAGAGAGTGTTACCAAAGGCCACTAAACCAATAAAGCAAATATAGGTCTCCTTGAGTCAAGCAAGACTCCTCTGTCAGCACCAGCTTCACCTCATCTGCTTGGAAATACTGTGAAGCAGTGGCAGCCATATGTCTGTATATCCCAAATCTAATTTGGCTATTAGCTCTCTCCTTGGAGCAATAACCCATGGCTGATGCCACAAGCTTACATCTTCTAAGAAGACCCTGTCATACTTAACAGAAGAAAATGTAATTCATGGATTAACATACCATCCAAACATCTGTGTCTATACCAAAGTAACCTACTATAACAATTAGTACTATTTAAATACCTATATATCTAATTGTGTGTGCTTCATTTGTAGGATCGAAAGGCTATATATTATACTGTTAAGTACCTATATATCTAATTGCATGTTCTTCATTAGTAGTATCGAAAGGTTATGCCTGGACAAGCTGGCAGCCCGTGAAAGAAAACAGCCAGAATCGACTAGAGACCAAGACAACAGCTCCAGAGAAAGTAGACTGTATTGCAGTTTGATTTCTTATTGCAGTTTGATTTCTTATACACACTTTGCCTCACTTTTAGTATGCCTTCCTGAACCAAAGAGGTTATGTGGATAAAATATTCCCAAGACTCCCTTGTGGCTAGACTCTACATTGAAAGTAGATTTTTTTTTTTTTAATGTGTAAGAGTGTACTGTCTGCATGTAGGTTGGTGCACCCATGTTGTGCAATGCCTCGGAGGTCAGAAGAGGGCGTCAGATTCACCCGGAACTGGAGTTAAAGACGGTTCTTAGCCGCCATGTGGGTGCTGGGAATCGAACCCAGGTCCTCTCCAAGAGCAATCAGTGCTCTTAACCGCTGAGCTATCTCTCCAGCCCCAATAGTAGATTTTTATTAGATGAGATGTAGGAGTCAGCAAGCAACACAAGGCAGCAGCTGCATGATCATAGATTCTTTGGGCGAGGATGGCCCTGGTGGCTTTTGGTGCCTCTGCTCTGTGAGTCACAGAGGTTTGAATGCTATTTAGGCTTATAGTGGAATTCCCACCACAGTTGTCTGGTGGCCTGATAGGGTATTATTCTAGCTGTGTCTCATTTGGTTTCACAAATATAAACTTTTTCACTGTCTCTCTAGGAAATTCCTCAAGATTCTATGTACCACACAGTATAATGTAAAAGTATGTAATAGATTTTTCTTTATAAATCAGAGGAGGTAGATTCTATCATATGCCATTAATTTTTTGTCTCTTAAACTGAGAACTAGGGATTAACCCCAAATTAATTTTTGGATAAAATTTAGAAACTATTAAATTAATTATATGGTGTCTGCAATATTTCATATTAAGAACAAAAAATCAGTGCTCTCATTTATATTTTTTTTGAATAAATTTTTTTTTATGGATAAATTTTTTTTTGGATAAATTTTTGAAACTTAAATTAATTACAGCATGTCTGAAGTGGTTTACATTATTAAAAAAAGATCAACTGTACTCATTTATGGTGCTCACATAATACATTTATTCATGAAACACATATTTATTGTTTGTATATTAGACAGGGCATATAGCAATTCAAAGTAAAACAACCCTATTTTCACGATTTTAGGAAGAAGAAGACAGTATGTAAACTATGCAGTTTGTAGAATGATGGCGGTCCTAGGGAGAAAAGAAAGGCAAGGAAGGAGGTAAGAACCTACTGGGACCGCAGGAAAACTTCACAAAGAAATGCTATTTGAGTGAAGATTTGAAAGTGGAGCATTGTGGGCAGAGGAAGCAAAAATGCAAGGCCTTCAGGTCTAGGCACAGTATTTCTGGTAGATAGAAGGTGAGGAGACCAGAGAAGCTGACACACAGGGAATAAAGTGCCTTTAAGTTCATACACTCAAGAGCAAAAGTATAATAATCTTATGCTAAAGATTTGTGTACAAGCAACTAGAATATTTATGATTTTATAATTATCAATAAGATGCAAAACTTCTGACCTAAGAGGACACTGGAGGCATATACCTTCCCAGGGACTTTTGGATTGTCAGTGAGAAATAAAATGCAAATAACTCAGGGAAGGTATACTTACAAAAGACTATAAATATACCAATAACAATGGCAGACACTTTGGGTACATGAACTCATTATGTACACTGCATACCAACCTTACAATGTCAGGTATATTTTTATATAATTGAATTTTTAGCTCTGATTTTCAGATCAAGAAATTAAAACTAAAAGTGGTCGGCAATGTTCCCAAGACCATAACCGGTAAATAGAAGAGTTTCAGTTAGAAACAAGATAGTCTGATTTCATATCTGAGATAGTTACTTTTATGTGTCAACATTATTGAGTAGAGGGATACCCATGGATAACCCTAAAACATCATTTTAGGGTTCATATTTATGAAGGCGTTTCTGGAAGAAGGTAGCAGCCGAGGCACACAGGGAAAAAAGTAGGGAGTTTGCTGTCTTTTTGAACTCTTCAAATATCTGTGCTCTCTGGCCTTTGGCCTTGAATTATATTTATTATACCCCAAGTTTCCTGGACCTTCAGCTAGCACAGGGAAGTCCAGGGACCTCTTGGCCTCCACAATCACAGCCAATTTTGACATCTCTCTGCATGAATACCTTTATATATCCCATTTGTTCTGTTTCTCTGAATAACTTGAATATATCATTCTTCTTGAAGATTTCCACAACCTCTCACAGTAGGCTGAACTCTCTATTCAAGTGAATTTCCTGCCTTGCAAGTACAAATAGTTTTACTTTCATCTTTTGGTGAAACGGAGTGCAAGAGAGATGTGTTCTACTAGCAGGAGACTTCCGTGGGCTTAAAGAAGTAATTTGTGACATTCTAATTTTAGCTTTTCTTCTTATGACCTTCTCCATTAAAAAAACTCTTTGTTCCCTTTAGATTTCCCTCTATTTATTTTCCCAGATTCCCCATTTCTCCTTCCTACAAGTTAAAATAGTGAATAAAAACTATTTAAAATGCAGAGAATGATAGAAAATGTTTAAGGACCATACTATTTTAATATGCATCAGCTTTATTTATTTTTTTTGGTCTTTTTGAGACAGGGTCTCCCTGTAGCCCCAGCTGTCCTGGAACTTGCTCTGTAGACCAGGCTGGCCTTGAACTCACAAAGATCCGCTTGCCTCTGCTTTATTTTTATATAATTGAATTAGGCTATATTTTCTGTAAAATAGTTGGAATTATAGAAAAGTATAAATAACTAGAAAAAGGCATCTTCATATTATCCAGAAAATATCTTATTATTTATATCTAACCTCTCAATATTTTTATTTATTTTTGAGTGATTGAACCAATGGCCTCACATATTATGAGCATGACCTCTATTATTAACTTGCATCCTATAGCCTTTCAGTATTTTTTAAAAATTAGTTTATTTTTGAGCTGGGCATGGTGGTGCATACCTTTAATCCCAGCACTTGGGAGGCAGAGGCAGGCAGATCTCTGTGAGTTCAAGGCCAGCCTGGTCTACAAAGAGAGATCCAGGCCAGCTGAGATTAAAGGTAGACCCTGTCTCAAAAAGACAAAAATAATTAATTTATGTATTTATTTTTTTACTGTCATTAAACTTTTTCCATAAGCCATACATCATTTCCCAATCAAATCTAGAGTTGCTTCCCTTTCCATGTACCCCACCCCACCCAAGTCCCTGCACTCTGCCATATATGTCCTGCATCTTTTTCTGAGCCTTTCCAGAGTTTTTTTTTCAGTTCTTTTGTTGTTTTTCTCGCCAACGGGGAGGCGACAGTGATAGATACCGATTATATATATCTATATAGAGGTTATATAGACATAGTGTTATTATTTAAATTAGACTCTATATGCATATATCTATAAATATATACATCTACACATATCACTTGAATTAGAGGACTTTTTTTTTTTCCTAAAAGACGTCATGTTTTCCTTAAGGAAGTGCTTGAAGATTCCTTTTGGCAATCCCAAGCAACCATCAATCCTGCACTTTTGCTCCACATTGGGGTCTTTCCGTCCCATGGTCCCCCAAATGAAGTCCGGTAAGCACGTGTCCTGTCTTGTTACCCCTGTACTAGCCTCCTTGATATGGCCCAGGTAGTCCAACAATGGCAGTCTATATTCTGACGAGGCTGAAATCCCCTTAGCTCTTTAGTCCACAAGCTGGATATCTCAGTAGTTCCCATCTGGCATTGAAGGCTTGGAGGATTCTTGGAGAGACATGAGTCTTCAGTCCATATTGGAAGGTTAAAAAGTTGGGTCTCATGTCTTTGAGGAGTGCCCAAAGAGGTAGCAGCCACAGAGTAGATGCACTTGCCAGTAAGAATTAAAGACAGGCCAAACCACAGTACTCTCTCTTTTTTTTTTTCTTTTTGCCTTTTCACTAAGATCTCAAGTTTTATGTCTGCAGTACAATTTCCCTGAATTTACTGATTATTTATTTCTGGTTGTACTTTCATTTTGGATGCTTAAGGCCACACAGTTAGCACAGATTAACCAAGGTTTTTGTTTTCTCAAGGTCAGTTAAGGATCTTGTCCTCAGGGGTCTCTCAGGTTTTTTTTTCTGGGGGGGGGGAGGGTGGGAGCTCCTTGCTTCTTTCAGCTTTTCATTTACCACTTCCATTCACTCGAGGACAAAATCAGGTCTTGCTAGACCAGGCTTCCTTTTCTGAAGCATGAGAAGACTTTCCTCTTTGTAGACTGGACACTGGATGAAGTCCCATTAGTGGCTCTCAAGGCCTCCCTGAAAAGGAAGACTGGGGACCCACATTTGCAGGACATTTCAAGAGATGCCCCCATGCATAATCCCCTAAGACTTGGTTGACCTCTGAGGGCAAGGAACAAAGTTATCCCTTAGGTCCCTCGGTCAAATTGGAATGGATGTAGTATTAGTCACTTTTCTGTTGCTGTGATAAAACACCATAACCAAGGAACTTAAAAAGGAAGAGTTTATTTGAGCCTATGAATGATGGTCCCAGGGAATTAGAGTCAATTGTGGCGGGAGGCAGGGTGGCTGGAGCAGCAAGCCAAGGGTCACATCTCGCAAAGAGCACAGGAAGCAGAGAGAGTGACTGGAGACAGCAAGGCTTGTTAAACTCACTAAGCCTGTCCCCAGTAACATACTTCCTCTAGCACGGCCACACCTTCTAAGACCTCCAAGAACAGTGCCACCAACTGGAGACAAATGTCTGAATACTTAAAGCCTATGGGGGACACTCATTCAAACCACACAGATGTTAAGTATGGTCGATAAGCACCCAGAAAGGCTAAGTTGCACCAGCCTGTTACATTGCACCTATGTTAAAATTGTATCCTTTGGAAACAAACTGTATGTTATTTCCATATCATATTTCTTGAGTCCCATCTTTCCATTTTAATCCCATATTACTCTAAAAGATTCACATGTACCCTCTATCATGTACCAAAAACCCAAGGTCTGAAAATAAATGTTAGGTCAGCTCTAGAACCTGTTTAGGGATTCACAATGCAAGAGCATGGTTGTCTTTAGATCATGTCTTTAGATCATGTCTTTAGATCATTTAGATCATTTGCTCAGTTTGTCTTACAACTAGGTATCCCACAGATGAGGGATACCATTCATCTTTTGTTTTTCTGGGATTGTGTTACTTCACTTAGCATAAAATCTTCTAGTTCCATCCATTTACCTGCAAATTTCATGATGTCATCTTTCTTTGCCACTGCATAGAACTCCATTGTGTAGATGTACCACATTTTCTCTATTCACTCGTCAGTTGAGGGGCACTTGGTTTGTTTCCAGCTCCTTGCTATTGTGAAGAGGGCTGCAATAAACATGGCTGTATGTGTATCTCTGTGGTAGGAAGAGTCCGAGGGATATATTTTCAGAAGTGGTATGGCTGGGTCAGGTGGTAGGCTCATTTTGAGTCTTTTAAGGGTTCTCCATACTGCTTTCCATAGTGGTTGTACAAGTTTGCATTCCCATCAGCAGTGGATGAGTGTTCCCCTTTCCCCACACCCTCCCCAGCATTTAGTATCATTTGCTTTCTTGATCCTTGCCAGCTTTATTGGGGTGAGATGATATCTTAAAGTGGTTTAATTTGCATTTCCTTAATTATTAGTGATATTGAACACTTTTTAAGATGTTTCTCAGCCATCTCTAATTCCTCACTTTTGAGGTCTCTGCTCAGCTCTTTACTCCATCTTTTGAGTGAGTCACTTGTTTTCTTTAGTACTTTTTAAAGACCTATCTATCGAATTGCTTGTGCCTTCCTTAGTAGGATCGAAAGTTATTCCATGGGAATGTACAATTTCCCCCTGTTAAAATATGACAAATTGGTTTTACCTGTAAGGATGCTTTGTACCTCATAATTATCACTTTAGCTTAGAAAATGAAGAAAAAAAAAACAGGAAAGATGCAGGAAGTTTATGGCAGAATGCACGATTGGGATGGGGGTGCGGGGTGGGGGGGTGGGGGGAAGGGAAAGGAAAGTGCCTGGAACGGACGAAAGTTGTATGAAAATACACAAAGGCATCATTAAAATCTACTTAACTATCTTAAATTGCTTGTGTCCTTTCCTCTTAGTAGGCTTGAAAGGTTTGTTACCTGGAACAAACTGTCAGGCCCATGAAAGGAAACAGCCAGAACTTGATCAGAGTCCAAAACGACAGCTCCGAGACAAAGTAGATTGTTTTGCTTCTCGCATCCACTGTGCCCCTTTTCATAAGTCTAGGGAACAATCTGTGGCAGAGGGGGTGTGGTAGACATGTAAAACCGCTGATATGCAATTGGGGTGAATGGGTGAAACTAAGGCAAACATAAGTCTGGGACACTTATTTGATCCAAACTTGATTGCAAACATACAAGCCCCCCCCCCAATGGATGGTGGGGGACCCTGGGCGTGTGGGTTTGGGCACAACTGCTGCAAATTGGTTTTACATGACGATTGCTTGTACTCATATTAAATTATTACTTATTGTTAAAAATGAACAAAGAAAGAAAGTAAGATAAAAAAATTCGGGGGGAAGTTTTCTCTATTATTCTGTTGACAATCTGATCAATCCCATGTCTCTTGGGATTCTTCTTCTTCCTCTTCTATGAATGTGGATGTTTGATCTTTTAACACATAGTCCCCACATTTCCTGGTTGTTCCCACTCTTGTAGATGTTCTTAAAGTTTTTCCATAGTCTTTACTTGAGTTTTTTTCTTGTTCTCGGTAGTTATCTTCTTTAGGTCTGGTATTTCTTTTTTTTCTCTTCCTCACTTCTGCTTCTGAGGTTTTTTTTTTTTTTGCCATTCTTTCCTTTTGATTGGATTGCCTGTTCCATTTCCTTTTTCCATTCTCTTCTTCCTGTGTTTTCTTTCCTATTTCCACTTCCTTTTGAGCTTCTCCAATCTTCTTCTGTCAGCTCCTTGTTTCACTCATTGGTTACTTTTTCATTTCAGCATGGGGGGGGGATCTTTTTCAGTGGTTCCCACTTCCTCTAGGGTTTGTCATTTTTTTTTTTTTCTCTAGCTCTTTCCGAGAGTCCTGTCATTTTCCTTTTAGTTCGTCAAAGTTTATCCATTGATCTCCTTTATAGTCCTTTCTGAGTTTCATTCTCTCTTCTTCTTAGTTTATGAGTGCTTTGAATACATCTGTGATTGTTTTTCTATGATCTGTGTGCTGGGTTACCTCTAGGGAGATCCCATTGTAGGAGTCATCCACAGGGTCCATAGAGTTTAGTGTGGAGTTATTCTCTTTTCCCATATTGTTCTTTCTATGTGCTCTTGGCATGTGGTTTGACACTTTTCTGTATATTCTGATGGGAATTCTATTATGCCTCTCACTATGTTGAAGGATTGCTTGCCTTGATTCCTTCAGGTGACTTGTTGTATTCTTGTGTATTGTATAGGGAGTGGTCTTGTCTAGGTTTTCAGTCTTTTCAATTTTGTTATATTGAGAAGGTTTATAGCTCACTCTTCCCTTTCTGTTCTGTAAGAACTGGGTAGGTTAACAAGTCCATATGACACCTCTGACACTGAATCCCCAGTCCCATCCGTTGCCCAGCCACTTTCCTCTGGAGTTCCAGTTGGGCGGGGTGTGAGTTGCTTACTTAGCCTGCGTGCTGGTATCCTCCACCTCCTGCTGCCGGGCAGCAGTTGACCACAGGCCTCTGTTTTGAACATCAGCTCCCAACACCTAGAATCATTACCTATGAGTTTTTATTTATATTGGAAGATGTGTCTTGTCTGCATGTATGTAAGTGCACCTGTTGCATGTAGTGCCTGTAGAAGCCAGGAAAGGGGCATCAGATCCCTGGGAATTGGAATTACACACAGTTGTTAGGCACTGTGTGGGTACTGAGAATCAAACCCGTGGTTCTGGAAGAACAGCCACTGCTCTTAAGCTGCGTGGGTCTCTCCAGCTTCTTCCCCTTCAGTAATTTGTAAATATGGATTTATTTTTTAACCAGTAGTTTTTATTGGGGTCACTAGACAGGATTATGGGTGAAGCGTTACTTACCGGAGCAGAAGTGACTGAAAAACAGCTGCAATCCTGGAAAAAGCCCCACTTGTATTGAGAGGTGTGGATTCACAAATCACAAATGCATAGCCCTGGACGGTCTCTGTAAAACTTGCAGGCAGCTCAACAGGGGTTCTGGAATCTCTATCCTCTACTCTGTAGGCTCTGCATGTCATCTCTTCCCTATCAATTGTTTACTCCTTCTATAAAGCTTGAGAGAGGACTTTAAGAATCTTCTAAGCTTCCACTTTCCCAGATATGTGGCTATTTTTTTTTTGGAAAATTTTTCAATTGAATGTTTTGTGCTTTCAAGAAAAACATCTCAAACAAGTCTGAAAACATCATTTAACATTAATTTTTTTGTCTTTTTTTTTCTCCTGTAGCCACGCAGGAACTTGTGTGATTCACATTGGCGCTGCAACTTCACAGAGATCGCCTGCCTATGCCCACCCACCTCCTGAATGTTGGGATTGAAAGGTATTCACCATGCTGCCTGGTTTATACTTGAGTTTTAAACCTAGTTAAGGCTACAGTCTATGCAGTAATTTCAGTTACTGAGTGTTTCAAAAGTAGATAAAGTACAGAGGATAATAAAACTCTCTAGATGGAGGAAAGCAAATCTGACAGTGTTTGAAGTCCCATTCTTGCAGAGAAAGTGTGGCTTCATGTTCTTCATCTGTAAAACTGGGTACACCACGTAAACCCTACTTCACAGGGTTTATTTATTTATTTATTTTATGTTTTCGAAACAAAATGAATAATTCGACTTGTAAAACTTTTAGATAGCATTGTATTATCTATATCAATGTGTCTTCGAGAGAGTCGGGAAGACAGTGGCGAGCGGAAGGGGAACAGCCAGTGCTCTCCAAGTTGCTGTGGCATCTCTCCCGCCTGCCCCCTCAAGTTATTGTTTAATGTTAATTAAAAGAGTTATGTTTATAGAATAAACATTGGTTATTATACTAACTGCTATCCAGTACTCACAGATAGAAACCACTCCAATTATCCTTTTTCTAGTGCCTGATTCCTTTGGCATTTGTCTTCTGCCTCCTTCCTGAGCTCCTTCACCTTCTTTTCAAAGAATAAAATGTGTTGCATTGGAGACGATGGGTCTGCTAGTAGGAAAATGGTTAGAGTCGTAAGAAAATCGGTTCAAAGCGGCTGGGAGAGATGGCTTCAGCAGTGTAAGAGTGCCCGACCGCTCCCGCGAGGGACCCCGTGGGGTTCGATCCCCAGCACTCCTCCACACAGCAGCTGAAAACCCGTCTTCGTACCCAGCTTCAGGGGGACTCGGTGCCGTCTTCTGGAACCTCGTGGTGGACATACCGGTGCCAACAGCGGGCACGACCCCTACATGGCAGACAGGACATGCATCACATAATAAGAAAATGTAAAAAAATTGAATTTTAAAAAAAACAAAAGAACGATTGGTTCTCTTACAGGAGGGACTGCAGTTTGTTTTGCTCCAAACCACATTAAAATCACACTCAGGTGACACAACACCCCTGCTCGGGCTCTGTGGGCTCTCGAAACACATATGACACACACACACACACATCACACCCACCACACACAACACACACAACTAAATCGCTTACCAACCATCCCCATAACAACAAAAAATAATAAAAATAAACTTTTAAATGTCTCATTGTGGAGAGATGGCCAGTTAGGTTAAGTGCTCACATGAGGATCCCTTGACTTCAGATCCCTAGACTCCAACCTGAAAAGCCAGGCATGGTTTGGCGCGCTATTCTGTAATGACATAGTCTCTGACAGGTTCAGGAGGAATAAGTGTAGGGACGACAGATCGGTGGGGGTGGGTGCAGGCCAGTCGGAGCTGAGAACCCGGAGAGATCATGGGTCACGCCACTGAGACTTGTCTCGAGAAATGAGGTGTGGAGAACCACAGGACTGGCCTGAAGTGGCACCTGCTAGCCCGCACACCTGCCCACAGAGCACACAGACAGACAGACACAGCAGGCATGGTGCACACACATAACATCACCCCCCAACAAAGGTTAAGTTTAGTCAAAGGAAAGAACCCTTGGACGGTCCTCCCCAATTTTCTTGCAGACAATCATACTGAAATCTGCCCACATATTTTACTTATTTAGTATTATTTATTTATTGTTGTTTATTATTATTTATTATTTTGTATTTTTGTATCAGATCCGCAGTTTAGGTTTTTTTTTTTTGTGCACCCGTGTCATGCACTGCTGCGGAGGTCAGAAGAGGCTCAGATTCCCCTGGAACAGGCTGGAGTTCTACCCCCCCAAACCCCAACCCCCCACTCCCTCACACCACTCCACCACCCACCCCCCCCCCCCCCACCCCCCCCCCCCCACCCCCCCACCCCCCCCCCCCCCCCCCCCCCCACCCCCCCCCCCCCTCCACCCCCCCCACTCCCCCCCCCCCCCCCCCCCCCCCCCCCCCCCCCCACCCCCCTTTTTTTTTTTTTGGAATTTATTAATTTTTTTTTTTTTTAGGTTCTTACTGCATTGGGTGCTGGGGATTCGAACTGGGGTCCCTCTGCCAAGCGCAGTTGTGCTCTTAAGCCCCTAGGCTATTTTACTATATTGAATGTCCATTGTGTATAAATTTTATTTTCCCTTTGTTATATACCTTTCCTAAAACAATTTTTGTTGGGTAATAGACCATTGATATGTTACATTAATTTGGCCAAAGGTGATTTGATCTGTAGCAAACTATGCCCTAAGTTAGCCCTAAGTCAGTATGTAGGGGAATTGCAAACTAATATAAGAGCACATTCTTTTAACAGCTAACTAGCTGAGACTTGGCAAATCATAGCACTCTTTTCAGCTGTGCAGAGCTGTGACTAATTAGCTAGCTCTGTATGTCGTTTCCTTTTTTTAAAAAATAAATAAAAAAAATAAAATTTTTATTTATTTTTGTTTTTATTTATGTATTTTTTATGTCTTATGAATGTACGGTCTGGCATGTAGGTTGTTGCAGCCGTTTGTGCAATGCCAGAGAGAGTCGACCGAGATGAGGGCGTCGGATTCCCTGAACTGGAGTTAAAGACGGTTCTCAGCCGTCCATGTGGGTGCTGGGGATGGAACCCGGGTCCTCTGCAAAGCCATTGGCGCTCTTAAACCACTAGCCACTCTTCCTCCACCCCACTGTCGTTCCTCCTTTTTTGCCTCCAAATACCGTGTGTGATGCTGCTGGGTGGAACTCTCTGAACTTTTATTGGTTCAGAGTGCACTATTTGATTCATGAATGTTTTCTTTCTTCAAGTAAATTAATTTGTTGAAAGCAGTTTCTTTTACAACGGGCGTGGGTGGCGCACGCGCTTTAATCCTCACTTGGGAGCAGAGGCAGGCGGATCTTTTGAGTTCAAAGCCAGCCTGATCTTTACAGAGTGAGTTCCAGGACAGCTGGGACTACAGGAGGACCCTGTCCTCGAAGACCAAAAAAAAAAAAAAAAAAAAAAAAAAAAAAAGGGTTCTTTCACATATACCATTACGTAACTTTTCTGTAGTATTAGTATTGGGGGTTCGTTACAATTTTAAAACAAATATTCGGTGAATAGTGGTATTTAGTTTTTTTTTGCGTGTGATTTTTTTCCATGTAAAATTGGTTGTCACAAAAATGAAAACACTTTAATTAACCTGTAATGATTATAATAGTATTATCTGGAAATCATGTACAAACCTAAAAAAAAAAAAGTCTGTAAACATTAAAAGAAAACACTGTTTAGTCCACTACAGAAGTGAGCAATCTGCTGAACAGCTTTGATTAATTTTATTCTAACCATGTTTTCTTCCTAAAACGCACACCAACTTTCCTTCCTCCAGCCTTTCCACATGCCGGAGATAAACTATCTGTTAAAAAAAGGGTAGTTCCATCCTCTTTTATTTTTTATTTTTTATTTTTTGTGTTTTTGAGACAGGGTCCGCCCTGTACCCCAGCTGTCCTGGAACTCACTCTCTGTAGCACAGGCCTGGCTTGAACTCACAAAGATCTGCCGGCCTCGTCTCCCGAGTGCTAGGAATCAAGGCGTGTGCCACCACGCACCGGCTTAGTTTGCAGCTTTTAAACATTGATATTGCAGCAAACTAGCGTTCCTCAATTGAGTTAATATTTTCTGGAAACATAATTTAAATATCTGTACAGTTTTACCATGTGAAGCATAAATAAATTTATCTACAATTTCCTGTTTGGGACACAGTTTGGTTATTGTCATTTTTAATTATATTAAATAATAGTGAGTGCAGAAACTTTGTTCTCCTTACATACTAGTTACTTAGATGACTAGAAGTAAAGGTTTTTACTAGAAGGTAAAAACTGTTAAGGCATTAACAGATTTTTATAACTTTTATTAGTTGTTATTTCTATGACACAAGCATCCTGAGCCCTCCCAATTCTCTTTCTTTCTCCCGCTCCTGTCAACTCCCTCTCCTCCCCACAGTCCCTTTCCCATATTCATGTTTTTTTGTTTGGGACCCCGAGTTTAACCAGGGTCATCGTATGCCAGCCATGGTCTGTAGCTATCCACTGGAGTCTGGCGGGCTCCTAGTGGGTAACAACTAAAGACAACTTATGCTCCTCCCCCAGAATTCACCAGTAGTCAGTAATTCATCAAGGAGGTGTAACGGCCTGTGAGACCCTCCTGGATCCATCGACTGTTGCGAAGGCCCAGTGCAGGAACTGTGGCTTCGGTGAGGGTGAGATCAGGATTGCAAGGGCAGTGCTTGCCAGGG
This sequence comes from Rhizomys pruinosus, assembly GCA_009823505.1. Lineage (NCBI taxonomy): Eukaryota > Metazoa > Chordata > Mammalia > Rodentia > Spalacidae > Rhizomys > Rhizomys pruinosus. The sequence goes on from VZQC01008141.1 coordinate 63,647, forward strand.
AGATGGCAGCTGCAGCCCTTCCTGTCCTCCACCTCTGGCTCTGGCAGTTATTCTTTCCTTCTTCTGCCATGTTTCCCAAAGGTGTATACATATTTGAATATGTTGTCACTGTTCTCCAGAACACCTGTTCTTTACAGTGTATAATAGGCAAGACACCTTTTCTAGAAGTACTTTCTTTGCTTAAATTCACAAATGGAAACATGTTTTCTTTTTTATTAACATTTTTGTTTACCACTCGGACTGCATTCTTTCTATCTACTCTCCTGAAAGAGAGAAGCAATTCATCAATGGCAAGTGGCAGTTGCAGTAAAGCAACACCAAGAGCGGCTTCAACTCAGGAGGGAATAGCTATGCTCTCCTCCTCATCTGGTTTCTGGTACTCTACACGGTCAGAGATACTTCTCTAGTAACATACTAGAGAAATGATCCCTGAAGATAGTCTTGAAAAACTGTTTATTAATTGCTGTCATTCTGACTGCACACAATTTATTTCTTAAACATTTGCACTTCATATGTCACCAAGTCAACATTTCACGCTTAGATAATCTTAAAACTGGATTATTTATATCACAATTTTGGCTTAATTGCAAAAAAGAAAACACACCCATATGGATAACATTACTTTAGGTATTGCTTTTGTGGATTGTTAATAAAGTTCATTCTCAAAACAACATAAAAAATAAAGTGCAGCTACATTTAGATATTTCCCTGAACAAAAGAAAACTCTCATCAAATGACTCTAAGCTATTTAAACCTTTATAGATAAATCTTCCTCATAGAATGAGACTTTTCCAGTAAGATGATACTTTTTTTTCAACATAAATTTATTTTTATTTTTTTAACACAACTAGACCCTGATTCCCCACCCTAACCCCCAACCCCGCCACGTTAGCTCATGCATTCTGGCCAAACATGCTTTTCATCTCTCTTCTCTAGTCTGTTCTCAATATTCTCCATGAGGAAGTTGACCTGTTTTGAGCAGAAGTTCAGTTCTCGTCAGTTCTTTTGATTGCAGTCATTTCTGTTTGTTGTGTGTTGTTCCAATATGCATTAGTTCCAACTGTTTGGACAAAGTCAGGGGGCCCTACACAAGAAATACTTACAAGCTCAGGTAATTGGCACACTCGATCATAGGAACTGTGAAAAGAATTATTCTCTATTCAGAACCAAATATAATACTAAAGTCTCCTTAAGCTATGCACTTAAGCAAAATATATTAATACAGGAGAGCTCTGATATCAGCAATGGATTATTCTACGAAGGAGATGTTGGCCAGGGGATCCAAGCCCCCCCACCAAAAGGTAAAGGCTTCTTGCATGTAAACTGGGATACCTGCAAGAAGAGAGGCGTTAAAGCCCTGCTGTCAAAGACCTGATGTAAGCATGGGAAAGATGTATTGAGACCACATTTGCAAGTGTATAGTTGGTCTCTGGAATACCAGAGAGTGTTACCAAAGGCCACTAAACCAATAAAGCAAATATAGGTCTCCTTGATTCAAGCAAGACTTCTCCGTCAGCACCAGCTACACCTCACCTGCCTCGAAATACTGTGCAGTAGTGGCAGTCATATGCCTGTATATCCCAAATTTAACTGGCTATTAGCTCTCTCCTTGGAGGAATAACCCACGGCTGATTCCACAAGCTCACATCCTCTAGTGGTTAGGAGATGTTATAAGCCACATTAAGACCCTGTCATATTTTACAGAAAAAACATAATCCATGGATTAACATACCATCCAAACATCTGTGTCTATACCAAAGTAACCTACCATAACAGTTAGTACTGTTTGAATACCTATATATCTATCCAGTTTTGCCCAGACTCTGTCTACAGGTTACATGGTGTTTTAGGACTTAGTAAAAGTAAATATGTGTATATTAAACAACACTGGTTTAAAGGCTCTGATAAAAACGGTAATGCATCTGAGTTAATTGGAGATATAAATTGCTGTTGTCCACATTTGTTTTACTTAAAATCTGTATAACAATAACTTTGGGATTGGCACATACAAATGTTCCCTATAATTTTTCTGTTGTACAGTATCACCTTGCGGCATTCTATTTCACCTATAGCACGATTTAACTTGAAAATTAAGTTTGCTTCCCAAATTAATCACATACAGTCACCCAAAACAGCATGGGTGAATTTGATGCAATCTGTGCCTTGATTCCACCCTAGAGGTATATATAATACAACTGCTTTTTTGAGACTCATGGGTCAAATAAAAAAAGGGGGATACAGATAGATATGAAACCTCTTTGTCAAAAACCTTGCAATTCAAATCTTAAAACTATGTTCCAACAGGTCAAAATGTGACCAACTTAATGGCTGAGAAAGAAAAAATACAGCTTTGCATTGAGTAGGATGTACCAGAAAGTGCCAGCAGAGAGCTTGGCCCATCTGAACATTGAAGGGAAGAAAAGCCTAAGATTGCTACAAACATCAAGCCCCTCTGTGGATCCTACTTGTAACAACTATTTACAATGAGTCCTAACGAAACTTACCTTTTAAGTGCTGCAAAGGTTTTAATACGAGGGACTTTCTTACCTCCCCCCATAGAACAAGGAGAAATATGATGATGATAAGGTTGTTCTCCAACTGTAATTTGGAGCCAACTGTTATAGAGGTAATCTCTAATAAAACTGGTAAATCTGCCTTCTTTAATTGACTGATAGACATAGGAACTGTGAAAAGGATTATTCTCTATTCAGAACCAAATATAATACTAGAGTCTCCTTAAGCTATGCACTTAAGCAAAATATATTAATACAGGAGCTCTGATACCAGCAATGGATTATTCTACCAAGGAGATGTTGACCAGGGGATCCAAGCTCCCACAAAAGGTAAAGGCTCCTTGCCTCCAAACTGGGATATCTGCAAGAAGAGGGGCGATAAGGTCCTGCTGTCAAAGACCTGATGTAAACATGGGAAAGATGTATTGAGACCACACATGCAAGTGTACAGATGGTCTCTGGAATACCAGAGAGTGTTACCAAAGGCCACTAAACCAGTAAAGCAAATATAGGTCTCCTGGAGTCAAGCAAGACTCCTCTGTCAGCAGCAGCTACACCTCACCTGCCTGGAAATCCTGTGCAGTAGTGGCAGCCATATGCCTGTATATCCCAAATCTAATTGGCTATTGGCTCTCTCCTTGGAGGAATAACCCATGGCTGATGCCACAAGCTTACATCTTCTAGTGGTTAGGAGATGTTATAAGCCACAGTAAGACCCTGTCATATTTTACAGAAAAAAAGGTAATTCATGGATTAACATACCATCCAAACATCTGTGTCTATACCAAAGTAACCTACCATAACAATTAGTAATTTTTAAATACCTATATATCTAATTGCTTGTGCTTCATTAGTAGGATCGAAAGGTTATTCCATGAATTACAATTTTCCCCCCGTTAAATATGACAAATTGGTTTTACATGAAGGATGCTTGTACTCATAAATTATTACTTATTGTTAAAAAATGAAAAAAATAAAGAAGTAATAGAAAAAAAATTGGGGAATTTTTCATCTATTATTCTGTTGACAATCTGATCAATACCATTCTCTTGGGATTCTTCTTCTTCCTCTATCCCTATGATGTGGAGGTTTGATCTTTTCACAGTGTCCCACATTTCCTGGTTGTTCCACTCTTGTGTATTTTTAAATTTTTCATAGTCTTTACTTGAGTTTTTTACTTGTTCTCTGTTATCTTCTAGGTCTGGTATTCTTTTTTCTGCTTCCTCCATTCTGCTTCTGAGGTTTTTTTTTTTTTCCCATTCTTTCCTTTTGATTGGATGCCTGTTCAATTTCCTTTTTCATTTCTTCCTGTGTTTTCTTTCCTATTTCCACTTCCTTTTGGAGCTTCTCAATCTTTTCTTGTAGCTCCTTGTTTCACTCATTGGTTTCATTTTTCATTTCAGCATGGGATCTTTTCAGTGTTTCCACTTCCTTCTGGAGTTTGTCATTTTTTTTTTTTCTCTAGCTCTTTCTGGAGTCTGTCATTTTCTCCTTTTAGTTCATTCCGAAGTTTATCATTGTCTCCTTTTAGGTCCTTTCTGAGTTTTTCATTCTCTCTTCTTAGTTCTATGAGTGCTTTGAATACATCTGTGATTGTTGTTCTATGATCTGTGTGCTGGGTTACCTCTAGGGAGATCCCATTGTAGGAGTCCTCCACAGGCTCCCTAGAGTTTGGTGTGGAGTTATTCTGCGCTTTTCCCATATTGTTCTTTCATTGTGCTCTTGGCATGTGGTTTGCCTTTTCCCTGTTTTCTGATGGGAATTTTGAATGCCTCTGCACCTTGTTGAAGGATTGCTTTCCTTGATTCCTTCAGGTGACTTTGTTGTATTCTTTTTATGTATGGAGAGTTGGCTTGTCTAGGTTTCAGGCTTTCAATTTTGCTTATATATTGGAAGGTATAGCTCACTCTTCCCTTTCTGTTCTGTAAGAACTGGGTGGTTAACAATCCAGATGACACCTTCTGAGCACTGTATTCCCTCCGTTGCCAGCCACTTTCTCTGGAGTTCCAGTTGGGCGGGGTGTGAGTTGCTTACTTAGCCTGCGTGCTGGTATCCTCCACCCCTGCTGCTCGGGCAGCAGTTGCCCACAGCCTCTGTGTTTGAACATCAGCTCCCAACACCTAGAATCATTAATTTATTTTTATTTTATTTGAATGAGTGTCTTGTCTGCATGTATGTAAGTGCACCTGTGCATGTAGTGCCTGTAGAAGCCAGAAGAGGGCATCAGATCCCCTGGAATTGGAGTTACACACAGTTGTTAGCCACTGTGTGGGTACTGAGAATCAAACCCGTGGTCTCTGGAAGAACAGCCACTGCTCTTAACTGCTGTGGGTCTCTCCAGCTTCTCCCCTTCAGTATTTTTAATATGGATTTATTTTTTGTGAACCAGTGAGTTTTTATTGGGGTCACTAGCAGGAGTATGGGTGAGCAGTTACTTACAGGAGCAGAAGTGACTGAAAAACAGCTGCATCCTGGAAAAGCCCACTTGTATTGAGAGGTGTGGATTCACAAATCACAAATGCCATAGCCCTGGAGGTCTCTGTACAACTTGCAGGCAGCTCCACAGGTCTGGAAAATCTCTACTCTGTAGCTCTGCATGTCAGTCTCTTCCCTATCAATTGTTTACTCCTTCTATAAAGCTTGAGAGAGGACTTTAAGAATCTTCTAAGCTTCCACTTTCCCAGATATGTGGCTATTTTTTTTTGTAAAATTTTCATTGAATTTTTGTGTATCTCAAAAAGAACATCTCAAACAATCTGAAACATCATTATACATATTTTTTTTGTCTTTTTTTTTGTAGCCCCAGCTGGCCTTGTATTCACTATGTAGACGAAGCTGGCCTTTAACTCACAGAGATCTGCCTGCTACCTCCTGAGTGTTGGGATTAAAGGTATTCACCATGCTGCCTGGTTTATACTTGAGTTTTAAACCTAGTTAAGGCTACAGTCTATGCAGTAATTTCAGTTACTGAGTGTTTCAAAAGTAGATAAAGTACAGAGGATAATAAAACTCTCTAGATGGAGGAAAGCAAATCTGACAGTGTTTGAAGTCCCATTCTTGCAGAGGAAAGTGTGGCTTCATTTCTTCATCTGTAAAATGGGGACACCACGTACACCTACTTCACAGGGTTATTTATTTATTTATTTATTTATTTTTAGAACAAATGAAGTTCTACTTGTAAAACTTTTAGAATAGCATTTGTATTTATCTATTCAATGTGTTCTCTGGGAGAACAGCCAGTGCTCTCAAGTGCTGTGCATCTCTCCAGCCTCCCCCTCCAGTATTTTTAATATTAATAAAATTAGTTATTTTTAATAAACATTGGTTATTATACTAACTGCTATCCAGTACTCACAGCAAAATATTACTTTTTCATATTTGCCTTGGATATTTTCTTCTTCCTTCCCTAGCTCCTTTCAACCTTCTTTCAAAGATAAAATGTTGCATTTGGAGAGATGGCTCAGTAGTTAAGAAAATTGGTTCAAAGGGCTGGAGAGATGGCCTAGCAGTTAAGAGTGCCGACTGCTCACGCAGAGGACCCGGGTTCGATCCCCAGCACCCACACAGCAGCTGAAAACCGTCTTTAACTCCAGTTCCAGGGGACTCTGATGCCGTCTTCTGACCTCTGTGGCATTGCACAACACGGGTGCACAGACCTACATGCAGACAGTACATTCATACACATAATAAAATAAATAAAAATTTATTTAAAAAAACAAAAGAACATTGGTTCTCTTACAGAGGATCTGAGTTTGGTTTGCTCACAACCACATTTAAATCCAGCTCAGGTGACACAACACCCCCTTCTGGTCTCTGTGGGCTCTGAAACACATATGACACACACACACACACACACACACACACACACACACACACAAATAAATCTTACAACCATCCCCAAACAACAAAAAATAATAAAATAAACTTTTAAATGTTCATTGCTGGAGAGATGGCTCAGTAGGTTAAGTGCTCACATGAGGACCTGACTTCAGATCCCTAGAATCCACCTGAAAGCCAGGCATGTTGGCGCATTCTGTAATACAAGTTCTGACAGGTCTAGTAGGAATAAGTGAGGGACAGACAGATCTGGGGGTTGGTGCTAGGCCAGTCGAGCTGAAACCATGAGATACAGGTTCACTGAGACCTTGTCTCAGAAATTAGGTGGAGAACAACAGGACTTTCCTGAAGTTGACCTCTAGCCAGCACACCTGCCCACAGAGCACACAGACAGACAGACACACGCAGTGCATGTGCACACACATATACAACCCCCCACCACAAATTAAGTTTAGTCAAAGAAAGCCCCTTTTGTAGTCCTCCCCAAACTTATTCTTTGAGACAATCATACTGAAATCTGCCCACATATTTTACTTTATTTATTTATTTATTTATTTATTTGTTTGTTTATTATTTATTTATTTATTTTTGTAAGTGAATGAGTGTACTGCCTGCATGTAGGTTTGTGCACCCGTGTCATGCAATGCTGCGGAGGTCAGAAGAGGGTCTCAGATTCCCCTGGAACTGGAGTTCTCCTGGAATTGGAATTACAGACGGTTCTCAGCCACCATTCGGGTGCTGGGGATCGAACCCAGGTCCTCTGCAAGAGCAGTCGGTGCTCTTAACTGCTAGGCTATCTCTCCAGCCCCCAAATTTTAACTTAATTCTGAAGGAGACAGTCAAACTATATAACTCCCTATTGCCTGTTTGGAATCTCAGCAGCTATCAGTGCAGTTATGAAGGCTCCAATGCTATGATGGTTAATACTAAGTCTCAGCTTGAGAGGACTGAGAATCATCTAAGAACTCCACCTTTGGATGTAGTGAGAGAATGTCTAGACTGAGTCAAGAGAGGTGAGAAAACCCATCCTAGCCGGGAGTGGTGGCACACGTCTTTAATCCCAGCACTTGGGAGGCAGAGGCAGAGGCAGGTGGATCTCTGTGAGTTCAAGGCCAGTCTGGTCTACAAAGGGTGTTCCAGGCCAGCTGGGGCTACAGACCAAATACAGAGATAGCCTAGCGGTTAAGAGCACTGACTGCTCTTGCAGAAGAACCGGGTTTGATCCCCAGCACCCACATGGCGGCTGAGAACCGTCTGAAGCTCCAATTCCAGGAGAACTCCAGTTCCAGGGGAATCCGACGCCCTCTTCTGACCTCCGTGGCATTGCACGACACGGGTGCACAAACCTCCATGCAGACAATACATTCACACACATAAATAAATAAATAAA
>VZQC01008141.1:71611-90560 GCA_009823505.1 Rhizomys pruinosus
AAAAAAAAAAAAAAAAAAAAAAAAAAAAAAAAGAGTTTCTTTCACATATACCATTACTTAACTTTTTCTTTAGTATTAGGTATTTGGGTTTCAGTTACAATTTTAACAAATAATTCTGGTGAATATTGTGTATTTATGTTTTTTTGCGTGTGATTTTTTTCCATGTAAAATTGGTTGTCACAAAAATGAAAACACTTTAATTAACCTGTAATGATTATAATAGTATTATCTGGAAATCATGTAAAAACTAAAAAAAAAAAAAGTCTGTAAAATTAAAAGAAAACACCTGTTTAGCCACTAGCAGAAGTGAGCAACTGCTAACAGCTTTGGATTATTTTATTCTAACCATGTTTCTTCCATAACGCACACTCAACTTTCCTTCCTCCCAGCTCTTTCCACATGCCTGGAGATAAACTATCTGTTAAGGTAAGTTTCCACCTTTTATTTTTTTATTTTTTATTTTTTTGGTGTTTTTGAGACAGGGTCTCCCTGTAGCCCCAGCTGTCCTGGAACTCACTCTGTAGACCAGGCTGGCCTTGAACTCACAAAGATCTGCCTGCCTCTGTCTCCCGAGTGCTAGGAATAAAGGCGTGTGCCACCACGCCCGGCTTAGTTTCCAGCTTTTAAACATTGATATTGCATCACTGCATTTCCTCAATTGAGTTAATATTTTCTGGAAAACATAATTTAAATATCTGTACAGTTTTACCATGTGAAGCATAAATAAATTTATCTAACAATTTCCTGTTTGGACACAGTTTGGTTATTTCATTTTTAATTATATTAAATAATAGTGAGTGCAGAAACTTTGTTCTCCTTACATACTAGTTACTTAGATGACTAGAAGTAAAGGTTTTTACTAGAAGGTAAAAACTGTTAAGGCATTAACAGATTTTTATAACTTTTATTAGTTTATTCTATGACACAAGCATCCTGAGCCCTCCAACTTTTCTTTCTCCCGCTCCTGTCAACTCCCTCTCCTCCCCACAGGTCCCTTTCCCATATTCATGTTGTTTTGCTTTGGGACCCCGAGTTTAACCAGGGTCATCTGTATGACCCCAGGTTTGTAGCTATCCACTGGAGTCTGGCGGGCTCCTAGTGGGTAACAACTAAAGACAACTTATGCTCCTCCCCCAGAATTCACCAGTAGTCAGTAATTCATCAAGGAGGTGTAACGGCCTGTGAGACCCTCCTGGATCCATCGACTGTTGCGAAGGCCCAGTGCAGGAACTGTGGCTTCGGTGAGGGTGAGATCAGGATTGCAAGGGCAGTGCTTGCCAGGGAGATGGCAGCTGCAGCCCTTCCTGTCCTCCACCTCTGGCTCTGGCAGTTCTTTCCTTCTTCTGCCATGTTTCCCAAAGGTGTATACATATTTGAATATGTTGTCACTGTTCTCCAGAACACCTGTTCTTTACAGTGTATAATAGGCAAGACACCTTTTCTAGAATTACTTTCTTTGCTAAATTCACATAGAAACATGTTTTCTTTTTTATTATCATTTTTTGTTTACCACTCGGACTGCATTCTTTCTATCTACTCTCCTGAAAGAGAGAAGAACAATCATCAATGGCAAGTGGCAGTTGCAGTAAAACAACACCAAGAGCTGGCTTCACACTCAGGAGAGAATACTACGTCTCCTCCTCCTCACGGTTTCTGGTTTCTGGTACTCTACACGGTCAGAGAAACTTCTCTAGTAACATACTAGAGAAATGATCCCTGAAAGTATAGTCTTGAAACATGTTTTATTAATGCTTCATTCTGACTGCACACAATTTATTTCTTAAACATTTGCTACTTCATATTCACAATTTCTAACATTTCACGCTTAGATAATCTTAAAAACTGGAATTATTTATATCACAATTTGGCTTAATTGCAAAAAAGAAAACACACCCATATGGATAACATTACTTTAGGTATTGCTTTTGTGGATTGTTAATAAAGTTCAGCTCAAAAAAATAAATAAATAAAGTTCAGCTCAACATTTAGATATTCCCTGAACAAAAGAAAACTCTCATCAAATGACTCTAAGCTATTTAAACCTTTATAGATAAATCTTCCTCATAGAATGAGACTTTTCCATTAAAGATGATACTTTTTTTCACATAAATTTATTTTTATTTTTTTAACAAATCTAGACCTGTGTTCCCACCCATTCCCCCACCCCGCCAGAGCTCATGCATTCTGCCAAACATGCTTTTCATCTCTTTCTCAGTCTTTCTCAATATTCTCCATGAGGAAGTTGACTGTTTTGAGCAGAAGTTCACTGTTTCAGTCAGTTCTTTGATGCAGTCATTTCTGTTGTTGTTGTTGTTTCCAATATGCATTATGTCCAACTGCTTTGGACAAAAGCTCAGGGGGCCCTACACAAGAAATACTTACAACCAGGTAATTGGCACTAGCATCCACAGATGAGGGATACCATTCGTCGTTTGTTTTTCTGGGACTGTGTTACTTCACTCAGCATGATGTCCTCTAGCTCCAGCCATTTTCCTGCAAAGCTCATGATACCATCTTTCTTTACTGCTGCATAGAACTCCATTGTGTAGATATACCACATTTTCTCTATCCACTCATCAGTTGAGGGGCATTTGGGTTCGTTCCAGCTCCTTGCTATTGTGAAGAGAGCTGCAATAAACATGGCTGTGCATGTATCTCTGTGGTGGAGTGAGTCTTGAGGGTACAGGCCCAGGAGTGGTATGGCTGGGTTGGGTGGCAAGTTCATTCCAAGTCTTCCAAGGGTTCTCCACATTGCTTTCCATAGTGGCTGTACGAGTTTACATTCCCACCAGCAGTGGATGAGTGTTCCCCTTTCCCCACAACCTCTCTAGCACTTGGTATCATTTGTTTTCTTGATCTAGCCAGTCTTATTGGAGTAAGATGATATCTTAAAGTGGTTTTGATTTGCATTTCCTTAATGATTAGTGATGCTGAACACTTCTTAAGGTGTTTCTTCTCAGCCATCTCTAATTCCTCACTTGTGAAGTCTCTGTTCAATTCTTTGCTCCATCTATTGAGTGGGTCATTTGTTTTCTTTCTTCTTTGTTTTTTGAGTAGCTTATATATTCTGGAAATCAATTCTTTGTCAGATGTATCTGTGGTGAAGGTTTCCTCCCACTCTGTGGGATTTTTCTTCACTTCCTTGATTGTTTCTTTTGATATACAGAAGCTTTTGAGTTTAATGAGGTCCCATTTGTCAATTGTCGACCTTAATTCAAGCGCAGCTGCTGTCTGATATAGGAAGTCTTTTCCTACGCCTATGTCTTGTAGTCTGCTGCCAACTTTTTCTTCTATCACCTTCAGAGTTTGGGGTTTCACGTTGAGGTCTTTGATCCATCTGGAGTTCACTTTTGTACAGGGTGAGAGGTAGATGATACTTTTAGAAACTAGACTTTGAAAGAACAGAGTTAGTGATTAGAAACTTGCACACTATTTGACAAATTTGCTGGTAGATTCTAAAATAACTGGTAAAAAGGAATTTTAGACTTCCCTTGGAATTTCCTCATCCTGTTATCAGTCTACTGAATTATTTACCTATGGGCAAGTTCTTTTCTATAGGTGACACTATTATGAGGAAAGTATGTATCAATAGTTAAAAACTGTCCTACTTAAGAAAATCTATAGGGCTGGAGAGATAGCCTAGTGGTTAAGAGCACCGACGCTCTTGCAGAGGACCCGGGTTCGATCCCCAGCACCCACATGGCGGCTAAGAACCGTCTGTAACTCCAATTCCAGGAGAACTCCAGTTCCAGGGGAATCCGAGACCCTCTTCTGACCTCCGCGGCATTGCACGACACGGGTGCACAGACCTGCATGCAGACAATACATTCATACACATAAAAAAAAAAAAAAAGAAAATCTATAATTGTCATTTAATCTAGTTATATTGACTAAGATGAGCTTTATTTTTTATAAAGAAAGTGTTTTTTCTGGGTGTGGTAGTGCACGCCTTTAATCCTAACACTCAGAAGGCAGAGGCAGGTGGATCTTTGTGAGTTCAAGGCCAGTCTGGTCTACAGAGGAATTCCAGGAAACTGGGGCTACAGGGAGACCCTGTCTTGAAAAGACCAAAAAAGAAAAAATAAAGTGTTTTAAATTCATTAGCCTTGTTGCTAGTTATTGACAATGATAACAATATAATTTAATCATATAAACCCAGATGGATTAAGGAGCAGAAAATACAAATAGAAATAACAAAGAACATATATAGCTATATGTATGATTTAACAGAGTTAAACTGGAAGAGAAAGAAATAATGAAGGGCAGCATTTATGTGTTTGAGTACATACAAATAGCAGTGTTTTGCAAATAAAGGTTACTGGAAAGAAAATTAAGACTACAAACTGAGAAAGATTTTTTTGACATATATGGTAAATATACATTACATTCATGAAATTACATTCAAGTCAATAAAAGGATGAAACTTTATTATTGGCCAAAGGGTACCAGCGCAAGGTTCATAACTATTAGATGTATGCAAATAGCCAGTAAACATATGAGTTATTATTCACGAAGTGAAAATGTATTTACAAATAAATAGATTTGAACATTTTGCTCTTTTACCAAAATGGTAGATATATGAAGAATTATAATCTGGAATGATGTGAAACAAGTAGTCAAACTGTTGGAAACTATTTTAATATTTTGGAGAGAATGTGCATACCATTCATTAAAATTTTTCATGTTGGTCATAGTAGCTGTGGTGGTTTGAATGAGTATTGTCCCCCTTAGGCTCATGTATTTGAACACTTGATTCCCAGTTAGGGGGCTGTTTGGGAAGGTTATGGAACCTCTAGGAGGTGGAACCTTGCTGGAGAAAGTACTCACCAGGTGGGGCTTACTCTATAGATGAAACGATCAGCCAGCTTCCTGCTCTTGCCACCATGCCTTCTCTGACTGCTGGTATGCCTTCTCCACCACCATGGACTCCATTCTTCTGGAACCATAAGCCAAACTCAAGCTATTTTTCCAAAGTTTCCTTTTGTAAGGTTATTTATCACAGCAACAAAAAGTAACTAATGCAGTAGCATTTACATATAATTAGAGCACTTGGTAGACCGAGGCAGGAGGATTGTGAGTTTTCGGCCAGCTTGGGCAACATGGTCAGACCCATGTCAAAAACCTAAACCAAGGGTTTGGGAGATGACTCAGCAGTCAATGGACTTGCTACATAAAGCAATAGCAAGGGCAAGAGAGGTTCTGCAGGTACGCCTGGTGGCCTGGCATATCCTATGCTCAGAAGAGGACAAGCTGGGTAGCTGGAGTAGTTGTGTCAGCAAGTTCTGGGTTCAACTCGGAGACCCTGCCTCAATGAAAGAGAGAAAGACTCTCTGCCATCAGAAAAACAGAGAAAGACTCCTGACATCAAACCTGGGCCTCTACATGCACACATGTGCATGTGCATCTGCATAAACCTGTATCTACATGTGCAAACACATGTACATACACCCTACACATATATACATATGAAAAATACCCATGCCCTAACTTAAACCCCCAACCAAAAGAACAAATCTCCAAATGTTTAAAATATTTTCATTAGGAGTTTAGAAAGTATTGGAAAGTTGTAGAAAATATCATAGAAAAATTTAAAAACATGTATATAGTATACATGTACCAAGAACATTCATTCTAGAATATTTATAGCATGGAATATTGGAAAAACAATCTGATACGAAGAGTAAGTTATCTATACCCAACCTAGTAGAAAATATACAATTATGAAAACAGTTGGTGAAGATTTTAGTGATTTGGAGAAAAAAATAAAAGTACATCACCAAGTAATCTTTCAGTTTTGCTGAGCACACACACAAGACCAGGCAGGAAATCCCTGGGTCTACTGACATCATGGGTATTAATAGTGTCTTCTCTGGGTGGTGAGGTCACTGATGGCTTTTATAGTCTTCCTGGAACCTTATATCATTTTCTAAAATGTTTACAAAAAGTATGTATTAGAATCTGATATGTGTATCACACACCTACATGTATAGATGGAGACGGATGAAGGGTGAAATGGTTTTTTTTTGTTGTTTGTTTGTTTTTTCAGATAATATAAGAGACACTGCTGCTGACAGATTCAGGTCTATTTATATTTAGTGTGGATTTCGCAAGTACCAATTGTGGGAATTTCGTGTGCTCCTTGGAAGAGGATACTCATTCATTCCTAGACCCTCAGGTCAAGAAGTAGCTCTTGAGATCCCCGCTACCACACAGCTAAGTCTTCCTTCCTGTTCACCACCTGGTGGCAAAACACAAAACAGAACATGATTCCTTTCTTTGTACAGAGGAGAAAGTGCTTTGCCAGAAGCAAAAGATTCACTTGCCCACGATTACACATCTGTATGAAATATTTCCAATATCAGCAGCATTTATTGTTGGTTCCATCAACACGTTTCCCATCTACTGTGTGCCAAGTACTCTTCCAAGAGCTTTGTGTTCATCAACTTAATTCATCCTCATGGCAACCCCAAGCGGTGGGTACTGTTGCCATTTTCATTAAATAGGTGAGAAAATGGAATCCAATACAAACCTCAGGGCTCCTTCCTCCCTGCCATTTCAGGCAAACCCTCATCACCTAGAAATTCATTGAGGTTACTCGGCCCAGATCCTTACAAGGAGGTATTCTCTCTCTCTCTCTCTCTCTCTCTCTCTCTCTCTCTCTCTCTCTCTCTCTCTCTCTCTCTCTCTCTCGAGAGAGAGAGAGAGAGAGAGAGAGAGAGAGAGAGAGAGAGAGAGAGAGAGAGAGAATTTTTAAAGACTCCCCAACCCCGGCGGAAATGTGTCCCGATGACCTGCTTACTGCGGCTTGGTCCCTGCAGGACAGAGGTCCAGAGAGGAGACCTCCTGGAGCCCCTGACCGCTCGCGCCAGTGTCTTGTCACGAGGCTCCAGGCAAGGGCCTCAGCCCTTGCCCGGCCCGTGCCACCTGCTCCTGCTCCGGGTCCCCGCCCCGCGTCCCGCCCCCGCGCCGCGCCCGCGTCCGGCGGTCCCTCCCTCCAGCGTGACGGGAGCACCGGCGCCGTTCGTCCGCGCGGCGAGCTCGGCGGAGCTGTCAGCGGGCAGCGCGGGGGGCGGCCGAGCGAGCGCGGCGGGCGCACGGTCCTCGCGGAGGGAGCCGGAGCTGCGCCGCCGGCGGGGCCGCTGTCTGGCCGGAGCCCGGAGCACGCGATGCTGTTGCTCGCCCTGCGGCCGGCGCCGGGCAGGGGCCGGGGACAGAGTGGGGGTCCCCGCCGCGGGCGCTCGCCACCCTGGAGCCCCGCCTGGCTTTGCTGCTGGGCGCTCGCAGGCTGTCAGGCAGCCTGGGCTGCGGACTCGCCCTCCTCCTCCGGCCACCCGCTTCCTCCATGCCAGGAGGTGAGCAGCACCTGGTCCCTTACCTGGAGTTTGCGGCGCGGGGTGCGGGGTGGGCGGCGGTGGGGACCTGGTCTCAGAGTGGCTTGGATCTGGCCATCCCCTTCACCAGACTTGGAGGCAGTGGCTTTCGTTAGTGTAGGGGGGATGAAGTTGCTCTTCCCTGCTGGCTGGCCAGGAGAGGGTGTGTGTGGCTTTGCTGTCTTCTGGTGACGCTTTTCTGGCTGCGCTGGTGTTGGGGGGCTCTGAAGGACTCTGCGACACCTTCTTTGGAGAGTCAGGTCTCAGGACTTGGGGGCGAAGGAGAGGTTTCAGGAAGCCAAGAAGACTGAATAAACCCTGCGGGATGGGATTTGACAAACTATCGCATCACAGCTTTTCAGACTCAGCAAAGACCCGGGAGGAGTGCCCCTCCCCTGCTGGCTTGGGGAGTCTCCACCAATGCCTCTCCTCTGCTCTGAGCTTCCAGTTAGGGCCTGAGGTTTGGCTGAGGCATTGTGTGTTGCCTCTTGACATTTTGGCAAGATATGATGGGTATGAAGAAGTAGAGAAAAAAAGAGTATGTACTTATGGAAGAGGCGGGTTGGTAATGTAGAGAATTAGGGCAGAGCGAATATACTCTGGGGGAGGGGAGCTTGAGATTATTTACAGTCAAGAAAGATAAACTCTGGGTGATGTGATCCCCAAACCCCCTGCTTTTATAAAGGAAAAAGACTTACTTTGCCAAAAATTTCAGGGGTTGTCACTGGTCCTTGTATTTGGTGTTATATTTTCTTTTAATGTTCCAGAAAGTGCATCCTCTTAACAAAAATCAATGTGAGGAAGGAAGGAACATTTCTGACCTACTTTGAATGATCATGTTGGAGAGTATGTGAGGTATACATGCTGTTTTGAGAAAGATTGCTAGGAATCAGGGTTATGGGTCCTTTAAATTTATGCAGCAAAAGTAGGTTAGCCATTAGCCCCCTTTGGGAAGAAAGGGCAGATTCTGTTCCTTGTCTGTGCTGCTATCACTTGTGATTTTTACCCAGGCTTGATTAGAGAGTATCTTGCATCTAGACGTCATCTATCATCTGTGGATTCCCATCTTCCTCTCCTACAGTACAAGTCCCAGGACAGCCTGAAATCAAAGTGGATCAGATCAAAGGCTTGGATGTGATTTCACAGCTGCTACGTAATTGGGTGAATCAGTGCAAGGGCTCAGCAAACAGCTTGGTGTAATTTCAGAGAGCTTTAGATTAGTTTGATATGTATGTATCTGCCACTTTACTTCTTATCTGGGAATAATCCAGTCTTCAGGCTTCTATAAAATTCTTCTTCTTGGACCTCTGCAACACTTGTGCTGGGATAAACTTTACCTCCAGTTGCCAGTAGGTAGAACATGTTTTTACTTTTTAAAAAGCTTCTAAGGCCAGTAGAGGAGATGCTTTGACACTACAATATTTATTTATATATTGACAGGGTCTCTAACCCAGGCTGGCCTCAAAATTCCCAAGTAGCTGATGATGGGCCTTAAATTTCTGATCCTTTTGCCTGCATCTCCCAATTGTTGGGATTACAGGTGTGGGCCATGCTGAGTTTATATGGTTCTGGGGCCTCCCACAAGCTCTACCAACTGAGCTACATACCCAGCCTTGAACTGTGACTTTAGATGAACATGCGTTCTGCACACACTCAGAATGCAGGCAAGGGGCTAATAGATGGTTCAAGAAAGCAGCTGTTCATCTGATTTCAACTTTTTATTGAATTTCCTTTAGAAATTATATGCAAATAGTCCTTTGAGGTCTCAGGTTTGAACTATTTGTAAATGTAAATAAAATATATAGGAGGATGCTTCTGAGCCAGTTTGTAGCTAAGTTGTGCTTTTAGACTCAGTAATGCATAGATCCACTTATATTCTTCCTGATGACTGCAGACTGTTTGAGACTCTCCACTGGGCATTCGAGTTCCTCTGGGAATAGGAGAGGCTACCCAGGGCATAGTCTGTTTGTTGATTACTGATCTAACCAGCTGAGCTAATTTGTACTCTGAATCATTTTTTTAATCTAACATTATTTCGAAGAGGAAAACAAGAAGGGCAAGTGATTTTCAGGCTTTGAGGGTAAGGACTTCTTTTTCTGGGTGGGTATGAAGTGGTTCCTTTTGTGCTTAGCAGGTCCCTCTGAGATACAGCTATTGAAGTGTGAACACATGCACAGTAAAATCACAATTCTGTGTCCATTCCTGACTGTTTAGTCAGTCCTCCCTTTTTGGTTTTCTTGAAATAGAGTCTCACCTTTACAGTCGAGAATGGCCTGGTTCTTCCAGTGATTCTGCACGAACCTTTTAAGTGCTGGGAGCCACGATGCCCTGATCATTCCCAGTTTTTTTCCACATTAAAGGGAGTTATTGCTGTGCAGCAAGGACAGTGCTGTGAGGTGCAGAAGAGAGTGGAACAGATAAGGTCAGGGCCTTTGAGGCTGGAAGCGGGAGCCAAATCTTAATAACATGAGCGAGTGTGAAGAGTATGGCAAAATCTGAAGGATGGTCTAAACCTCATTTTCTCCTACTTCTATTTTTATAAAATAAGCCATGTTTAATGAAATCAAAGACTCTGGTTTTCCGTCCCTAGTAGAGGAAAAGGAAAAGCAGTGTAGTGCCTGAGATCAGAAACAGGACTGTTCAAAAAGACAATTGCATTGTGGATAAAAGTTTCACTTTAGACTTTGTGGTGAAGTGGACTCTGAGGTGAAATTCTGAAATACAGCTTCCTTTATCAAGGTCCTTGGATTATAGAGTCGAAGAGGGGAGAAAAATGATTGCGTTGGCGTGTTCAGCTGGTGATCAAGTCAGCAGGGAGAAAACGCAAGCAAAAATAGGAAGTAGTAGTTTGGGAAAGAGAAAAGTCAAGTCAGTGAGCTGGCAGGTGAGGGGCAAGCACGGGATATGATTTCTTTAAATATTTGGAGTTTTCAGATGAGTACTGGATGTTAGAACATTGTGGAATTATTTGAGTTTTTGTATGAGAGAACTCATGGAGGATGCTTTTTGGGGTGTTTAGCATGTGGTTTTCCCTTGTATAATGATGGTAGTACAAAAATGACCAATTTCCCTGTGAAAATGAGAAAAATATATTAGAGGGAAAGGCTGTATCAGTGTGAGAGGTGTTTATTGCTAGATTAGTGGAACTAAATACTAAGATTTCAAGAAGTGTCTAGAGGGAGACTTCAAAGGTTCATAGCATGGGCCTACACCTGAGAATTGGAGTGGGATTTTTGACTAATTGACTAGTTGGACCTATTAGAGCAGCCAGAAGAAAACAGTATCCAGGCCAACAGATGATTCAGAGTTGGAATAAGATATTAAAAGAGAGCCCATGAGAACAAAAAAGAACAGCTCTAAGTGGATTATGTATACATTATTTAAATTTGGTAAATGAAATCACAAGATAGCTCAGTTCACTGCTCTAAAGTCTTGCATAATATGATTCTACTCATCTCTGCATTTTTATTGAATGATGACTTTGGGTAAGTTTTTTTTTTTTTTGCCACCAACATTTATTCAGCTTTTTACTAGTTTGCAGGAAAAATGTGTTATAAAATACATAATACTGGCTGGAGAGATGGCTCAGTGATTAGAAACACTGGTTATTCTTGCAGATGACCTGGGTTCAAATCCCAGTACCCACAGGGCAGCTAACAGTTAACTGTCTGTAACTCTAGTTTCAGTGAATCTGATGCTCTCTCTGTCTTCTGCGGGCATTTCATGACATGGGAGCGCTTACATACTTGCAGGCAATACACTCATACACATAAAAAATAAATAAAATATTTGAACAAATACAAAATGAAATGTATTTGAGCAATGATGGGATATATATGTAAACCAACAATTGCAATTAAGGTATTTTGTATCCCAAGAGAGGTAAACAGCACTTGAATTCACAGGGAAGGATCAGAAAGGCCCTATAGGGAAAGTGAAGGAGGCCTGAAAAATGGTGGGCATTTGCCAAGCAAACATAGGTTAGAGGTGAGTGGGACAGGCACCTCAGGTATAGAGCACAGATCAAAAATGGGAAGAAACACAAAACTGGATTGTGTCACCATTGGTTACAATGGGATATAGTGAACACAGAGGAGCTTAGTGGACAATGAATCCGAGAGGCACAGGAGCCAAATCATAAAGGATATTATGTCATGCTTGGAGGCAAGAAGTTATCTCTTCAGAAAGACTGACTTCCATAGATTTGCTAAGTTGCCAGCTAGAGAGCAGGCTGTGGTGCTCAGGCTCAAGAGCTGGGCTGGTGTGGATATTTGAGAATCACTTGGATGAAAGGCCTGGTTGAAAGAATAGTGCTTCAGTTTTACCAACACTCAAGGAGCAGAAATGTTCACAAAGGAGACAGTGAACAGTGGCTGGTCTTGGAGAAGTGTGACTTATCAGGGTTTTGAGGAAAAGGGGAAAAGCTTTTAAAATATTTTTTAAATTTATTATTTTTATTTTTATGCATTTGTATGCATCTATCTATCTATCTGTCTGTCTGTCTGTCTGTCTGTCTGTCTGTCTATCTATCTATCTATCTATCTACCTATCTATAATCTATATCTGCACCCATGCATGCAATGGCCATGAAGATCAAAGAGGACATGGATCCCTTGGAACTGGAGTTAGGACAGCTGTTAGCAGTCATGTGAGTTCTGGGAACTGAGCTCTGGTCCTCTGGAAGAGCAGCCAGTGCTCTTAACTGTTGAGGCATCTCTCCATCCCCAAGAAAAGCTTTTGAAGAAGAAAGGGTGGATGTGTGTCAAGTGCCTCACACAAAATGAGGACTGCAAAGAGGCCATTCATTTGTCGATTATGTTGTTGGTGATAGGGTAGGATGGTGATATAGAGCCTCCCTGGATTTGGTAAACTATTGGGTTTTCCAAGTCCACATAAACCAGGTCATGAGCAATAGAGGAAGTCACACTGTCACTGAAGGAGATAAGACTCCACCTATGTTTCGCACAGTTCCCATAATTAATCTTGCTTGTTATGCCTGTGGAGGTGAATTTTCCATTTCAAGTTCTCATGCTCAGAACCACTTTTCATATTTTAGGCAAATGTGAGCAAGTATTCACACCATCAATATTTACAATGTAAAACTAAGAGCTGACAGATCTGTGAAATGTCATATTTTAGCACAAGGGATGGAAATAGCAGAGCATAGCGTAGAGTGGCACACTTTCCTCGCCATGCATTCTCCAGCAGCACTTTGGAGTCTTTCTTGTATTGTCAGAAACTACTCAGATTCTGGCTGCCTTTTATTTTCCCTGGAAGAGATAATAGATAATTTTTTCTTTTCTGTCTTTCTTAATATGTTATAGTTTTTTGACTTTTAATGCCTATACATACACACAGTACTTAGGTACCAAGTACTTATAGTATAACGATGAAAAAAAAAACATATGGCCTCTTCTCACACAGAGCTTTATAATCTTGTTTACATAGTCAATTGCAGGCCAGCTGAGGCTACAAGGAGACCCTGTCTCAAAACCCAACAAAGCAAAACAAAACAAAACAAAAAACCACATTACTTTTCTGCTTAAAATCCTTATAAAGCTTCATTCATTCAGAATCAAAGTTCTGATAATGGCCTATAAGTCTGTTTAGATATCCATCAGAATTCTCGAGGAAATCATTTTAAAGGAGGGAAGATTTACTTTGGGTCATGATTTTAGAGCTTTCTGTCCAAGGTCAACTAGTTTTGTTGTTTTTAGGATTGTAGTGAATAGTGCATCATGGGGGTGGGATAGGAGCCTTGTGGTATAGGAGGCTGCTCACTCCATAGCCGGACTGGGGGGGGGGAGCTATAGTACCAACACCCAGAGACCAAATGCCCAACACATGACTCCACAGTGAGCATTTTAGAACCAAACTATGAGAAGACATGAACTGGCCTCAGTGAAACCACTAATTTCACCTCTTACTCTTCCTGTCTTAGTCTGTTTTGTGCTTCCATAACCAAATATCACAGACTAGATAGTTTAATAATACACAGGGTTTTGTTTAACTGTTCTGGAAGCAAGATCAAGGGGGTATGTAGGGAGGGGCCTTATAGCTTTCTCTTCCCACGGTGGGTGTGGAGTGGAGTGAGAGAGAGAGAGAGAGAGAGAGAGAGAGAGAGAGAGAGAGAGACCGCACCACTTGAACTTGTGCTCTTATTATGAACTCACTCCTGTGATGAAGACATGATTCCCTTCATAGAATGGAGCCCTCATGACCAAACCACCACTTACTCTGTTTATTTCTACATTGGGGAGCAGGTTTCCAACATACAAACTCTGGGGATCACATTTAAACAATAGCACACTATAGTTTCAATTCTGTTTCTGGAGAACATTTTGTAAAGCTTCTTTCTCAGGATGTTTTGCAGTTTTTCTTCTCCTTGGAGCCTTCTTTTATTAGCTAGTTGGGTTTCTTCCCTCTGTCCTTCAGATATCTATCCAGTTGTCTTCTGAGTCAGGCTCTCCCAAGAGACCGATCTAAAACCAACCCCTTTCACTTTATAGATTATGCTGTTTTTCTTGATTGAATTTTCAATATTTATAATGAAATACATTGTAATCATTTGTTTATGTCTGTTCTCTCCCTCAATAAATTGTAAACCCCATAAATAATATATATGTGTGTGCATATTACTGTGTTTGTGTAGTACTTTGAATAGACCCTGACACATAGAAAGCACTCCATAAGTGCTTATCGAATGGAATGGGTAATTTTAATTTGAGACACTTGGGTTATTTTTAATTCTTTGTGGTATTAAACTTTATAATAAACAATGTAAAAATATCTACATCCCTAATGATTTAAGATAGAGGACTTATAGTAGAAATCTTAGGTTAGAGGATATAAACTACATCCTAGCAAACCTTGAAAACTTATTTTGCAGTAATTTGATGGTAGAAAATATTATCTTAGTGCAATTTATATTTTTTAATCACTAATGACAATATTTTTCATGTCACTTAGATTTTTAAATTTTGCCCTTTGTGAAATTTCTGTTTGTTTTGTTGTTTTCCTTCATGTATATCAATATTTACTCTAAGGGAAAAATATATATTCCATAGATTTGGGGCCCATCTATATGTTTTGAGATATGTATCATCCAAATAAAATAATTATTTAGTCTATAAAATATATGGAATTATTTCCCTTAATGTAGCAGATAGAAATACATTTTTATTTCTAAAAAAAGGAAAAAACACATGAAAGATCCTCTAAAATTGTACTTGTACTACAATTTAGAGGATCTTTCATGTGTTTGGCTGAGAAAAATACTAAAGTGATTAAGAACATTTTGGTTTTAGACTGATGCTCTAAGAATGTTTTTGAAATTTCAGGACTATAACTTCATTCTCTATTTCTTTTTCAGTGCTCATCATATATTTATTTGTTCATCTAGCCATTTAATGTGTCCAATAGATTTCTCATATAGGAAAACACAGAAATCTATGATGACAGTGATTCTCTGTTGCTGTAACACAACACTGACTGAAAGCAACTTGGGGGAGGAAATGGTTTATTTTAGCCTGCGAGTTATAGTCCACCCTTGAGGGAAGCCAAGGCAGGAACCTGAAGGTGGGATCCAAAGTAGACACCACAGAGGAATGCTGCTTAATTGGCTTGCTCAGCTACCTTTGTTCCCAGCTCCATAGTGGGATGGGCCCTCCTACATAAATGAGCAAGGAAGAAAAGGCCCCACAGGCATGCCCACAGGCCAGTCTGAAGGAGGAAATTGCTCAGTTGTGATTCCCTCTTCCAAGTGTGTCAAGTTGACAGTCACAAGTTTACTTTGTGAACTGATGTACAAACCTAACCCTTTAAACCATAACTTTTCCTTGCTCCCAAGGAAATACTAATACCACAATATAAAACACAGTCCAATTTAAAAAAAAACCCGCAGTCTTGGGATGGAGAAATGAGAGTGCTTGGTCTTCTTCCATAGGACCTGGGTTTGGTTTCCAGAACCCATAGGGTGGCTGACACCTGTCTGCAACTCCGGTTCCAGGTGATCCAGTGCCCTGGCTGGCCTCTGTGGGTACCAGGCATGCACATGGTGCAGTCACACCCATGCAGGCAAAACACTCATACATATAAATTAAAAATAAATAAAGGACTGGAGAGATGGCCTAGCAGTTAAGAGCCTCGGCTGCTCTCCATGACCCCATTATTCTTGGGATTTCCATTGCCACTCAGGTTGCCTCTTTACTGATGACTTCTCCTGGCTTCTTACAGTGCCAAGCCTTGGGTGGTCCTCATGACCACTTCAGTCCTATGAACCATGTGGGGGACTCTTAACCATTACATATTTCAGCTTCTAGCTACAGGGCTGAGTAGAAGTACTGAGAAGAAGCAACTAAGCAAAACTAAGGAGCTTTGTCTTAGAGAAAGGTAATCTTTCTTTCTCTCTCTTTCTTTCTTTCTTTCTTTCTTTCTTTCTTTCTTTCTTTCTTTCTTTCTTTCTTTCTTTCTTTCTTTCTTTCTTTCTTTCTTTCTTTCTTTCTTTCTTCTTTTTTTTTTGAGACAGGGTCTCCCCGTAGCCCCAGCTGGCATGGCACTCACTCTGTAGACCAGGCTGGCTTGGAACTTACAGAGATCTGCCTGCCTGTTCCTCCTGAATGCTGGGATTAAAGGTGTGTGCCACCAGGCCCTGCTTAAAGACTGTTCTTAGCTGCCATGTGGGTGCTGGGAATCAAACCCGGGTCCTCTTAACCACTAGGCCATCTCTCCAGCCCCCAAGGTAATGCTTTGATTGAGTTTTAGAAGTACTTTACAAGATCATGGAGGTTAACATATCTCTGGCAAAGAGAATAGCATATTCCACGTATAGAGAAATTAGGTATGAGCAATGTAAAGGCCAGCCTGAGAGGTCCATGGGTAGGAGGGATGGGAGATTTCTCAGCCACAAGAAAGGCAGAGATTGGGTCAATTATAAAGATTGCCATTAGAAACTGGGAACAGTCAAAAGGATTCTTCTCTCTGTAAGTGGAGGAAGATAAAGCAGATATCATATTGAAGACAGAAAGATCAGTTAGGGACTGCTACCTCTCCAGTAAAGAGAGAAATATCAGGCAAACCCTGAACAGCCAAGCAAACGGTAGGAGGAGGAGGTGGGAGTAGATAGATTTGACAGACTTTGATAAGATCCCATTTTCTAGATCTATGTTTGAATTTCCATCCTTTTATAATGAACTTACTTGTGTGATAATGGCATGAATCTCTTTATAGAATGGCGGGAGCCCTCATGACGAAATCACCTCCCAAGTTTTTGTTCTGGCAGATGTCATTGGTGCCTTTCACTGAGATGGAATATTAAGGAAGAAGAGTAAGAAGGAGGAATAGGATGAGTTCAGCATTGTACATGCTGCACATGTACATACAGAGCCCAAGGGTTTTCCAAATGATATTTTCCTGGAGACCAGTGGATGTAATGTATGGGAGTGCTACTGAGAGTAGAGACATCTTGGGGGCCTTGAGTACATAAACCATAACTGGAGCCATTGCATTGATGAGATCACACCAGCTCTGAGCACACAGCCAAAGCATTGTGCCAGACTACTTAGGGAAATGCTAGCATTGCAAGAGTAAGCAGGAGAAGCACAGCCAGCAGAGAAAGATTAGCACAGAAACTGGCTGGAGGCTGATGGGGAGGATACCACTGGATCTAGAGTATGATGTGGGCGTAGTGATTATTAAGATTCAACAAGGAGCCGGACGGGGTGGCGCACGCCTGTATTCCTGGCACTTGGGAGGGAGAGGCAGGCGGATCTTTGTGAGTTCAACGCCAGCCTGGTCTACAGAGCGAGTTCCAGGACGGCTGGGGCTACAGGAAGACCCTGTCTCAAAAAGACAAAAAAAAAATTCAGCAAGGTGTTTGGATTGTTATGGACAGGACACAGAAGTATCCTGTTATGCTAGGCGGCTCTTGACTACTCAAAGAGATATACCCCAAAGTTATTTAAGGAATCAATACTAAACTGGTTGAAGTAATCAAATATAGTATCTAATCTCTGTCCTATTACTGTTTTGCTATTACCATTTCAACTAATACTTTGGTTTTGAGAAGATGTAACCAAATATTGTTAAAGTGAAAGCTGGGAAGGGTGTCTAACGCATTGGAAAGCAGAACTGAGATCCAATTTATTATTATTATTTTTTTTGTTTTGTTTTGTTTTTGAGACAAGGTCTCCCTGTAGTCCCAGCTGGCCTGGAACTTGTTATGTAGACCAGGCTGGCCTTGAACATACAGAGATCCACCTGCCTCTGCCTCCCAAGTGCTGGGATTAAAGGCATGCACCAACACATCCAGTTCAAATGCTTTTTTTAAAAAAAAATTTATTTGTTTATTTATTTATTTATTTATTTATTTATTTATTTATTTATTTATTTATATATGAATGTACTGTCTGCATGTAAGTTTGTGCACCCGTGTCATGCAATGCCGCGGAGGTCAGAAGAGGGTATCAGATTCCCCTGGAACTGGAGTTCTCCTGGAATTGGAGTTACAGATGGTTCTCAGCCACCATGTGGGTGCTGGGGACTGAACCCGGGTCCTCTGCAAGAGCAGTCGGTACTCTTAACCGCTAGGCCATCTCTCCAGCCCTCAAATGCTTTTTTAAATGAGCAAATGGATATAGTTTAAATATAGATAGTTCTTATTGGTTTTAAAATCATATATTTAAGCCAAAGATGAGAGAAATCTTAAGTACACTTTTGAGGCCGTAGCTGCTGAAAGCTATGGCTGATTGGTTTTGGGTTCTTGGTGTGAACCGAATGCTCCATATGTGGAAGCTGGACATTAAGGTTGCCAGTTCAACCTAGAGGTGACACATAAAGAGGGAAGCTGAGGTAGATGGTGTTGGCTATTTGGAAAGTATATCACATGAAGAGTCCTCAAAGGAATTGGGGACTTTTCACTTAAATCTTGAAGCATATGAAGTGTAGTCACATCATAGAGATAGGTACAATGTTGACTTAAAATGAGATAATTTGCATTAGTAGGTAGGAGACAGAAGAATGCAGAATTGAGCTCATCCAGGAGGTATTTTGTATTTGTAGGATCTTCTACTTTGTACTTTGAGAAGTGTAGGGCTCCTGCTTTGGATGGACTACTGGCTTGGGTTGCATCTGTGGGAATCAAGAGTCCTGGTTTCCTGCACTGTTGCCTGTATAACTGTGGATTCAAGGTGTACTTCACTGATGGTTCAGTTTATACATTTCCTATTGTAACAGGAAAGAAGGTGACTTTTTACCCTTAGTGCTTTAGTTTTAAGACTTTTCATTCCTTATCTACCACACTAAGCACTTTAAGATTGCTACAATGTAAACAAAACAATACTCTTGTTTAATATAACATCATAAAACTGAAAGCATATTTAATTCAGTCATTTGAATTGTAAGCTTATTACAGACTTTTATTTGATGATTCATATGCATGCCAATAATGTATACCAGGAAGTAACTTGAACAAAAATAATAGTATATGCTCTTTTTTTTTTTTTTGATTTTTGAATCTAAACTTGTTGTCTGGCTTCTATGTTCTTTTTTTTTTTTCAAAGCCAATTTTTTTTTTTTTTTTT
>VZQC01008141.1:94080-133906 GCA_009823505.1 Rhizomys pruinosus
TATATATATATGTGTGTGTGTGTGTGTGTGTGTGTGTGTGTGCACGTGTGTGTACATACTTTATGAAGCATCTTTAGTGGTAGGTTTCCATATTTCCATATGGCCTTTTCTTTCTTCTTTTTTTTTTTTTGTCTTTTTGAGACAGGGTCTCCCTGCAGCCCCAGCTGTCCAGAAACTCACTTTGTTGACCAGACTGGCCTTGAACTCACAGAGATCAACCTGCCTCTGCCTCCCAAGTGCTTTTCTAATGGCCTTCAGTGTTACTTATCCTTCCCCATACTCCCTCCTCTGCCCTGGTCTCTCATTCTTCATGTTAACCTTTCTAGTTTAATGTTTTCCTTTCCCCCTTCATATCACTGCCCAGCCTTTATCTCCAGGGATCTCCACCTCAGCCTTGAGACTTTAGGCATCTTCCATGTTGTATAATAATTTTGAAGTTTATTTATTTGCATCAGTGCTCCTTTTCACTGTCGAGTAGTATTATATTATATGACTATTTTCCAGTTTATAATTTGTTTTTTAAGCCAATTTTTATTGAACCTTTGTGCATTTCATACAAAATTTCCAATCCTTCCTTGCCCCCACCCCACCAGAGCTCATGCATTCTGCCAAACAGGTTTTTCATCTTCCTCTCAGTCTTATCATTTGTTTTTAACATGACATAGTTTATGTCATAGCTGCAATATGATAATGTAATCTATGAGCAGTGAGAATAAATGTGAATATGCCAATTAGATTATTTATAATATTCAGAAGCAACAGTCCTCACACCTAATACCAAAGCCACAAGAATAATGACATTCTGAGATATTCCTGGAGGTTATTTTCTGTTTCATCAGTATTTAGTGCTATTCAGGTAAATCTTGATTTTTGAAATGGCTCATCATTCTGTCAGTCAGCTGGATGTGCCTGTTGATATATCCATCTGTCTGTCAGAATCAACTTCTTTTTCAGAGAGTGATTCATATTTTTCTTTTTTCTTTTCTTGCATTTGAATTACTCTAATGGCATCCATATATTGATATTCTTTTCCATAGTCCTTAATCACTAACTGTGCAACTGAACCAAGCACTTTACCATGTTCTACAATCTTGGCTTTGGATGCAAATGTGCAAACATGGGCTTAGCACTTCTCTAAGTCTTTGGCTGTTTTTTACTGTCACATGCTAGACCATCATGGATGAGGAAATCCTCAGTACCTGTTGTAAAACTGCATTAATGTCCATTATACCCCAGCAATAGTGTGCTCCATGGGCATGGTAATGGGCTACTGGTAAAGCCCAATCATTTGATTTTCTGTGGGGGTGTGGGGGCATGTGCACATTTGTTTGTGGAGCCGAGTTTGATGTTAGATGTCTCCCTTAATTGTGAAGCCCAGTCTTGATTAACTGAATGGTAACAGTGCTGGAACCTTGACCTCTGCCTCTAAGTTACTGGGCCTGGAAGGAAAAGGAACTACTGTCAATTAATAAACATGTCTTCCCAAGTGCAAGTGTTCTCACACTACGAAGGCAGAGGCTATAGTGATTTTGTTTAGCTGGAAAGGTCCAGTTAGAGACTAGCCTGCCTTTAACTGTGGCCACTACAGAGACTTCATCCATCCTGGTAGTGTGATGGATATTTGGATACTATGTGTGATAAAAGCAGAATGTGTTCATTTGGAAGCACAATTAAATGTAAAATGAGTGTTCTTTTACACTAGTGGTGTTTTTTGTAAGTTTCAGGGGTCCTTATATTTTCTTATGTTTTCTCCAGGAAGATGGAAGGTACAGGTAGGTCCTGACTAGATGTAACATCTATATTTGTCTTTTTAGAGTCTATCTTCTGCAGCAGAAAGCAATGGACTTCTCAGGATAGGGAGGATGAATATGATGGTCCTATAGTAGTGTGGAGGCTGAAGTCTCTGTGGTGGCTGTTGCAGTTTAAGGCAGACTGGTGGCTAACTGGACCTTTTCAGTTATGATGTTTTTCTGGCCTCTTTAAAACCACTCTTTGCCTTTATTTCCTTAATTCTCCATTTTTTTTTTTGTCTTTTTGAGACAGGGTCTCCCTGTAGCCCCAGCTGTCCTAGAGCTCACTATGTAGACCAGGCTGGCTTTGAACTCACAGAGATCCTCCTGCCTCTGCTGCCCTGAGTGCTGGGATTAAGGGCGGGCGCCATCAAGCCTGGCACTGAAGCCTGGCTCTCATTCCAGCCACTTTCCTCATTCTCTCCGAGTGTTGTCTTTGTCTCTTCCCGCTCTGTCCATGTTCCATCTGCGTCATCCAAGTCGCTGAGATCTTGTGTCACTCGTTGTGTCCCTGCTCCCTGGACCACCATTCCTCTTTTGGAATATTGGTTATTCCAGATTTGTGTTCTGGTCTTTTCCCTATCCATTGTACATGTCCTCTCTGAGTGAAAATGGCCATACTCCTTGTTACTTTTATTTTTATGTAGATCAGAGTAACATATACTTCTTATAATTTGAATAATCTGAACAAGTAAAAAAATCAGAAAACCATCTGCAATTCCATCTGTGGGGAAGCAGTGCTATAATTTTTATTTTATTGAATTCTAAGTTTTATACAGGATATTTCATTTATATCCTCTCCCCCATTTTTACCCTCCCCTACTACACTCACCCAATTTCATGTACTCAGTTTTGTGTGTGTGTGTGTGTGTGCCTATAGAGTCAAATGTGTCCCAGAATGCCCTTTAATGTGGATCCATCCACTGGAACCTGGTGAACCTACTAAAGAGTCTCACCCCTAAATGAGACTGATTCTTCCCTGCCCTGCAGCCAGAAGTTCCTCAGGTAGCGTTTGTATTTCTAACCCACCTCCTCATGTTCATGCTTGGGTTTTCAGCTTATGCAGGACTTTTGCATGCTGTCACCATTGCTATGAGTTCATGTGAATGACCAACTGTCTGGAAAGCTCTGTTTCCCTAAGATCGTCCACCACCTCTGGCTCTTACAATCTTCCATAATGATCCCTGAGCCTCGGGAGGCAGAAGTTTGATATAGGCATCCAGTTCAGGGATAAGCACTCTGCAATTTCTTATTCTCTGCTCATTGGGCAGTTCTGGGTCTTGGTGTCCCTCATCACCATACACTGCATAAGGAAGCTTCTTTGGTGAGAGTTGAGAGATACATTAATCTCTGGGTCTAACAATATGTCATTAGGAATAGGTTTAATACTATAGTTGTTTAGCAGAATAATAGTATTAGGCTGTCTGTTATGGCCAGTGACTGCCCCAATCTCACCGAGATCTGCCTGTCTCTCTGCCTCCCAAGTGCTGGGATTAAAGACATACACCACCATACCTAGCCCATTGTTATAATTTTTAATATAAATGCTTATCTTCCCTACAACTATTGCTTAAATGATTCTTTTTTTTTAAGACTCTGTAGCCCTGACCTTTCTAGACTCAAAATTTGCCTGTCTCTGCCTCTTGAGCTCAAGTATTAAAAGTTTGTACCACCATACCAGTCAAGCTTAGATGATTTTTAAAAATCAAATTAAATTAAAATTTTATTTTATATATATAAGGGTTTTGCCTAGAACTGGAGTTATGGATGGCTGTTAGCTTCCATGTAGGTACCGGGAACCAAACCTGGGTTCTTTGTCACAGCAGCCAGTGCTCTTAATTGCTGAGCCATCTCTCTAGCCCTCAAGCTTAAATGACTCTTAAATCCAGCCTTCAATGCTTAGTTCTCTGTCAAGTTCTGAAAACTCCTGGGCTGGAGAGATGGTTCAGCAGTTAAGGCCACTATTTTTGCAGAGGTCTTGAGTTCGATTCCCAGTACCCACATGGCAGCTAACAACTGTCCGTAACTCCAGTTCTAGGGGATTGACACCCTCTTCTGACCTCTGCGAATATTGCATGACATGGGTGTACTTAAAATCATGCAGGTAATAAACTCATACACGTAAAATAAAAACAATACATAAAATATTTTTTTAAAAGTTCTGAAATCTCTCTAAATTATTAAAGTAATCATTAAAAAATCCTTTTAGGAGTTTATAGTCTAAAAAAGCAAGTCTTGGTTTGACTGTACATTAGAATGATGGCCAGTAAGTTATTTCTAGTTGAGGAATCACTGAGGACAGGGTACAGGGGCTAAGTCCCAGTGTGCAGGCATGGTTAAGAAACCACTTGCCTAGGGCTGTTGGGGTGATTCAGTAAGTAAATGTGCTTACCACCAAGCCTGATAACCTGAGTTCCATCTCTGGGAACCACATGATGGAAGAAGAGAATACAAGTTTTCCTCGGACCTCCAGACACAAACAGTGTTGTATTCACCTCCCCCACCCCCATGTAAATAAATGTAAAAAACAGTCAGTTGTCTATTGTCTATGTTTCAGAGGAGATCAGATACATTCAAAGTGGTATGGCTGTAGACTATTTTTCAGAGAGCCAAAAACCAGCTCCATACCAGTCCATGTGATGTTCATTTACTCTTCCTCCAAATATTTATTCAACCCCTCTTTTGTATTTGTGCCAGGAGTACATCAAAGAACAAAAACAGAGAGCTCCTGTTCTTACGGAGTTTGTAGAGTGGGAAACAGAGATAGACATTATACTAATACATGGCAAGTGGTGACAAGTCAAGCCACGTTAGGAGGCATGAGAGGTTAGAACTCTATGAATTTGAGAGGATCTAATTCAACTCATGAGAAGCTTATTTTTCCAGAAGTTTATTTCTGGTCACATTCTAATAATAATTTGAGGATTTTGTCAAGTGATATTTAGACATAATTACTGTTAGTTAGCCCACTGTTGGTGATATTGGGTTTTGTTTTTGGGGAAGGAGATCTGTATCCTGATGGTAAAATGAAAACTTGCTGAATTAGATAAGAAATCTCTTTCAGAAAAGAAAAATGAAGTGAATTAGAGAGGTATTAAAACACTATGAACATGAACTTAGATTTTTCTTAGATTTCTTTTTTAATCTCATGTTTAGAACCAGTAACTTTTCTCTACTTTGGAAAGAGAGAAAGATAAACTCAAGTGCCTCCTTTAGGGAAACTCTTAGTTTAAACCTATGTATCATTGCCATTTTCTTATCAATATGGGAATATAGTCCAGCATTAATGAAAGCCACCATCTGAACTGAAAGTATAACACCCTCATTATGAAGAAAAATTTGGCTTCTTATAAGAATTCTTGTTGTACCAAGAAAAGCATTATAGATCATCTCACCTCTCTATATCCAGGTGTGTGATCCACAGAGATCTGTTCAGCTGGTTTCTGGCTCTCCTACTCTCTTTTAGGAGTAGCTTCTTTATAGCTCTGAGTTATAGTTGGAACATAGGCCATTAAAATGCATCCTCATAAAACAGTTTGTGACTGTAACAGTCATAACTAATGATTATAGATGTCAGCACATGGACCCATTAGCTTCAAGTTCTTTAGTATAACAAAGGGGAATGTAAATTTAATCATGGAATACAAAATTTTCTGCATTTATAATTTCCTTATAACTGTAAGGCTGAATATAATAACCTAAAATGAACAGAACATCCATGTTAAGAGTAGGTATAAAATGGGTTCTTTCGCTAATGGTTTTTAATTCCTTTCGGAATCCTAATCTTTAGTAGTATTCTACGATAGCCATGGAATAAATTTCTTGGGAAAGACTTGATTTTTAAACTTTGCATATTTGTTTTAAATAATTTAAAACTTCATATTGTTTAAATATAGTAGGAAAATGACTGGAGACCCAGCTCTTCTCTAGAGTCACATATCAGCAAATATGTTCTTGGTGATTTCTCCACAGGTGAACTGGGCAGTTGTTCAGATCCTACCTATGCAAGCAGAAATTGCTAATGGGATTTTTCTCCTGGCATCACAGCCGACCTCATCAGTGACCACCATGCAGTGACACTTGAATTTGATCTCTGCATTCATGAAACCATGCACTTCCTGCTCCTCTTCCTCACGTGTAGAGACTCAGAAAAGATATCTTTTAGTGCTTCCTCAGCGAGTGTACTGAGGGAACTGCAAAGAGCATATGGAAGCAGATATATGCGTAGCTCTTGATTTTGTTTTGATAGACTGTTTTATTCAAGCAGATATTACCAGAGAACATGTTTGTTTAAGATATTTTTGCTTTTCTACCAGCTGCTGTTTTTTCCTCTTTCCTGGCCTGGCTTGTGGGAAATCTACTCCTCTATTTCTACATAGTTTCACAGAAAATTTCAGTTAAAAAGTTTTGTCATGAAGTAATCAGTTCTTTTTCTTGTTTGCTCTGAGACATGGTCTCTCTATAGCCTCAGCTGGCTGGAACTCACTACAGACCAGGGTGGCCTGAAATCCACCTGTCTCTGCTTCCTGAGTGCTAGCATTAAAGGTGTGCACCACCACACCCAACAAGTAATCAGTTCTTTAAATGAATGAAGTCTATGTCTTAACTTGTAGGGGAGTTTTGAACAAATTGTTCCCCCAAATGATTTTGTTTGAAATGAACTGTTTTTAATTTAGGAGAGTTAATTGCTAAATTAACTCTGCTAGAGAATTAATGGTTCGTAAGTATTGTCTACAGAATTGGCATTGATTTATAGCTGCTTGAAAAACATAATCTAATTTTAGTTATTTAGAAGAAAAATTTTATTTTTCTTACAAGATTTTGTAGAAACTAAATGACGCAGGCAATGTCCAGTACTGGCCACGTGTGCACCAGAGTAATGGGATCTGGGGACATGTGAGCCAGAGACTTAGTTATGGGCCTTTATTGTCATTGATTGTATAATCCTGAGTAATTAGCTTTTTCTTAGACTCCATTTGGAAAAGAAATAGGTTGGCTTAGGTCACCTTGAATTCCTTATTCCTTGGGTTTATTTCCTCTAGGCACATATTTTCAATGTATCAGGAATTAGTCTTTGCTTCTTGTTGGGTACTTGAGTAAATAGGAACTTTGTTTTTTGCTGTGGGCACAATGGGCAGAGGATGTAGCTTAATAGTTTAAAGTGGGGGAAAACCCCCTACTGTTCACAAATAGTTGTCAAGAGGCTTTTTCAATTTAGATAATGCCAAACTACTTTTCTCTCTCTCTCTCTCTTCTCTCTCTCTCTTTCTCTCTCTCTTTCATATATATATATGAAAATTGCCATATATATATATGGCAATAGACTGCTTCTATCATTTCATTTGACCATCTGAGCTTAGTCAATTCAACTTAGACATTTAGTATGAGATTCTTAATGCTTCTTAAGACAAGGTTTTGAGGATATGGAAGGTCTTAACTTTCTATAATTCTACCTTGGTTTGTAGGGTTACCTTGAATTAGAATTTGTAATAACACTCATGATAGTTTGTCAGTTAGCCTGTGAGGTTTTTTTTTTTCTTTTTAGGAAAAGGTTCTGGCTAGTGATATAAGGTAAGTAGGGGTGATACTTGTTTTTCATTTTAATCCTTTTTTGTGTATGGATTTCAAGTGTTGAAGCTTTGCCTTCTCAGTAAAAGTAATTCTAAGAGGAATACTTGTATAGATATCAGTAAAGTACTCTTAATATCTACCTTGTAAGATTGTTGTAGGGAGTTAATATAATTCATATGTGTGAACTCTTTGCAACAATTCATTTAGTACCATATTAGCTATAATTTTTTCCTAACATGAATAGCAAGACACAGCAGTAGGGTAGCACACCTACAATTTACTGGTAGAGAAGGTATTTTCTTCTATTATCAACTAGTTGAAACAGTTTGTTAAACTTTAAAGAAAAATATGATGCTTTAATACTTGCTTTTTCCTTTACTAGTTGTAAATGTAAAATAATTTCTTCAGGTAGAATTAATATAACATAAAACAATCATTTTGCAGTGAACAAATCAATAGCATTCATTTATAATATTGGGAATTTATGAATACAAATTCCCAATATTTGTTCATAATGTTGGGCATCCACCACCTTTTTCTAATTGCAAAATATTTGCATCATTCCAACATAAAACATATAATGAATAGGCAGTTTCTCTCCATCCTCCCCTCCCTGCAGCAGCTGGAAACTACTAGTTTGCATTCCATCTTTATAAATGTATCTACTCTGGCTATTTCTTTTTTTTTATTATTCTTACCATTTTTAAACATTTTTATTGAAGTTATGTGGGTTTCATACATCATTTCTCAGTCCAATCTAGACTCATCTTGTCTTCCATGCCCCCCACCCCACCTGAGTTCATGCACCCTTCCATCCCTGCCCTGTATCTTTTTCTGATTCTTTTCAAAGTTTTTTTTCAAAGCAGATTATTGTCCTTGAGGGAACTTTACTGTTTCAGTTGGTTCCCTGTCCCTGTTCCTCTGCTGTTGCTCCCTCCAATCTGTACCACTTCAACATATGCATATATGTATACATCACACCTATACTAAAATTATATCATCTGTACGCAAACTGTCATTTCCATATCATATTTCAGGATTCACATTTTTCCTTTTAAAATTTATATTACTTTAAAATATGCCTATGTATCCTCTACCCATATACCAAGATTACAAAGTCTAAAAATAAGTGGTAGGTTAATTCTAGAGCCTGTTAAGGGATTTACATTATCAGAGCACAGTTGCTTTCAGGGAAAGGGGTATATAACATTGATGTTGCTCAGTTTGTGTTATAACTCGGTGCTTGGTGATGATATACCACAAATGAGGGATATCATTCATCTTTTGCTTTTCTGGGACTGTGTTACTTTACTTAGCATAATATCTTCTAGTTCCATCCATTTACCTGCAAAGTTCATGACGTGGTCTTTCTTTACCCCTGCATAGAACTCCATTGTGTAGATGTACTACATTTTCTCTTTTTTTAAATTTTTATTGATGCTTTGTGTATTTCATACATCATTTTCCAATTCAGTTCAGGCATATATCCCCTTCCCTTCCCCCCACACCCCTACCCATCCCAGATCATGCATTCTGCCGTAACTTTTCTGCATCTTTCTCTGCTTTTTTGTTTTGTTTTGTTTTCATTTTTTTTTAACAATAAGTGATAATTTGTGAGTACAAGCATCCTTCATGTAAAACCAGTTTGCAAGCAGTTGTGCCCAAACCCACACAGCTCATGGGTCCAACCATCCAGCAGGGGGGTCTTGTATGTTCAATCAAGTTGATCAAATGAGTGTCCAGTCTATATTGTTGTAGTTTCACCATTCACCCCAGTCACAGCCCTTACATTCTACCGCGCCCCCTCTTCCGCAGATTGTTCCGTAGGCTTAGAAAAGGGGCACAGGTAGATGAGAAGCAAAACAGTCTACTTTCTCTGGAGCTGTTGTCTTGGTCTCTGGTCAATTCTGGCTGTTTTCTTTCATGGGCTGCCAGCTTGTCCAGGCATAACCTTTCTATCCTACTAATGAAGCACATGCAATTAGATATATAGGTATTTAAACAGTATAATATATAGCCTTTCGGTCCTACTAATGAAGCACACGCAATTAGATATATAGGTATTTAAACAGTACTAATTATTATGGTAGGTTACTTTGGTATAGACACAGATGTTTTGATGGTATGTTAATCCATGAATTACATTTTCTTCTGTTAAGTATGACAGGGTCTTCGTGTGGTTTATAACATCTCCTAACCATTAGAGGATGTAAGCTTGTGGCATCAGCCATGGGTTATTCCTCCAAGGAGAGAGCTAATAGCCAATTAGATTTGGGATATACAGACATATGGCTGCCACTGCTGCACAGTATTTCCAGGCTATTTCTTAAAAATGGAATTCTACAACCTGTGGCCTTCTATGCCTGGCTTCTTTGACTGGGTAGAATGTTTGGGGGCTTCATCCACTTTGTAGTGGTATCAGGACTTGCCATATCTGAAAGGAAAATTTCTTCATTCTGCAAGATATCACAACTTGTTTTTCCACTCGTTAGTTGATAGACACTGTTTTCTTCCATTTCTTGACTATTCTGAATAATAATGTTGTGAATATTTACTTTTATTAAATACTTTATTATGGAACAAAGTGACATATTTACCATAGAAATTTTAGAAAGTACAGAAATGCTCTGGTGGGGTGGGGGGCAAGGAAGGGGGAGTGGGTCTACATTTGATTGGGAAACATTATATGAAATGCACAATGCTTCAATAAAAAATTGGCTAAAAAAAGAAAATACAGAAATGTTACTAATTCAAATTTATAATTTGATACATATCTTTTTTAAAATTTTATTTATTTTTATATGTGTATGAATGAACTGTCTGCATGTAGGTTTGTGCACCCGTGTCGTACAATGCTGCAGACATCAGAAAAGGGTCTTGGATTCCCCTAGAACTGGAGTTCTCCTGGAATTGGAGTTACAGACGGTTCTTAGCTGCCATGTGGGTGCCGGGGATCGAACCCAGGTCCTCTGCAAGAGCAGTCGGTACTCTTAACTGCTAGGCTATCTTTCCAAACCTGATACATATCTTTTTAACCTTTCTAAAAACATATCACACACACACACACACACACACACACACACACACTTATGTATGTATGTATATGGCTGTGGAGAATGATATGATAAAGGGCTGGGTGTGGTGGTGCACACCTTTCTTTAATCCCAGCACTTGAGAGGCAGTTGGATTTCTGTGAGTTCAAGGCCAGCCTGGTCTACATGGTGAGTTCTAGAGACCCTGTCTCAAAAAGGCAAAAAACATATGAGAAAGATAAGTTGGGAGTATATTGTTTATTGTCCCCTCTGTTTTATGACCTTTCTATTTGGTCTTTTTGAAACAGGATCTTCCTGTAGCCCCAGGTGGACTGAAACTTGTTATGTAGACTTTACTGCCCTCTATCTCACAGAGATCGGCTTGCCTCTGCTTCCTGAGTCCTGAGATTGAAAGGATGTGCCACCATGCCTCATCTGTCTCTTTTGCTCTCAATTTTTCTATGAGTCTATTTACTATCTAACATTTTGAACATTTTCTAATGTTTATAAGTTTCTTGTGTATTATGATCTTAATGAACAAAATTCATTTTACCAATATTTACTGATAAACATTTAGATTTTTGACCCTCTATATAAGTGATGCTGTGATGAGTATTTTTACATAAAATACTACTTAAATATTTTCTGATGCTAAAGTTGTAGGAATAAAATGTGTATATATTTGCAATGTTTTTGACACACTGCCAAATTTCCCTATGGAAATGCTACAGTGAATTATGTTCCCTACTAGCAGTATCTGAGTGTCTAGCCTTTTGGTTGCTCATGTATTTTTTTGTTCATAATCATTTTAATCATTGTTTAACAAAATGGTATTCACTTTGTAGTCATAAATTCTAATTCACATAAAACATTTTATTTTTCAAATGTTCTTGTTTTCCACTTTTTCTGAATGCCTGTTTTGTGACCTTTGTGACATTTAATGAACTTTTTTTTTTTTTTTTTTTTTTTTTTTTTTTCATCCTGTGATTTCTTTATTATTTCCACTTCCTTTCCAAGCTTCTCATTCTCTTCTTTTTTTTCACATAAATTTATTTTTTTTTTTTTTTTTGTCTTTTTGAGACAGGGTCTCCTTGTAGCCCCAGGTATCCTGGAACTCACTATGTAGATCAGGCTGGCTTTGAACTCGCAAAGGTACACACTGTCTCTGGTGCTGAGTGCTGGGATTAAAGGTGTATTAGCACATTGGCTATGACTAGGAGAGCTTTTACAGTGAAGATATAAATCTTGATAATCTGCTATAAATATTTTTCTAGGCTACTCTTTGTCTTGTCTATTATTCTTTGCTCCTTGTGGTTTCTGCTTTAGCCTGAGTGTTTTTGTAAGTGTTCTTTAGGTGACTGGTATCTGTGTTTGGTGAGAAAAAGTTCTAGCATTGTCATATTTGAACATGGAATGCTATTTCTGTCAGTAATTATTTTTCTATGAAGAAATTTAATTCCTCCAATAAGTTAGAAAATCTCTGCAATTAACTGGAGTTACTTTCACCATAGCTTAGAGTCTTGTTTGTTATACTGCAGAGAAATACATTTAACTGTACAAGATAAAGTCATGTCTGGGATTTACCAGGAACCATCTTCATGATTCATTCTGAAGTTAGAACACACTTAGTCCTCTCTGCATTTTATCTTTATCCAGAAATTTTCAACTTACATTGACTTTTCAGGTACTTGATTCCTCATCTATCAAGGAAAGTTTGAATTTAGTTTAACATACTCCACTTATCTATCCCTGCAAGAAATAGAATAAATTCATTTTGATGAAATTGTTCTTACACTTTGAATATCATTTAAAAAGAATACCTCATTTTTTGTATTTGAATTTCTTTGTCTTTATTAGACATTGATAAAATATTTCCACATATCAGGAAAACAAGTTATGTGAGTGCATGTTAATCTAGGTAAGTATCTAGCATTTTTCTTACATTAAATATCAGAATTGGAAATGACATTTCTGGTGGTACGAAATGAAACATCTGTTTACTTTTGGGTGATGTGCCTGATGACAATCTTCCTGTTTTCTGCTTACTTCTGAATGAAGTTTTTCTTTGTGCAGACATCATAAAGAGTTCTTAGAAAAGATATCAGGAAGTACGAGCATGCCAGACATACTAACATGATCCCTCTTAATATCTGTTCACATTCCCTTTCATGTCTATGCTGTCATTCACACATTTTATAAAATACATTCATACTGTACTCATGATGAGTATCTTGCTGTGTCAGAGCAGATGCTACAATTTGAATTAAGTACATAGTATCCTACAGTGTGGATGTCAAAACATGTATCATAGTAGTTCCCTATTTTTAATTGTTCAGAATGTTTTCTATGTCTTGTTTTACACCTCACAATAAATACTATCATAGTGAAAGTTTTGCTATATTTAGATACCTATATTTAGACAATTTTTAGATAAATTTCTCAATATGAAATGAGTACAATTTTGAATTTTCTGTGTCTTGAGGAAAAATGAGATTATCAGGGATGTAAATGCTTTAGGCTGGGTGTCTTTAAATTTTAATACAGGAAATAAAATCTTTACCTTTTTCAGGGCTGGAGAGATGGCTCACTGGTTAAGGGAGCACTGGGTACTCTTACAGAGGACCCAGATTCAGTTCCCAGCACCCACATGGCCACTAACAACCATCGGTAACCTCAGTTCCAGGGGATCTGATGCCATCTTCTGACCTCAGTCATTACATGACACAGGTGTACTTACATACATGTGGGCAACACACTTATACACATAAAATGAAAATAATGAACACAATGTTAAACATTCTCTGTTTCAGCATAAAGATACCATTTTTCTGTCTTTCTTTCTTAGTGGCAATTATTTCATTCTCTTTTTCCCCCATTGAAAAAGAAATGTGACATAAGAGTTCTAGAAGATATGCTTTCTTATCTTTATTCTTGTTG
The DNA here is from genome assembly GCA_009823505.1 of Rhizomys pruinosus. Lineage (NCBI taxonomy): Eukaryota > Metazoa > Chordata > Mammalia > Rodentia > Spalacidae > Rhizomys > Rhizomys pruinosus. The sequence goes on from VZQC01008141.1 coordinate 107,411, forward strand.
AGAAGGATTTTTTTTTTGTTACTGTTTTTTTTTTCTTTTCTTGAGAGTCTTTTGAGTAGAAGACTTCATTATTCTGATCATGCCTAACCTGTTTCTTTTTTTTAAACCTTTTTTAATATATATTTTGTACAAGATTATCAAATCTACACCTGTCCCCACCCTATCCCCCCACCCCACCAGAGCTCATGCATTCTGCCAAACATGCTTATCATCTCTTTCTCAGTCTTTCTCGATATTCTCCATGTGGATGTTGACTGTTTTGAGCAGAAGTTCACTGTTTCAGTCAGTTCTTTGATGCAATCCTTTCTGTTGTTGTTGTTGTTGTTGTTTCTAATATGCATCACTCCCAACTGCTTGGACAAAAGCTCAAGGGGCCCTGCACAAGAAATACTTTCAACTAGGTAATTGGCACTAGCATCCACAGATAAGGGATACCATTCATCATTTGTTTTTCTGGGACTGTGTTACTTCACTCAGCATGATGTCTTCTAGCTCCAGCCATTTTCCTGCAAAGCTCATGATATCATCTTTCTTTACTGCTGCATAGAACATAGATGTACCACATTTTCTCTATCCACTTGTCAGTTGAGGGGCATTTGGGTTGGTTTCAGCTCCTTGATATTGTGAAGAGATCTAAAATAAACATGGCTGTGCATGTATCTCTGTGGTGGGATGAGTCTTGTGGGTACATGCCCAGGAGTGGTATGGCTGGGTCGGGTGGCAAGTTCATTCCAAGTCTTCCAAGGGTTCTCCACACTGCTTTCCATAGTGGCTGTACAAGTTTACATTCCCACCAGCAGTGGATGAGTGTTCCCCTTTCCCCACAACCTCCCCAGCACATGGTATCATTTGTTTTCTTGATCCTAGCCAGTCTTATTGGAGTAAGATGATATCTTAAAGTGGTTTTGCATTTCCTTAATGATTAGTGATGTTGAACACTTCTTAAGGTGTTTCTCAGCCATCTCTAATTCCTCACTTTTGAAGTCTCTGTTCAGTTCTTTGCTCCATCTACTGAGTGGGTCACTTGTTTTCTTTCTTCTTTGTTTTCTGAGTAGTTTATATATTCTGGAAATCAATTCTTTGCCAGATGTTTCTGTGGTGAAGGTTTCCTCCCACTCTGTGGGATTTCTCTTCACTTCCTTGATTGTTTCTTTTGATGTACAGAAGCTTTTGAGTTAAATGAGGTCCCATTTGTCAATTGTCGACCTTAATTCTTGTGCAGCTGCTGTCTGATTTAGGAACTCTTTTCCTATGCCTATGTCTTGTAGTCTGCTGCCCACTTTTTCTTCTATTGCCTTCAGAGTTTGGGGTTTCACGTTGAGGTCTTCGATCCATCTGGAGTTGACTTTTGTACAGGGCAAGAGGTAGGGGTTTAATTTCATTCTTCTACAAGTGGTGATCCAGTTTTGCCAACACCACTTGCTGAAGATGCTGTCTTTTCTCCATTGTGTCTTCTTGGCCCCCTTGTCAAATGCGAGATGGCTGAAATTGTATGTGCTCAGGTTTGGATCTTTGGTTTTGTTCCATTGGTCAACAGGTCTGTTTTTGTGCCAGTACCAAGCTGTTTTTATGACTGTAGCCCTGTAGTATAGTTTGAAGTCTGGTATAGAGATCCCCCCTGTGTAGCTCTTTTCAGTCAGTGTTGTTTTGGCTATTTGGGGTCTTTTGTTTTTCCAAATGAATTTAAGGACTTTTTTTCCAAGTTTGTGAAGAAACTTTTGGGGATTTTGATTGGGATTGTGTTAAATCTATATAAGAGTTTCGGTAGACTGGACATTTTTACAATGTTAATTTTCCCAATCAATGAGCATGGGAGGTTTTTCCATCTTCTGATGTCTTCTTCAATTTCTTTCTTTAAGGGTTTAAATTTTTTTGTTGTAGAGATCTTTGGTGACTTTTGTTAGGTTTGTTCCTAGGTATTTTATTGTTTTTGAAGCTATTGTGAGTGGGAAGGTCTCCTTGGATTCCTTCTCCAGTTGCTTGTTCTTGGTGTAAAGAAAGGCCATTGCTTTTTTTTTAGGTTAATTTTGTATCCTGCCACTTTGCTGAAGCTGTTAATCGTTTCTAGGAGTTTTCTGGTGGAGTTCTTAGCATCCCTTAAGTAAATAATCATATCATCAGCAAATAGGGATAGCTTGACTTCCTCTTTTCCAATTAGTACTCCTTTAATTTCCTTTTCTTGCCTTATTGCTCTAGCAAGTGTTTCAAGCACTATATTGAAGAGGAGTGGTGACAGGAGGCAGCCTTGCAGAGTTCCTACCTTTAAAGGGAATGTTTCCCCATTTAGGATGATATTGGCTGTGTGTTTCCTGTATATGGCTTTGATTACATTGAGGAATGATCCCTCCAATCCAATTCCTTCTAGGACTTTAAGCATGAAGGGATGCTGGATTTTGTCAGAGGCTTTTTCAGCATCAACTGAGATGATGGTGTGGTTATTGTCTTTCATTCCATTTATGTGTTTGATGATGTTTATTGATTTTCGTATGTTGAACCATCCCTGCATCTCTGGTATGAATCCAACTTGGTCATGATGGATGATCTTCTTGATGTGGGTCTGTATGCGATTTGTCAGTATCCTAACCTGTTTCTTTCAAAAAATTATTCTCTCTCTCTCTCTCTCTCTCTCTCTCTCTCTCTCTTTCTCTCTGTACGTAGTCATGTGTTGTGGTCATGAGATCTCTCTTGTCATCTTATGGGATCTGGGGATTGAACTCAAGTTGTCAGGCTTGGTGACAACATGCACCAACTGAGCCTTCTCACTGTCTCATAAAATAGTTTAATATTTAGAGCACTTTTACCAGTGGTGTGACTGCCTTTGCTGACTGCTCAGCTGATTTCTATTTTTTGTTTTCCATGAACATTATGAGCCCACCTTGATTAATTGTTGGGTAAGATTATGGGGCTGTTGTCTAGGGATAATCACATAATCTGCTATAACAAAGACTTCAACTTACAATTCTTTTTAAAAATCTATTTTTATTTGTGTAAGTGTTTTTCTTCCCTGGATACCCACAAAGGTTGGAAGAGGATGACAAGAACTGGCATATGGGTTCTGGGAATTGAAGCTGGGTCCTCTGGAGAAACAGCCAATGCTCTCAACCCTTGAACCCCCTCTCCAGCTAAGATAGTTTTTGGGAAATTTCATACATAATATAAACTGTATTTTGTTCATATCTCCTGTTCCATCTACTCCCAGACCCTCCATCATCTTTATCTAACTCCCTTTCTTTTCTTTAAAAAATTTGCTTACTAAGTCCAGTTAGTACTTCCCATATGTGTATGGGTGTAGGGTCATCCGCAGGAGCCTGGGAAATCTACCAGATGTACCTTGTATTTCAAATTGGGCTCCTCACACAAAGGATGTTCTCACTGGACTCTTGTAGCAGGGTTTTTCATTGGAACAATTTCCTTTGCAGGTAACAAAACACTCTCTAAAAGTGTGATTACCTTCATAAACTCAAGATTTCTACAAAATTATTTCTGTGTCCTTTTCTGTGCTTAAAGATTCACCATGAAACTGATACCTAAGACACAGAGATCTAAATAGGTCAACCATACTCCAGGGCAGGCTTTACATCCAAAAGTGTTTTGATAAGGCAAATTTGGCTTGATAGGAACAACAACAACAACAACAACAACAACAACAAAAACAACAGAACATGGTATTGGGCGGGTAAGAAGGTGGGGGTGAATCTGGAAGGAATTTGAGAGGAATATGCTCAAAAGACAGTGTATGAAAACCTCAAAGATTTAATAAAAATACTAAACAAAAACCTCTGGCTACCATTTACAGAGGTTCAGCCTAGGAAAGATTCTGTCTGTGTCATTTATTATTTTGATTGTTGCAACTAGCTTCACGTACATAATTTGTGCTTTTTTTTTTTCTATGCTGGATAATGTAACTGTTCTTTACATTATCCAGTTATGATGGGATTAAGGTATCCCGTTCTTATCAACTGTCTGTTGCCTTTTCAACCTTCTTAAGAGGGTGGAGGAACAAGACAAGGGGGAAACTGGAAATGTGTTCTATCATTTTTTATTTGACTTAGAATCTTTATTTGTGTATTACCACTGCTCCCTGCTCCCTCCCAGGACTTTAAAAGCCTGGGCAATCATGCCTGTTAAATTAGAGAGTTTGTGTTTATTCTGGCATTAATAAAAATTTCAGTTATGGGTAACAGGAAACTCTTTTTAAACTTCATTGTACAAAAATGCACATATTTAATATATGTTGTTGATGAGTTTGGACATATGTATATACATCTATGACAGTATCATCACAATAGAGGATAAAATGTATCCAACATCTATGACATTATCATCACAAGCACTAGTGACAGTTCTGTGTCTCCTCGCCCCCTCCCCATAGCATGGGGTTACAGGTGCCTACAGCTACACTCAGTTTTATTTTCCATGGGTTGTAGGTTTAAAAAGTATTTATTTTTATGTGTATGAGTGTTTTGCATGCTTGTATGTGCTTAATACCTGTGGAGGTCAGAACAGAGTGTTTGATCCTCTGGAACTGGAATTAGAGACCAATGTTAGCCACCTTGTGTGTGCTGGGAACTGAACCCAGGTCCTCTGCAAAAACGGCCAGTGTTCTTAACCACCAAGCCATCTCTCTAGCTCCTGGATTTTGAATTTCAAACTCAGGTCTTCATGTTTATGCAGCAAATACACTTACCCACTAGCCATCTCCCAAATCCCTGCTATACCTTCATCTGTAGGCATTCTCTAGAATGAGAATTTTTCTTTCTATTTTGAGTAACTGAAACCTTGTGCCCATTGAGCAACAGTGCACCATTTTCCTTCCCCCACCCCTGAACCACCATGCTTACACAATACTTCTTTCCTAAAGCACACAGGTATTCTACTTTCTCCATATCTGTGTAGAAAATATAATAGTTCTAACAAGTGTGAGGTGATATCTTGTCATGATTTGACCTACATTTCTTTGGTTGGTGACATGGAGCATTCTTTCATATACCTTATGTCCATCAGTATATTGTCTTTGAAAATATATCTAGCCAGTTTTGCCCGTTTTAAAATTAATTTGCTTCTGCTATTGAGCTATTGGAGATTTTAATGAAGATTAGAGGTTCTTGAGTTCTGATGGTCCCAACCATTGCCTTTCCAAGTTCTTAAACTTGGAAAGACTAATAGCTATCATACAGTGAGTGGTCCTTTCCGACTGTTGCTAACCTTTGTGTGAACTAAAACAGGAGAGGTGTAGTTTTCACCAGGCATGTGACCTCCTCAGTACAGGGTGGGCTGGACTGTAAGAACACTCGGCTCCTTCAGGAGGGTATATTCATGCAGTGTACAAACTGTGCAGGTGCATACAGATGCCTTGTGCTTACAATGTGCTAAGTCCAATTACTTTACTTGAAATGCTTGTTTATTTTTAAGATTAAAAAATTTTATTGTGCATTTATATATTTCATACAATGGGTCCTATTCAAATTTAGAGCCCCTAACCCTTCATGCCCCTTCCATGCCCCTAACCCTCCACCAGAACTCATGCATTACACCATTCACGTTAAGCCCTATCCATTCAAGCTTTTGAACCTAGATGTCCTTCTGTGCAAATTCATCCATTGTAGTTTATTTATTTATTTATTTATTTATTTATTTGCTTATTTATTTAGAGATAGGGTTGTAATATGTAGCCCTAGCTGGCCTGGAACTTGCTAGATAGACGAGGCTGGCTTCAAACACATCCAGGTACTTCTGCTTCCCCAGTGCTGGGATTAAAGACGTGTGTCACCATGCCTGGAGGAAGTGCTTATTTTTTATTTCTACTTCTAATTTTGTATTTCTATAAATGAGGAAACTGAAGGTATGAGAAGCAAGTAATGTTTACTGTGCAGTCCATCTGGCAAGAGGCAAAGGGAGGAGACATGCTCAGGGTGTTCTCCGTGTCTGTGCTTCTATTTACCACTGTATAATGCTTGATAGCTTTAACACACCTGCTTGGAGAGAACCTCAATTGAGGAATTTTCTCCATTATATTGACCTGTGGCCATGTCTGTGGGGCATTTTCTTGATCATTTGATTGTTGAATGGAGGTGGGAAGGCCCAGCCCACTGTGGGTAGTGCCGTTCCTGGGCAGGTGGTTTTGTATTATATAAGAAAGCAGGCTGAGCACAGGCCAGGGGAGCAAGTCAGTAAAAGCAGCTATCCTCTATCTTCTGTGCTCCGGGTTCCTGCCCTGAGCGCTTGCCTTAGCTTCCCTTGATGATGGACTGTGTTTGTAAAACAAACCCTTTCCTCCCAAAGTTTGGTCAGTATTTTTATCACAGCAACTGGAAGCAGACAAGAACAACAACCATCTGATTTCTTTTTTGTTTGTTTGTTTTTAGATTAAAAGAGGCATGAAAACAGGTTTATTTAAATTAATAGACAACCTGGATGTCATTATACATCATTTCCAAAGAGCAACACTAAAATATTAATACATTCATTGATTAACTCTCAAACTTACTCCCAACTTTTCAAAGACTATTCCTGTCTTCATTAAGTTTTATAAATAAATTGCATTAACTACATTCAGCAATACCTACAATAATATGATCTGGGGTGGGGTGGGGGGAAGGGAAAGGGGAATATGTCTAAACTGAACTGAGAAATGATGTCTGAAATAAACAAAACATCAATAAAAGCATTATAAAATATTTATGAGTTATTTAATGAACATGCTAGGAATTCATCTCCTTAAGAAGCAACTCAAAGCATAGTTCATTTCAAATATCCAGGATTGCTTTTTCCTTACTAAAAGAAGGGTATTGGGGCTGGAGAGATGGCTCAGCACTTAAGAGCACTGACTGCTCTTGCAGAGGATCTGGGTTCCATTCCCAGCACCCATATAGTGGCTAAGAACCATCTTAGGCCGGGTGTGGTGGCACATACCTTTAATCCCAGAGGAAGGAAGATCTCTGTGAGTTCAAGGCCAGTTTGGTCTACATAGTGAGCTCTAGGCCAGCTGGGGTTAAGAGGAAGATCCTATCTCAAAAAAAATTTTAAATAAAAAAAGAAGGGTATCTTTTACTTTGCACCAAAGATCATTCTTAGTTCTACTCAATACAAAAAGGGAAATAAACTTTTCATGTCATTCATGATTAATAATTCATAGTACAACTAATACCATTTAGTGGTTAATAATGTACTATGGATTCACAAAGTCACATGAAACAACTATTGAAATAAATTGTCACATAATCTTTGAAAGGAAGACAGATTAAATTTATTTGCACATTAAATGAACATGCAGTATACAGTATTTAAAAAAATATTTTATTTGCAATTTTTCATGTATTACCTGCATGCATGTTGAGTGCACCCATGTCATATAATGCCTGCAGAGGTCAGAAAAGGGTGTCAGATTCCCTAGAACTGGAGTTACAGATGGTTATTAGCCACAATGTAAGAGTGTACAGTCCTTGGGGCTAGAGAGATGGCTCAGAGGATAAGAGTGCCAAGTGCTCTTGCAGAGGACCTGGGTTTGAATCCCAGCACCCACGTGGTGGCTAAGAACCACCTTTAAGCCAAGTGTGGTGGCGCATGCCTTTAATCCTAGCACTTGGGAGGTAGAGGCAGGTGGATCTCTGTGAATTCAAGGCCAGCCTGGTCTACATAGTGAGTTCCAGGCCAGCTGGGGCTATTAAGGGAACCCTGTCACCAAAAAAAAAAAAAAGAAAAAAGAGTGTACAGTCCTTATAAAGCTACAGTATTTGGCACAAAACTAAGTTTCCTCCAGATAGGATTCTTTTGACACACCTTTCAATTTACATTTTTATATAAATATAACAATCTATAATATCTTACAAAATAGCTTTTAATTTTTCATCATTAATACTCTGGCTTGGTATACATTGTCTTCAATGTTTATCATTATCTGCCATTTTCAAAGACACAGGCTATAGGATTGCCCAATATTAAAATCACAAATCTTTTAAGTTTTAATTTTCTCCTATATCTATGGTTTTTACCACATTAAGTTATACTGAAAACATCTAACACTTGTTTTCCTTGTGTTGTTCAGCACTAAAATTATGTATTTGATGGATTATTCTCTTCCCTCAGACATTGGCTTTTTCTTTCTTTTTTATGTTTAGGAATTCACATTTTCCCCCTTTAATTTTCTATTACTCTAAAATATAAATACATGCCTTCCACCCATATACAGTATACAGAGTATGAAAATTAGTGGTAGGTTGATTCCAGAGTCCATTAAGAGATTTACATTATAACAACACAGTTGCTTTCAGATAAAAAGAAATGTAACAGTAATGTTGTTCAGCTTGCCTTTCAACTGGGGATTTGGTGTTAGCATCCACAAATGAGGGAAACCATTTGCTGTTTGTTTTTCTGGGACTGTGTTACTTCACTTAGCATAATGGCTTAGAGTTCCATCATGTACCTGCAAGTTAATCTAATTTCTATATTCTGTTTATGATTAGATGTTAAGAAGAGCAGTGACAGATAATCCACAATCATTGGATGGCTTTTGTTGGGTTCTGACTCATAGAATGCAGTAAAATTAAAGTTTTATGGTTCTTCACCTTTATTTGTGTCTAACAAGTTTAAAGTTGTCTTATGTAGACTTTCCATAAGCTTTATCTTATAAACTATGAAAGTACTGCCTTATGAAGCATGCAGATAGTTCTGTAATGTTATCCTAGACAAACCACGAAAACAGCAGCAGAACAAGGCTGTTCTCTCTCTGCTACTTGAATAAAACAATACAGGAGGACTCAAATGTTAAGTTCTTGCTGGACCTTCATTAGTGATGTAATAGGAACATAAAGTCATTTAAATCATTTTTATGAATTTTCAAATTTCATATAATACATCTTGATCCTATTTAATCCCCCCTCCCCTATCTCCACTCTCCCATAGCCCACCCACCAGATTTTATAGATTCTGTCATATATGTTAAGGCCTATGAAGTCAAATTTTTGTCCTCAAATGTCCCTCATTATAAGTTCATCTGCTGGAGCTTGGTCAACCTATCTAGTATCAATCCCTTAAAGAAGACTCACTTTCCCTCTCCAGTTATGGGAACTCTGTCATAGTCCCCATCTGTTGAAAAAGCATCTTTGATGAATGGTAACAGGTACATTTGTCTGTAAATATAGGATCCATATTCAGCATAAGTAAGAAATTATGTTAGTCTAGGATGTGATAGACATGTTTTTTTTTCCTAGCATCTATGATGTCTCCAGCCATGTGTATTTGGCTATGTCATTTAGTCATTATTTCAGTTTTCAAAAACAAACATCAGGGAATGCTTTCTCTGTGTCTGTGTAGGTTGTCATTTCTGTTCTATGTTAACGGGAACACTGCTGAAAGGCACAGATAGTACTTCTGGTAGTACACTTATATTTCCTACATTGGAGACTTATTTCATTCCATTCATATCTGTTAAATTAGCTTAGTACTACTTGAATCCCAGTTTCATAGATTTTTCAACTGGAAAGCTGACAAAAGTATTGATGGGAATGGCCAAAAATCATGAGTTTTACTTTCAGTTTTTTTCTTGGAAAGAATGTATTTATTTATAGGAGCCAAAACTAGTTGTAGAAGCTGGGTGTAGTGGCAAGTCTGTAATCTCAGCATTTAAGGAGGTTGAGGCAGGAGGATTGCTGTGAGTTTGAGGTGAGTTTGGGCTATGTAGTGAGAGCCAGATCAGTCTGAGCAATAGTGTAAGACCCAGTCTCAAAATCCAAAACAGTAGCCTAGTTCTCTGGTGAAATATTAAGTGTGAATACCTCCATGAACTCTGACAGTGGGTCTGGGCACATTTCATTCTGAATCTAGAAAAAGCAACTGTTGGATAAATAAAATTCTTTCCTTCTTTCTTTCTTTCTTTCTTTCTTTCTTTCTTTCTTTCTTTCTTTCTTTCTTTCTTTCTTTCTTTCTTTCTTTCTTTTTCTTTCTTTCTTTCTTTCTTTCTTCTTTCTTTCTTTCTTTCTTTCTTTCTTTCTTTCTTTCTTTCTTTCTTTCTTTCTTTCTTTCTTCCTTCCTTCCTTCCTTCCTTCCTTCCTTCCTTCCTTCCTTTCTCTCTCTCTATCTCTCTCTCTCTCTCTCTCTTTCATCTTTCTATCTTCCTATCTTTCTATCTTTCTATCTTTCTATCTTTCTTTCAACAGGGTCTCCCTTTTGCCTCCAGTTGGCTTGGAACTCTCTAGTAGTTCAGGCTGGCCTTGAACTCACAGAGATCCACCTGCCTCTGCCTCCCGAGTGCTGGGATTAAAGGCGTGAACCACCATGACCAGCTTTATGAAATGATTTAAAATTGGACCTTTTTTCTTTTTGAAATGAGTTTATGTGTAAAGAAGCTTCAATGATAAAATTTATTTTATTTTTTATTTATTTATTTTTTTATGTGTATGAATGTACTGTCTGCATGTAGGTTTGTGCACCCGTGTTGTGCAATGCCGCGGAGGTCAGAAGACGGCGTTGGATTCCCCTGGAACTGGAGTTCTCCTGGAATTGGAGTTACAGATGGTTCTTAGCCGCCATGTGGGTGCTGGGGATCGAACCCGGGTCCTCTGCAAGAGCAGTCGGTGCTCTTAACCGCTAGGCTATCTCTCCAGCCCTATAAAAGAGTTTTCTAACTGAAATTTTAAAGGGTGTCCTTTAAAACTTTCCTAAGTTTATTAGAAAAATAGAGCTAGTATATCTGTAAAAATAATTCCATTCTAGTGCGGAGAATGTTAATAGGTTCCTTTAAAGATTACCTTATGAAATTTTTTGTGGGTACACAGTGCTTTTTAGCTTGCTTCACAATTGGTGATAATGTAGAGTATTTATATGGCTAGCAGTAAGCAATCAGCAGTAGCAATCTTTCCCTGCCTTCTCTTGGCACAGACATTTATTCTTTATGAATAGCTGGATAGGCCTGAAGTTGGATTAGTCTTGTAGCATGAAGCAGTGATTCCTCCCCCATAGTTCCTAATCCCAAAGCACTGGGTCCCTCCAGTGACTGATATCTAGAATTTACATCTTCTCAATGATCTTGCCTTTAACTCTACTATTCTTGCTCTTTCTCCATCTCATACTATTTCATAACAATTTCTGCAATAAAATCTACAATTTACTTTTCTTATTTCAGTGTCTGCCTGCCTCCCTACCCTCCCTCCCTTCCTTCTTCCTTCCCTCCCTCCCTCCCCCCTTTCTTTTCTTTCTTCCAGTCTCTTCACAATACTCCATCTGCATAGATTGTGCTTTGTGCTTTGCTCTCTGGTCTGTCTGTCCATCTGTCTCTCCCTCCATTATGACTTTCCTTCTGTAGTACTAGGAATTGAACTAGAGCATCCTGCATGCACGGCAAGCACTTTTCTGTGGAGCTATATTGTTCTCCATATCTGTTCTGTATGTTGAAATCCTGCCAGCATATAGAGTCTCCCTTTCCCTGAAGGGACCACTGGGTCTTTCAGGCTGAGGGAAATGGCCTCTTGGCTTACCTAGCATATTTTGTCTTTTTTTTTTTTTTTAAGACAGTCTGCTTGCCTGCTGGTTAGTTAAGTTCTTGTCTTATCTGTCATATGATGAATAGAAACATCTATGGCTTGTAGATTTATTTTTGGTCTGTTTGAGACAGGGTCTCCCTGTAGTTCCATTTGGCCTGGAACTTGGTATGTAGACCAGGCTGCCCTTGAACTCACAGAGATCCACCTCCCTCTGCCTCCCTAGGGCTGAGAATAAAGTTATGTGCCACCCTACCTGGTGTCTTATAGATATTTTTTAAAAAAAGTATTGTTTAACACAAAATGAGGATCAAAAGTTACTGTTATCCATATATATCTATTATCTGTCTATCTAATCTATCTCTATCTGTCTGTCTATCATCAATCACTTACTTTTTTGAAACTGGGTCACGCTGTAGCCCCAGCTGGCCTGTAACTCTCTATGTAAATCAGGCTGGCTTCCATCTCACAGAGATTCGCTTGCTTCTACTTCCCGAGTACTGGGATTAGAGGCATGTGCCAGCCACCATGCTCAACTTTATGATTTATTATTATTATTATTATTATTATTAATATTCACATTTTCCCCTTTAATTTTATATTACCCTAAACTATGCATACATACCCTCCCCCCCATATACCACAATTACAAAGTCTGAAAAAAGTGGTAGGTTAATTCTAGATCCCATTAAGGTATTCACATTATAATGGTACAGTTCCTTTCAGGTAAAAGAAAAAAAAATATAGATATATACACATTGCTCAATTTGCCTTACTACTAAGTATTGGTGCTAGCATCTACAGATGAGGGATACCATTTGTCCTTTGTTTTTTTGGGACTGTGTTACTTCACTTTGCATAATGTCTTTTTTTTCTTTTTTTGTATTTTTGAGACAGGGTCTCCCTTTTAGTCCCAGCTGGCCTGGAGCTCACTCTGTAGACCAAGCTGGACTTGAACTCACAGAGATTTGCCTGCCTCTGCCATCCGAGTGCTGGGATTAAAGGCATGCATTACCACACTTGGCCGAGCATAATGTCTTCTAGTTTCATCCATTTACCTGTAAAGTTCATGATGTCGTCTTTCTTTGTTTTAATTTTATTTTTTATGTGTATGAATGTACTGTCTGCATGCAGGTCTGTGCACCCGTGTCGTGCATTGCCAAGGAGGTCAGAAGAGGGTGTCTGATTCCCCTGGAACTGGAGTTCTCCTGGAATTGGAGTAACAGATGGTTCTCAGCCACCATGTGGATGCGGGGTCGAACCCAGGTCCTCTGCAAGATCAGTCAGTGCTCTTAACCGCTAGGCCATCTCTCCAGCCCATATTTTATTATTTTTAAACTTAAAGGAAAGTCTAAATACATTATTCCCATCTAATCTGCAGTCCATATTAAAATTACAACATGTATTTGAATAATGAGATTTATAACTACTATTTTCCCAGTACAGAACACAATTTAGAGACCTACATTACATTTTGTTGTTGTGCTTTTCTACCTCCTTCAGTATGGAATTTTTATGTGCTTCCCCCTTTCTTCCTTCCTCCCTTTCTCTCTCCATCACTCTTCTGTTCTTTTCCTTTCCTTTCCTTTCTTTTCTTTTTTCTTTTCCTCCTTCCATTCTTTCTCTTTCTCTCTCTTTCTTTTTCTCTCTTTCTTTCTCTATCATTCTCTCTCTCTTTTTCTCTCTCTCTCTGTGTGGGGTTTGCATGATTATGTCGCTATGCATTTGCTTGTGCATGAGAGTGTATGTGCACATGCATGTGGTGTCCAGGAGTCACTATCAGGTGTCTTCCTTCTTTGCTGTCCAACTTTTTGTTGAGACAGGTTCTCTCACTGAGCCTGAGCTCACTAATTGGCTGGTAATGAGCCCCTCAGTTCTTCTGGCTCTCCCTTGCCCAGATCTGGGGTTATAAGTGCACTTGCAGTTCCCAGCTTGTGTAAGTTCTAGGGATCCAAACTCAGGCCTTCATAATTGGGTGGTAGGGATTTTATTGACTGAGCCACTTAACCAGCGGTGGCTTTTATATTGCTATAGTTATTACTTTATAGAATGTTCCTCACTTGCAAGATGATTCTTTGCGAGTAAACTGAAAATATGTTTTTTTAAAACACAAAAGTAGTATATCTTTCCCAACACATCATAAGGAGATATCAACGTGTTCTTTTTTTTAATTTTCATTTTTTTATTGATGCTTTTTGTATTTCATACATCATTTTCCAATTCAGTTCTGGCATATTTTCCTTTCCCTTCCCCCCACCCCACCCCACCCCATCCCAGATCATGCATTCTGCTATAACTGTCCTGCATCTTTCTCTCAGTTTTTTTTAACAATAAGTGATAATTTATGAGTACAAGCATCCTTCATGTAAAACCAGTTTGCAAGCAGTTGTGCCCAAACCCACACAGCCCATGGGTTGCACCATCCAGCAGGGGGGCCTTGTATGTTCAATCAAGTTGATCAAATGAGTGTCCAGACTACATCTCTGTAGTTTCACCATTCACCCCAATCACAGCCCTTACATTCTACCACGACCCCTTTTCCGCAGTTTGTTCCCTAGACTTAGAAAAGGGGCACAAGTGGATGAGAAGCAAAACAGTCTACTTTCTCTGGAGCTGTTGTCTTGGACTCTGGTCAATTCTGGCTGTTTCCTTTCATGGGCTGACAGTTTGTCCAGGAATAACCTTTCGATCCTACTAAGGAAGCACAACAATTAGATATATAGGTATTTAAACAGTACTAATTGTTATGGTAGGTTACTTTGATATAGACACAGATGTTTGGATGGTATGTTAATCCATGAATTACATTTTTTTCTGTTAAATATGACAGGGTCTTATTGTGGCTTATAACATCTCCCAACTGTTAAGAGGATGTAAGCTTGTGGCATCAGCTGTGGGTTATTCCTCCAAGGAGAGTGCCAATAGCCAATTAGATTTGGGATATACAGGCAAATGGCTGCCTCTGCTGCCCAGTATTTCAAGGCAGGTGAAGTGTAGCTGGTGCTGACAGAGGAGTCTTGTTTGGCTCAAGGAGACCCATATTTGCTTTACTGGTTTGGTGGCCTTCGGTATCTCTGGTATTCCAGAGACCATCTGTACACTTGCATGTGTGGTCTCAATACATCTTTCCCATGTTAACGTCAGGTCTTTGACAGCATGGCCTTATCAACTCTCTTCTTGTAGGTATCCCAGTTTAGAGGCAAGGAGCCTTTACCTTTTGTTGGGGCTTGGATCCCCTGGCCAACATCTCCTTGGCAGAATAATCCATTGCTGATATCAGAGCTCTCCTGTATTAATATATTTTGCTTAAATGCACAGCTTAAGGAGACTTTAGTATTATATTTGGTTCTGAATAGAGAATAATCCTTTTCACAGTTCCTATGTCTATTAATCAATTAAAGAAGGCAGTTTTACTGGTTTTATAAGAGATTACCTCTATAGCAGATCAATGTGTTCTTACATTGGCAGCTTTTGATCTTTGCAAGTCTGCCAGGATTTTACACTATAAAATTATAAAATCAATCAACAGTTCATGTGGTGATATATTCAAACTATATAAATTGTCAACTTTCACCCTGGCATTTTAATAAGCATTAATAATTTTTGAGCTGTATCATTCTTTCAGTGCTTTTTACTTAACCATCTGCTGAAAGAGGATCTTCTCCTTCCTAATGTATTTCTATCAATATATACAGATAGACTTCTACTTTAGTCATTTGTGTTGACTGCTCATTTTGCTGCACAGATTCATCCCCTTTGTCTTGGCTCCTGCTGCCTCCTTGCTTTGTTCATTCTTTGACCATTCCTTTTCTGCAGAAGCTGCTCTAGGTTCACTGTGCACTAGCTCCTGAGTTAGCTTTCCTTCAAGGTTCCTTGATTATTTTTTTTTCTAGTAGAGAATGATATTTGAAAATGAGATTTGGAATCCATGAATGTTTGTTCTGCTGTGTCATTTGTTCTATGCACTCTCAGTAGTTGAAGGTAGAAATGGTATCTATCCCTCGCAAATTGGTTTTACATGAAGGATGCTTGTACTCACAAATTATCACTTATTGTTAAAAAAATGAAAACAAAACAAAACAAAACAAAAAAGCAGAGAAAGATGCAAAAAAGTTATGGCAGAATGCACGATCTGGAATGGGCAGGGGTGGGGTGGGGGGAAGGGAAGGGGACATATGCCTGAACTGAATTGGAAAATGATGTATGAAATACGCAAAGCAATAAAAATAAAAAGAAAAAAGAAAAAAAAAAGGACACAGCGAATCAGTGAAATTCTGCTTTTAACAATGTAAAATTGGGGCTGGAGAGATAGCCTAGTGGTTAAGAGCTCCGACTGCTCTTGCAGAAGACCCGGGTTCGATCCCCAGCACCCACATGGTGGCTGAAAACCGTCTGTAACTCCAATTCCAGGAGAACTCCAGTTCCAGGGGAATCCAACACCCTCTTCTGACCTCCGCGGCATTGCACGACATGGGTGCACAGACCTCCATACAGACAATACATTCATACACATAAATAAATAAATAAATAAAATAAAAAATAATGTAAAATTAAAAAAAAGAAATGGTATCTATCTATCATCTATCTATCTATCATTATCTATCTATCTATCTATCTATCTATCTATCTATCTATCTATCTACCTACCTACCTGTCCTAGTGTCATGTCTATTCCTATTGAAAATTACACATTTATACTGGTAGCTTCTAACTCAGCACTAGGTACATTCATGCCTTTCTTCTTTCTATATTTATAACTCATTCTTCAAAAGTGAAAATCCTGGTTTCAATTAAACTTACTTTGCTGAAGTCTAGAATATAAAAAAAGTATTTTCAGAGTCCTTAGTCCAATGTCAACCCAATCTACAAAATAAACATAAAATTATAACTTAAGGGACTATATATAACACAATCAAATGCACAAATCTTTAGTATCCAATTTGAGTTTGGGTAGAGATGTTTCTCTTTTGAGACAGAATATTTCTTTTTTTTAAAATTTTTTTAATTAATTTTATTTATTTCCGTATGTGTATGAATGTACTGTCTGCATGCAAGTTTGTGCACCCGTGTCATGCGAGACAGAATATTTCTATCACTCAAATTCTTGCCTTGT
This sequence comes from Rhizomys pruinosus, assembly GCA_009823505.1. Taxonomy (NCBI): domain Eukaryota; kingdom Metazoa; phylum Chordata; class Mammalia; order Rodentia; family Spalacidae; genus Rhizomys; species Rhizomys pruinosus. The sequence continues at coordinate 123,998 of VZQC01008141.1, forward strand.
TTTCTTTCTTTCTTTTTTTTTTTTGGTCTTTTTGAGACAGGATCTCCCTGTAGCTCTGGCTGTCCTGGAACTCACTCTGTAGACCAGGCTGGCCTCAAACTCACAGAGATCTGCGTGCCTCTGCCTCCCAAGTGCTAGGATTAAAGGCGTGTGCCACCACACCTGGCATTTATTTATTTCTGTATGTGTATCAATGTACTGTCTGCATGCAAGTTTGTGCACCCGTGTTGTGCAATGCCGCGGAGGTCAGAAGAGGGTCTTGGATTCCCCTGGAACTGGAGTTCTCCTGGAATTGGAGTTTCAGACGGTTCTCGGCCGCCATGTGGGTGCTGGGGATCGAACCCAGGTCCTCTGTAAGAGCGGTTGGAGCTCTTAACCACTAGGCCATCTCTCCAGCCCCATTCTTTAGAAAGCATTTTTTCCAGTGTCTTGACTAACTCTGCTGGCATGGATAACCACTTTATGGTTCTTTTCACTACAGAGTCATTACTGGTCCTTGAAATTTATATAAATTGGATGATGTGGGGGATGTGTATGTGTTTGCATGTTATGCATGTTTGAAGATGTCTGTGCATATGTGTGTTTGTATGTGTGCATGTGTGTGCATGTATGTGTGTTTCTATGTGTGTGCATATGTGTGCTTCGCTTCTTTCCCTTAGCATCATGTTACTAAAATTCATTCACATCTTGTGTGTATTAACAATTCCCTTCTTAGCTGGGCGTGGTGGCACACGCCTTTAATCCTAGCACTTGGGAGGCAAAGGCAGGTGGATCTTTGTGAATTCAAGCCAGCCTGGTCTACAGAGTGAGTTCCAGGACAGCTGCGGCTACAGGGAGACCCTGTCTCGAAAACAAACAAACAAACAAACAAAAAACTCCCCCCTCCCCAAATTCCCTTCTTTTAATTGAGAAAGTCAATCATGCTTGTTTATCCATTCTTTGTTGATGGATATTTGAGTTTTCTCCAATTTCAGCTATTATGAGTAGAGTAAATGGCTATCAACATTTTTCTAAATGTTTTCTTTGTGGACAGTTTGATTTTATATCTTTCAGGTAAATCTTTGAAATAGAATGGTTGGAGCATTGATAGGTGAATCTATCTGAACAGAATGAGAAACAGCCAAACATGGAATTCAGAATGAATGAACTATTTTTTTTCACTCTCTTCTGAAAGATAAGAGTATTGTGGGGGGGTGGTGGTGGGGGGGGGGCTGGAGAGATGGTTCAGTCGTTGTTAAGAGCACTGGCTGCTCTGGGTGAGGACCTGGGCTTTATTCCTGGCACCCACATGGTGGCTAACAACCATCCTTACCTCCAGTTCCAGGGTTTTGCACATGACAGGCAATACTCTACTATTCTGCTAATCCCTCCAGCATTTATTCCTTTTTCTTATTGTTATCTTTTATTTGTCTTTTTGAGACAGGGTCTCCCTGTACCCCAGCTGGCCTGCAACTCAATATGTAGACCAGGCTGGCCTTGAAATCACAGAGATTCACCTGCCTCTGCCTCCCATGTGCTGGGATTATAGGCATGTGCTACCACTTCTGGTCTTATTGTTATCTTTTTTTTTCAAAGCCAATTTTTATTGAAGCTTTGTGCATTTCATACAAAATTTCAAATCAAAGACCTGTGGCCCCCTCCCTGACCCCCCACCCCACCAGAGCTCATGCATTCTGCCAAACATGTTTTTCATCTTTTTCTTAGTCACTCTCAAAATTCTCACTTCAGAAGTTTACTGTTTCAAGCAGAAGTTCACTGTTTCAGTCAGTTCTTTGACCCAGTTTTTGTTGTTGTTGTTGTTATTCTTTCCAATATTCATCTCTCCAAAATATGCATATATGCATGCTACATATATCATAGGTTTTAGCATCTTCAGCTTATGATTTTTTTCTTTATTAGGCTGAAAGATGTCATGTTTGAAGGCTCCTCCTTGGCAAGCCCAAACCACTTTGTGCTCCACACTGGAGTTTTCCTTTCCCATGGCCACCAGATGAGGTCCAGTAAGCACCACATCCTGTCTTGATCTTCCTGTACTGGTCTCTGTGATGCAGCCTGGGTAGGCCAACAATGGCAGTCTATACTCTAAAGAGGCTGAAACCCCAGTAGTAGCTCAGTCCACAAGTTGTATGTATATTGTTATCTTTTAAGTAATGACTAAATTTACCTATTTTCTGTCCTTTATGATTACTGTATTCTGTATCTTGTCAAAATTTTTTTTACTTTTTATCATTAAGATAGTTTCCTAGGTCAGGCCTGGTGGTGAACCCTTCTAATATCAGCATTCAGGAGTAGAAGCAGGTGGCCTTCTTTGAATTCAAGGCCAGCCTGGTCTACAGAGTGAGTTCTGGGCCAGCCAAGGCTGCATGTGAGAGCTTGTCTCAAAAAACAAAACAAAACAAAACTAAACAAACAAAAAAAGAGAGATGGCTCAGTGGTTAAGAGCACTTATTGCACTTCCAGAGGACCTGGGTTTTGTTCCCAGCACCCACATAGTGACTAACTCCCATTCTTAAATCCAGTTCCAGGGGATCCAGTGCTCCTTTCTGGCTTCCTTAGGCACCAGACATTCATGTGATACATTTATATACATGCAGGCAAAACATTCATAGACAATTATTCAAAGAAATTCTCCTGTTTTATCTTCAAAAGTTTATAGTTTTGGCTTTAACACTTAGGTTTGTGATCCACCTTGTATTAGTTTTTATATATGGCTATGAAGGTACAAGTCGAAGACTGTTATTTTTTTTAATGGATATTCTGTTTTCAGATAGAATTTATGGAGAGATTTTCTTCATTTAATTACTTTGGCACCATTTTGGAAAACCAATTGCCCATATAAGTGTGATTTCTCAGAATTAATTAACTAACTAATTAATTAGAGACATGTTTTTACTATGTAGCCCTGACTGATTTAGAATTCACTATGTAGTTCAGGCTGGCCTTGAACTCACAGAGATCTGCCTGCCTCTGCTTCCTCGGTGCTGGTATTAAAGGTGTGTACCACCATGCCCAACATTTGTATTTAGTTTTGAGAGAGTTTCACCAGTTAGCCCAGGTTGGTCTTGAACAAACTATGTAACTCAGGCTGGCCTTGAACTCACTCATGATCCTCCTGTCAGGGCTTCCCTGGTGCTTAGGTGACACACAAGTGCTACCGTACCCAGCTCTGAATCATTTAAATGACCAACATGGCTTTGATTTTCATTGAGATATTATTCAATATTTCAAGGAGCTTTCCTAAAAACTTAAGCTTATGGAGGATTTGCCTACAGTGCTTTAACTATCCACTTTTACAAATGCCAGGGTATATTGGAGCATGCTTCCTGTCAGCTGACTTCTATTACTGGGTTCTAATATTTTCTCTTAGCATTTTCCTTTACCAGTTCTGAAGGCTTCCTGAGTATGTCCCTTTTAATCCTACTTAGGAAATATAGACTTTAGTAATGTAGTAAAAAAGTTCTTTTAGTTCCATCATATACTATGATGCTTATAGTAAATACATTAAAGGCAATTAGTATGATTTCTCTCTTCTACTTTTTATTCTTTTATTTTTTCATGTGTTTATATTATAGACTTCTTTATGGTAGGCTAACAAGGTGAATCTAAATTGACCTTTATTTTTTTAAAGTGTGTGTGTGTGTGTGTGTGTGTGTGTGTGTATAGAGACCAGAGGTCGGCATCAGGTGCCTTCTCCAATCACTCTACTGTACATTTTGAGACACAGTTTCTCCTTGAACCCAGAGCTCACTGATTGGCTAGACCAACTGACCAGCATGCTTTGGAGATCTACCTATATCTGCCCCCCATCTCTCCAGAGCTGAAGTTACAAGATGGGAACTGCCACTTTTGGTGCTACGAGTCCAAACTTGGGTCCTCATGCTTCCACACCAGGCAGGTGCTTTACAAACTGAGCCAGCTCCTTTAGGTCCTGGCACTTGACTTGTGATTAGATTCCATAAACCATTGCTAACATTTTTCAGCCCATAGAAAGGGCTGAAATTTTCTGGCATGGGTACCAGCACAGCAGTCCCTACAATAAGCATGATCAAGCAATTCCCCTACTTCATTCACATGCTGCTATGGAGATCTCATTACTAGTAGCTCTGGGCTATTGCAAAGAGGGGTCATAGCTCTCCTTTTTCCTGCCTATTATATAGAATTCATTTTCCAAAAGTTAGCAATTTTCTTTGTGGTCTAATATTTATTCTTTGGCAGAAGATACTTAAAGTTATCTTATTTTCTCTTTGCTGTCTTTCACACTAGCAGCTTAGGGCTTCCTCCACTGTAATATGTCCAATGGCTTTCATGGTTAGACTGTGTTATCTGTAATTAGGCGTGCAGCTGATGATGCGCCTCCAGCAGCCTCAGCATGTGACTGACTATGACAGTGTGTGAGAGTTAGGAAAAATGTGTTGGGTGGCTGTGCTTACCCCTAGTTCACCACTGCTGAGCAAGAATAATGGCAGATGACAGGGCACGCAGGCTCAGGGCTCCCAGGAAGAGATGGTTTCTGCAGCATCTTGTGTATGATGGCTTATCAAAAATGTCTAGAATTTGTGTTGTGAGCTCCACATAACCAATAAGGCAGCAGCACATATTTGGAAAGTGGACATGTATTGGATTTATATTAGCTTCTTTTGTAAAGCAAAGTGAAAGTACACAATAAAATAAGTAACATGATTTTTGTTTCATGCTGGAGCACAGAGGCCAGGTCTGTTCTCTGCTGTGGCGTGTGAATGCGGGCTGATCTCCAGCCTGCTGCTATTTCTTCTTCATTTTGGAAACAAGCAGTAGTCTTCCTTTGTTGTCTCCACCCATTCAGGAGAGAGGGGCATCTGTTGTCATATCCATTATTTATCAGTGAGAAACAGTTTAACTTAATTATTTTCTCTGGTGCTGGAGGCTGGCTTGGTATTCTCTCCTTCAGAAAGGATAATAGGATGTGATGCTGCAAATATGTTTTAATTAGTGAGCTCATGGCACAGCGGCACCTCACTTAGCTTCTCAGATGGCTTTGTAGATGAGAATCTCCACAGCAAACTTGGAGTGTGTATATTTCCTTAGAGCTGTCTCCACAGCTCATGCTGCTGAGCAGAGTGCTGATTTTCTTAGAGCCATTATTCCTGTTTGACTCTGTCAAAGTGACACATCTTTTTGCATTGTACTTTTACCAGCTTTGGAAAAAAAAAATAGATCTTTACCCAAGTATAGCATAGCTCACATTCTGAGAGTGCTTTATTCTCCGATTCCCCTCCCCCATTCCTTTATTTCAAAACAAAGGCATCTGAATTATGACAAATTGTGGGTACTTTTGAGCTCCAAATTAGATCTCACCAGAAATATTGAGGTTCTAGGGATTTGTAGTCTATAGTATCAGAAACTCTAGATTTCAGAGAAAGGGGACTCTGACTGGTCCCACACATATTACGGCTGTGGGAAAATTGTGAATTCAGCTGGGTCCTGCAATGTCAGGCTGGATTTGCCTTTGAGAAAATGCAGGGAAGAGACTTCTCGTATCCAATTTCTTCTCTATTTTTCTCTGGAATTTCTCTCTTTCTAGGAGAGGACATTGCTGCAGAACATGTGTAACCCCACTGGTCTAGCTAAGAAAAAAAAAGTCTCTAGGGAGAGGGAAATTGTAGTATAGAAAACACCTTTCCTCTCTTCTTGGGAGGGTCACTGATCACCCTCCTCTCTCTAAGACCAAGACAGAAAGCATCCAGAGAACATCTTGTCCACATCTGTCCCAGGAGGTCTTGAAGGAGTATGCTTTACTGCACACCTGGGCTTGCTCTTGGTCTGCTCCTCACAGAAGTGCCCCATGCTATGCTGGATTGAAGAGCTGGTAGGTGGAGCCCTGTATCTGCCAAAGTTTCATAAAATCTCAGAAGACCATGAATAAAGGGAGCCCCAGTTTCCTGGTCTTCAGTGTGTAGGATGCAGATGCTGACTGAGAAACAGCAATTTCTGCTCTGCTTTGGGAGATATCTCCTAGCCAAGTGAGGAGGCGCATACCTCATGAGAGAGTATTGTGATTACTCCTGGATGAGCTCCAACCTATGTAGGAAACTCCCTTCTCAGAATGCATGTGCCTTCAAGCGGCCATAAAACCTGACAGACAGCAGGCTACACCTGTCCCTAAGAATACTTAGGTGGTAGAAGGCATCAGTATTTGGGACTCATATAAGGAAACAGCTCATGCTGATGGCAGCAATTATTTGCCACCACATTAACAGAGCAGAGGGGACTATTGCTACAGAGACCACCTTGGTTTTTCCCTGCTGCCCAGTGCATGAGCTGAGGAAGAAAAGAGCAGACCACTCCTATCTCAAGCAGCAGCTGGTAACTAACTGCACAAGTGAAGCTGTGTTAGAAAGGTGCCCTGGCTTTGAGCTAGACTGGGTTGTACTTTAAACAGGAAATGATTAGAAATATTGATTTGGACAGCAATATGTCTAATTGGCAAGTTAAAGTTTGACTGTTACCCAGCATTTTGGGTCTTTGACATAGGATGGTGACATTTAATGAAAAAGGTAGAGTTATATGTGAGACTCTATCCAAAGTTGACATAGCAGCAAATCGGCACAGACATTTAGTTCTGGTGGATCACATTTTATCCCATTAAGTTTAGATGTGCACAGATTTACTTCATTTTTCATGACCTCCCTCAAGAGGTATCCAGCCTGCTGAATAAAACGGCACACTAGACTAATTTTAGAGCATCTTGCCAAACCTAGTCTGACCTCCAAATTTAAATGAGCCTGTTTAGGGACTGTTTTTGCATATGTTTTCTTTCTGGTTAGAGTCAGTGTTCTCTGCAGTCCCATGTGAGTGAACTTGCATGGAGCTGGGTTTAGGGGACACATAATGGAAAGAAAGAGGGGCATTTGAATCTATGGGACTCTCCTTGTACTGTTCTATGACTCCCCAGAGAACCTACTTGGCATGTGAAACTGAAGACTTGCATCAGGAAACAGGGTCCCTTTGCTGTCTTGGAGCTTGATGGTCCTGCTTGCTGGATTGGTTACACCTCATCCTGGCTTGGTGCTGTAGACTTTTGAGCCTGGTTCTGAGTCCTACTATATACTGTATCATTTACTTTGCCAAGATAACTAGCCAGATACTGAGCTACATCCACATTTTCCCCCAGGGCCTGTGGAGATGGCGGGTACTCTTCTATCCATGTAGAATGGAGGCAGGCTGGTGCATATATATTGAGACATTTTCTCTTATTGACCTCACTGGTGTTCTAGATTATCATAGGTGTTCCAGGTAAATCAGTCTTATCTTAGAATTCTAAATAAGAAGGTAGGTAATAATTTCCTTGTCTTTCCTTTTCCTTCAACCTGTCTAACACTGTATCTAGACTCACTGGGACTTTCACTTAACCTGGGAAAGGCAGGCCTACAAAATGTGTGTCATACAAAGAGTGTCTCACCACTGGCTGTGAGCCCTTCTGACTAACTCACAGTCAGTTGGGGACCTTACATAGCAGGCTTCCCTATGTCATACCTGGTAGAATGGTTTCTGCAGAGCCTAATTTATGACAGAAGAGAGGAAATAACACACAGTATCTCCTTTCATCCTTCCTATAGCTTTGAAAAACATTGCCATTTATAAGGAAAAATTTCTTTTAGGTGAAACTTGGAAAACTTGGAGAAGTAAAGGAAGTCACCCACACCTAGTGAACTGCAGAGCTGGTTTTTTTTTTTTTTTTGAGACAGGGTCTCCCTATAGCCCCAGCTGTCCTGAAACTCACTCTGTAGACCAGGCTGGGCTTGAACTCACAGAGATCTGCCTCCCAAGTGATAGGATTAAAGGCTTGTGCCACCACACCTGGTTTAAAGATGGTTCTTAGCTGCCATGTGGGTGCTGGGAATTGAACCCGGTCCTCTGCAAGAGCAGCCAGTGCTCTTAACCTCTGGATCATCTCTCCAGCCCTGCAGAGCTGTGATTAAAGTCCCCCTCCATCACACTATCCCCTCTTCTGTCCAGAATATGCAGCCCTTCTCTCTCAGATCACTTTATAGGGTACACTGACTTTGCTAGAAATTCAGCAATACAGTTACTTTTTATATGGGTCAGTGGATGCTGTTTTGTTCTTGTGATTGAAAACACGGAAAAGATAGTGCTTTTCTTATGTTTTTAATTAGCCAAGCCAAAACTTGTGATGTGCAACCAATGGCTGGGGTTCAACTTCCTTTTTATATTCAGTACAATATGTGGAATGGGGTTGACACTTGCTGAGGTTAATAGCAAAGGCAGAGTAATGGAAACAGCAGTGGCGAAATAAATGGTTCACTCAGAATCCCCAGTAAGAGAGTGACGTTGCAGGGCTGAGTCAGGTGCAGATGCTGGCCAGTGTACAAAGACAGTCTGTTCTTTTAAATGCTGTCAAGCATATCTAGCAGGAATTGTGTTTACATGACACTTTAATATTTACTGGGAAAAGGGTCAGGAGTTTTCATTCTTGGCTTAGAAAGCCACCCAAGGAAAAAAATTTAAGCATTTGTGTCTATGGCTTGGGGACAAGGAGGGACTTTTTGTTATTGTACTTCTATTAAGGCTGAAATTACTCTGAACATATCTCTTCACCACATGTGTTAATTAACATGTGTGTGTGTTTCCTATGAAAAGGATGATGAGTATTAACCTGGACATGTTCACAAGGGGTGGTGTGATGGCTTGCAGGGATGGCCATCAGATGCTGCAGTTAGCTTTCTGTGGTTCAGGCAGCCCTTTGCCTTGCATATGGATGGTAATGCTTTTCTCTGTGAGGTTAATTTGGCTCTTTTGGATGTGTTTTCCAGTTCACAAAGCTCCATATGGCACTGTTTTTATCCTTGCATCATCTTTACTAGGTGTTGACCTTTAGACCTGAAATTGGTCTGCTCTGAAAACACATGAAATATGAATGAGAATCATCTCATGCATATGAACCTTTGTTATGAAAATATAGAGTTTATCTTTAGTGCTTTAGGCTATGAAATTATTCCAAAGCACAGATGAATTCAGGTGGGGGAATAGAATTGTCCTGATCCAGACTCCCAAATTACAGATAAAATATGAGGCTGTACCTGCACTAAAGGCTGCTACGGCAGACCCAGTTATCGCGCTCTTCCCCTGGAAAGGCTTGGAGCTTTAGTAGGCACAGTGGGGAAACTGAGTGTCCTGTCTCCAGAAGCTGTTGCATGATTCTGACAAACAGAAGCAAGAAGGAGGCCCAGAGCATATGATTAGAGGAACTGATCTAATTTTCCAGTTCAAGTCACAATTCTAAATAATTTATTTTCTTTACTCTGCATTTTATATACGCAATTGATTTTTATGCTTGAATAATCAAGATGGAAATTGATAGAATGTTTCATTACTGAAATTAGATAAGATTTACCCTTTAAGATGACCTGATAGGGACACACATTTTTCAGTTTTCACCACTTCCCTTCTAAGATTTGTCTTGTGAAGAATTATCACTATAGCAAAACCTTGCATATGATCTAGTGATCAAAACAATTCTGCTCTTTTTAATGCTAGAAAAGTAAAAATACCGAATACCTTACATGAGTCACATGAGACTGTATCCTCCATGTTCCTAAGTGCTGTCACTGGGGAGGGCTAAGTACAGGGTACTGCTGCCAGAGAGGGCCTTTGTCAGCTCTTGTTTCCTTTCCTGGCTGATACTGACAGGGCAATTTCTTATGTGCTCTTTTATTTCCACAACTGCAAAATATGGATCATATAAAAAGTAGGAAGGCCGGGCATGGTGGTGCATGCCTTTAATCCTAGCACTCGGGAGGCAGAGGCAGGCAGATCTCTGTGAGTTCAAGGCTAGCCTGCTGTACAGAGCGAGGTCCAGGACAGCTGGGACTAAAAGGGAGAACCTGTCTCAAAAATACCAAAAAAAAAAAT